>CAMZMU010000051.1:23045104-23370514 GCA_947311845.1 Poa pratensis | reverse complement strand
CCCCCCCCCCCCCCCCCCCCCCCCCCCCCCAACCCGTGAGCATTTAAAAAAAGGTTCTCAACTTGGGCAACTCTGATAAAAATGGCCTAAATTCACCTATAAAATGGGGCACATTCTAAAAGTGCCCCAAAGAAAATGGTTTAAGAGACACTTTTCAAGATTATCTCAAAACATACTTTGGAAAGTGCCCCAGATTGACCTTTGGAGCCATTTTTCAAAATGTCCCTAAAACATATAGACGTCCCTAGGTTTTCTTTTTTTGTTTTCCTATTTGTTTTTAATTTTTTTACTTTTAATTTTTATGTTGTTTCTTTTCTTTTTTATAAAATCTAAACATTTTTCGAATCTAAGTATATTTAAAATCAGAGGTTTAAAAAAATCTAAACATTGTTCAAATTTGAACACTTTTCAATTTTGGGGACATTTCAAATCCACAAACAATCTTGAAATTCGTGAACATTCTTAGAAATTTGAAAAATATTTTTAATTAACAAAATAATTTCTTAAATTCATTAACATTGTCTTAAATTTGTGTTCCTTTTTAAAATTCATGACCATTTTTAAAAATTCATCAACCCTTTTAAGTTCGTAGATATATTTTTTGGATTTATGTACATTTTAAATCGGTGAAAACTTTTTATCTTACTTACTTTTAAAATAAACAGAATTAAAACAAAATTCTAAGCAAACTAGCGGCAACAGAATGGGAAATCCACTCCGGGTCATAGGAGCATATGCTCCCATTATTCAAATCGCATTTTAAAATATTCGAAAAATCCGTAAAATTTATTCGGGTGTACATCTGAATATTTATGTTCACACATCAAGTTTCAAGAAAAAATGACATATTTATGGCTTATGTTAAAAATACAAAATATGTCTCGCAGAAAGCCGTAATACCGCAATTTGTCTTATTTGCATGAGCTGCACAAAATGTCTTTTTTTCGTGAAACTCAATGCGTGAACATTAAATATTGGGATGTACACCCGAATATTTTTTTTTGAAATTTTAACATTAAAAAATATGTTTCTCTGATGGGAGTATCTTTTTTTTTACGGGAACGCAAGCACAAGCACACTTACAAAGTCTGGCACAATATTTAGCCATAAACATCTGGCTACTTGCCCACTCACACCACTCGACGCCAGAACATGTGCTACCTTATTACACTGATGGGACCGAAACGACAACTTGACTAGAGCAAAGTTCAGTCTAAGAAACGACCGGATCTCACGATATAGGACACCTTCAGGGGCAAGATCGAGGTATGTGCCTTGTAATCCCCGGATGAGATTGGAAGCATCCGATTCTATCTCCACTTGTGTCATACCCCAGTTTGGTGCAGCCCTGACCGCTTCCTCACAGGCAACAGCTTCAGCATGTGCAGCACTAGCAACCATTTCCAAACGCCCAGCCCCAGCGGCTTTAGCCTCTCCCAAACAATCCGTATGATTAAACCCCAGCCTCCAGAACCAGAATCTTGGAGGAATGAGCCGTCGCAGTTAATTTTTAATTAGAACATCTCCCTCTGGTGCACTCCACTTTTGGATGGGTTTTGGGATGGTTGGAGCTTTCTGTCGAAGGCAGTACTGTTTTGTCTCAGAAATCCAGTATCTTATCTGCCCTACTAATTGGTCATTAGACCACGCCTTCTCCTTGTGATTAACTTTGTTTCGTCTGGTCGAGCAACACCACGTCGTACAACAGACCAGGATCTGGTCCTCCCCACTCAGCTACAATAAAAACTCAAACATTGCCCTTCGAGTTTGCATATCTTGCATGCGATCACAAATCTCTTTCCTCCCCTAGCTTTAGCC
This sequence comes from Poa pratensis, assembly GCA_947311845.1. NCBI lineage: Eukaryota > Viridiplantae > Streptophyta > Magnoliopsida > Poales > Poaceae > Poa > Poa pratensis. Next base: position 23,368,696 of record CAMZMU010000051.1, on the reverse strand, counting down.
ACACTTTTTTCATTTGCTTACACTTAAAGAAAAGGTGAGCACCATCCTCGTCCAGGCTTCTGCAACACACGCAGAGAGTATCGCATTCGATCCCTCTTCGTTGATGTTTGTTTTTAAAGCAAGGCTATTATGAGCAATTCTCCACATGAATTGTTGTACCTTTGGCATACAAGGAATTTTCCAAATTTGCTTCAAGAATTTAGTGATATCAGTATCACTAGATGTACCAGCATGAGGGCCGTCCCGCATCCTCACATAAAGCTTATATGCCGATTTTACCGAAAAAAGACCCAGGTTATCATACTGCCAAGCATAAAAGTCCTCAAAATCTTCTCGGATTGGAGTTCTCAGAATAACCTTGGCATCTATGTCCCAGAAATTATTTCGGACAAGTGTTTCATCCCATTGGCAAGTTTCTGGGTTAATTAGTTCACACACTCGGGTGAGCAAGCATTGTATTCTTGGAGTTATCGGCCGTGCAGCACCTTCTCTTTGAATCCACGGATCATTCCAAATATGGATATCAGTTCCATCCCCTACTCGCCAAATCACCCCTTTTTTCAATAAGTCAACTCTTTTAAGGATGCTTCTCCATGCGTATGACATGCCCCCAATCGGTTTAGCATCCAGAATAGAGGAATTTGGAAAGTACTTAGCTTTAAGGACCCGAGCACATAGAGAGTTTGGGTCACTTAACATCCTCCATGCTTGCCTAGCTAGCATTGCTAGATTAAAACCATGCAGATAGAATTTCCCAACTGAGCCAGTACAATTTATTTTCCTTTTCTTGTTGAGCCCACCAGCATCGGCATATCATGCTACTGATTTGATCACACAGGGTTTTTGTTAAATCAAAACAGGACATTGCAAAAGTGAGTATTGCTTGGGCACAAGCCTTGATCAAAATGTCCTTTCCTGCTCTCGAAAGCATCCTCTCTTTCCATCCTTGAATACGGCTCCAAATTCTATCCTTCAAATACTCAAAGGTTTTGGATATAGACCTTCCTACATACACCGGTAGTCCAAGATACTTCTCTATTTTAGCCTCTTCACTAATGCTCAGTTCGGTTAAGACCTCTAGTCTCTTATCATGCTTGGTATTCTTACTAAACATCACCGATGATTTATCAAAATTGATGGTTTGCCCCGAGCACACCTCGTACAGTTGTAGAATATTTTGCAAAGTCCTGGCACTTGCTTGAGAAGCTTTTATGAGTACCAAAGAGTCGTCTGCAAACAAAAGATGGTTGAAACTTGGGGCTTCATTGCATATCCGAATACCCTCGAGGCTGCCATCCTCATCCACCTTATTCAACATTGACGAGAAAGCTTCATCACATATTAGGAATAGGTACGGAGAAATAGGACCACCTTGGCGTAACCCTCTTTGTGGCACAACTTCATCAGTACATGACCCATTAACTTTAAACTGATACTTAACAGATGCGATACAAGTCATAATCAGCCGAATCCATCTCTCATTAAAACCCATCTTCCGCATCATCCTCTCCACAAAGCACCACTCAACATGGTCGTAGGCTTTGCTCATATCGAGCTTTATAGCAGCAAACCCCTCCTTTCCACTCCTCTTGTTCTTCATGTAATGTGTGCATTCATATGCGAGCAAAATATTATCTGTGATCAATCTTCCTAGAACAAAAGCACTCTGATTTGGAGAGATGATATCTAGCAGAATCTTTTTGAGTCTATTGGCAAGAACTTTAGACACTAGCTTGTATACCACAGTACACAGACTAATAGGTCTCAACTGAGACATACTCTCCGGCTCCTTCACCTTGGGAATAAGCACCACACATGTTTTCATTCCACTTTTCTGGCATGGGACCCCCATTGAGCACAGCCAACACCTTATTGGTCACCTTTTGTCCAACAATATCACAAAAACGTTTATAGAAGATCGAGGGCATACCATCCGGTCCAGGGGCTTTGAGATCACCAATGGAATGTAATGCCTCTTCTACCTCCTCTCCCATGAAATCCTTGCGTAGCATCTCATTCATGGGGCTAGTAACTCGGTGATCAATATGGCCCAAAAGTTCATCCATGCGTGTCGTGTCTCGGGTGACGGACACCGGGAGTAGATGATACCCCCTTTTTAGGTTCGGCACGGGGCGTGAAGGATGCTGGAAGACGTCTTACACGGGGCAAGGACGCCAAGTTCTTCGTCGAGACGGAGAGATCAAACAACACAGCAGGCACACAGAGTTACCCAGGTTCAGGCCGCCCGGAGGCTAAAAGCCCTACTCCTGCATGTCTGGATTGAGAGGTTCATCATGGGGGTGTACAGGGTGTTCTGGGGTGAACCCGGCAGAGATTCGGCCGGAGGTAGACGAAGAGCAGATCCTGCCCTGGGGAAATCACCTCTCTCTCTACCTTCCGAACCCTAGTCTAGTCTTGCCTGAGCTCTAGCTTGCTTCTATCTCGTTTTCTTCCTTCTTCTCTTCGGTGCCATGGTCCTCCTTTTATAGGCTAAGGGGATCCGTCATGGGCACGCGAGCGGTGTGAGGGGTCTTGGCGGGAAAAACCCTTGGCGGTCCTTGGAGGAGACGTGGCACTCTCTCATCCAAGCGTTCTGAGGAGGGCTGAGCGGCCGTCCGCCCTTGGAAAAGGTGGGGCGGACAAAGCCTGTCCGCCCTACCAACTACGCTCGTGGCAACGTCACCAGGACGCGGCCTTCATCTTGGCGCCCAAGTCTTCCACCAGCTTCCGGCGAGCTGGCGATCTTATCCTCTCGATGGTACGGATGGATACCCGGGGGTGCGCCTGGCCTCCTGCCGGGAGCACGGACCCGTGGGTGTCTTGCCTGGTTCTCCGGGCGAGGGGGTGACCCGGAAGGTCACCTGGTCCTTAGCCGCAGAGACTTGAATGTCGAACTTGTCGGGTGTCCTTGAGGCAGATGGGCTGACCCATCTGCTATACTTGACTCCTTGCCTTGTCCATCTTCTTGGTGGGCCCCAGCGGAGGACCCACTTTGGCAGCATCAGGGGAACCCCATGTTCCACTGCTGCGACAGTAGCCCCCGGGCATGGTCCCGACGGCTCTTGCTTCAGTTGCTGCCGGTGCTATGGCCAAAGAGTTGGCCAAAGTGGGTACCCGGCGCCTTGCTTCGGTCTGTCAATCGTTGTGATGGTCTTGGAGTTATTCCGCTCGGGGGAATAACTGAGTTTGCCTCCTCGATCCCGCTGCGGGGAAGCTGTGAAGACGGTTGGAGAGAAGCCCCGCGCGCTATAAAAGCAGACGAACGCGTCGCAAGTCCCCATCTTCTTCTTCCTTGACCCATCTCTCCCTTCCTAGGCCAACAACTCCAATGGCGAGAGGAAAGAGAGGAGTAGGACGTCCTCGAGCCACGGCCCCGACGGAGAGAAGCTCCGGTGGCCGCGGAAACGCCGCCTCAAGAGGGCGAGCGAAGCGAGGTGGTGGAGGCAGAGGAGCCGTGAGATGCGGAAGAACTCCTTCTCCGTCCCCACGGGCTGCAATCCACACAAGCTTCGCGCCCTACGAGTTCATCCTGGATTTGCGCCGCAAGATCCGCAGCCGGATTGACCTTCCAGACTCCTTTGCGATGGCGATGGAGAACAACCGGTCTCCGGGCTTGTGGCTGCAGGTGGAAGGCTGTCCAAACGGCCCCTCCTGGATCTCGGTGGAGTACACCGTCGACGACTCCATGCTCCTTGGTCAGGGGTGGAAGTCATTTGCTCGCTCCCGCCGCCTGACCCGGGAGCAATATCTCGCCTGCAAGTATGACGGAGACGCCACACTCGTCGTGAAGATCTTCCGTGCTGCAGGAGGGCGCGTGGAATGTTGCGCCGAGAGTGAGAGCAGCAGCAGCTCCGGCTCCTTCGAAGAGGACGAAGATGAGGAAAACTCATCTAGCGTCAAGGCCGAGGAGAGCTAGCTTCCCTGAGGGCGAGGAGCTTCAAGTCGGCGGTCCTGAAGATGTCCTTGACCTCCTTCTTGGCCGCCTCGTCGATGTACTTCTGGAAGTAGCGTCTTCCATTGTACGGCGGTGCTCCTCGCACGCCGGGAGCCAATCTTTTTGTTTGTAAAAATTATCCCCCGCTGTAGATCTTGAAATGAAGAAGAACTTGTTCTCCTTTTTGTCTCTTGGCCTTCGTGTCGTACTTGATGTGAATGGGAGCGGTTTCTCGCCTAACGCGCCCCATTAACGCGGCAGCCGTAGCGCCAAGGGGTAGGTGGGGCATGGGAGGCCTATAAAAGGCCCTCCAGACTCCAACTCCCTTGACACATCTTCTCGCCTTGCTCCTTTCTCTTCCCCCCCATAGATCGCAAAGCAATGTCTGGAGAGGAGGAGATGTCCTTGTCCGACGTGTCGATGGTGGAATCCACTTTCCGAGGCGCAGTGGAGGTGCCCACGAGGGCGGTAGCCTGAACCACCAGGAAGGACGAGGTCGTTCCCCGCCCTTGGGTCTCCTTGGTTTTCCCCGCGGTGGGGAACATCGCCGGTTCCGCCGCCATGGAAGCGTCGGTGGCGCTGGCAACCGGAAGGACACCATCAAGATGGAACTGTGGAAGGAGGCCGCAGGCAATCAGAGATTGATCCGCCTCCTCTGCGACCTTGACGATGTCTTCAAGGTAAAGTTGCCTTGGTTTTGGCAATTCGATCCTTGGGAAGAGCCTGCGCCTTGACTCGATCTCTTTCCTTCGTACAGGATGAGGAGGACATCATGGATAAGTTCGTGGACCACGTGCACCTCCTCTGCTGCCAGCATGTGCCGGGGTTCGCCCGGAAGTTCCCCGGCCCATGGGACCCCTGAAGATCCTGCGCGAATGCCCTCCTTCATCCCAGGCGTCCCCGGGAGTCCGGAGTTCACCCGGCAGGCGCAAACAGAACACAAGACAAGTCTGCACAGCCAGTGACCCTGGACTAGCCTTAGCAGCATAGGCTTGTTATGCAATCAAGAAGTTGCACAGCTGAATGTAATTCGGAATTGTAATTCAGAATTTAAATTCAGATGAATGCAACCTAGCCTCAACTCCCGGGGTCATGTCCCAAATCTTCCTTTGCACTAACGCGCTGTCAAGTTTCAGAGGAGGTCCCTTTGGTGCCAGATACCCTGACTGTTCCGCACACAGTAGTGGTACCCCTAAGAGCGCTATACCTTCCGGGTGTCTGACTCCACTGTCCACAGGTACTTGGCCAGAGGGAAACGAAACGTTCGCTGGGGTGGTAGCATTACCCCCGCAAAGGCTCTCATCAACTGTCAAGCATGCGCAGGTCGATGGTATATTGACTCCGAGCGAGATGTTATGCCTAAGTGCAGGATGCTGACGCAAGGACTTAGCTGTTTTTCTGCCGCGTCCTCGATCCATCCTGTCCCTCCCGGGTATCCAACTCCTTAACCGCTTTCCACTGTCAGCTCCTATCTCGGGAAGGCGCTGCACACAACAAACTTTCAGTAGGAAAGAATGGACCCTATTTTCATGTCGAGATAGTGTTTCATCCGGAGCAACCCGCAAGCAAGGTTGAATGTGCATTTCTGTGCTTAGGTTCGTTAAAACACAGCACTGCCCGTTCACTCCCTTTCTGCGGCAGTACGGCATGATCGGGTGGCAGTGCCTACTGATAGGCCACTCGCGCTCGACCCGTCAGCCACCGGCACCATGTCAGCCCCTGCTTGGGGGTTGTTACGGATAACACACATCTCGACATAAATTGAGGCTCATGGAATTGAAACACTTATCTTTTATTTCTTGGCGATGACTTCTTACACCCTATTACAGAACACTAGCCCCTTGGGCGTGCTTAGCGGATTCAACGTTTGGCGATTCATGTTCGTAATTAGGGGTAGAATTTGCGGAGATTCTCGATGTTCCAGGCGTTGCCTTCCGGCTTGCCGTTCTCGTCTTCCAGATAGACTGCTCCGGGTCTCAGTGTATGAGTAACCCGGTAGGGTCCTTTCCACTTGCTTGACATCTTGTTCAAGCCCTCGAGATTTTGCATCTTGCGGAGAACCAGGTCTCCTGCTGTAATTTCCGGGATCGAACATGACGGTTGTGATACCGGCGCAGCCCTTGCTGGTATCGAGCAGACCGCAATGACGCCCGACAGCGGATTTCCTCCAGGATGTTAATGTCATCGATCCTTTGCTCAGCTTGAGCATCTTCATCATATGCGAGTACCCGGGGGGATCCGTGCCTTAGCTCTGTTGGCAGGACAGCTTCAGCTCCATAGACAAGGAGAAAGGTGTCTCTTTGGTGGCTCGGCTTGGAGTTGTTCTGATGGACCACAATACACTGGGTAGGTGATCAATCCAATTTCTCCCCTTGTTCTACAGCTTGTCAAATGCTTTGGTTTTCAGACCTCTTAGGACCTCCGTGTAGGAAATATGCCCAAGAGGCAATCATAGAGATGATGATATTTCAATGTATCCATGATTTATAATGTGCCTTGAATAATGTCTTGTATTGATTGGCGAGTTGAGGACTTGTCTGTGAAACTCATTACTTGTATGGTTATTCTAAATATGTCCCTAGTCGGAGTTCATGTGAGGACACACTTGAATATTAGACTAGCACATGTATTAGTAGATGACTATGTTTCACAAGTCATAGACATGGAGATGTCAAACTAATAATGTGGACTTATGTTGTGAACATAGAGTTGGGCTGACCCACCTTGAGACAATGAAGCAAACGTTCATAGCTCTCTCTCTACATGATGTGTTTGCTTTGTCCCTAGACCTGAGATTGTCGTATGTACTTGAGATGTGAATTGACCTACTTTGGGGCTATCCAACGCTACACCGTGAAAGGGTAGCCATAAAGGTAGCTTACGGGTTTGTCATGAAACATGCTGCAAGGCATAGTCAGTCAAGATGGGATTTGCCCCTCTCTGCATGAGAGAGATATTTCTCTGGGCCCTCGAGTGATCGGATCCAGAAATGCATGGCCGTGCTACATAAGGTTAATGGTTAACCTAGTTTGGGATTCTGAATCACAGAATCGAGAAAGAGAGGTCAGCTGGAGGCTTGACCTAATATCGTGAGGCAAAGGGAATGGCATAAACATTGTGATGGTTCGTCCGATACGATCTTTATGTGCGTTTGGGAGTTGGCACGTTTTGCTAGAAGCCGCTACCAACTATTGGCCGAGTAGGTGTACTCGTGTCATGTCTAAACGTGCGTGAACCTATAGGGTGACACACTTAAGGCAGTGAAGGCAGAATTCGGATTGGATCCGAGTTGGGCTGGAATAGACTCCAGAATGGGCTTCGGTTGAGGCAGCCCAATATGGGGAGGTCTATATAAGGAGAGGAGGCTGGACGTTTTAGGGTTGCCCAATTCCGCACCACAATCCACTCAGCCACCGTCTCACCACGCCCCTGCCGCCCGCGCGGACCTAGCAGTCCGGCGAGCGGCGCCTCCACGCTGTACGTGTGGATACCGATAGAGGTGCTGCACTTGGAGCACTTGGACGAGCCGCCGAGAGGAGCTGTTCGTGGGAGCGACTGGATCGGAGAGGATTGTACGTCTACCCTGCCCCGACTCGCTTCACCGACTTCGGCACGGCATAGCGCGTCTAGTGGTAATCCCGTGATCTATAACTGCAGCAGTTCCTTGGATGTCGCGGTAGAAAATTTTGTTTTGCGCTAGTGTAGCCTACACGCGACCCTTCAGTGGTATCAGAGCCGTTGCTGCCTCGTTATAGGTTCGGATCATTTGCATATGTGATATGTAGATGGGGTAAGGCCGATGTGATCGGCAGTCTGTTGTAAATGTCTTGATCTGTGATCTGATTTCCGTGATCGTGTTGCAAGAGGTCGTCGAACGACTTACCCCTACGGTCGGTTTCCGCCATCGGGGTAGACTGTGACACGTAAATCCAACAGCAGCACGCGAAGATCAATTGGATTGGTCGAATCGGAATTTAGATCATATTCATGGTGCATGAGATGCGCGGGGTGATAGATCAGATCTATCGCCGGTAACAGGTAATCTGCCAAAACGAACAGTTTCCGGTAATACGGCTGTAACTTTTGCAGACGACCTCGGATCAGAAAAGGTCTGAATAAAAGTTGTAGATCTTTTTATTTTGCTTCAGATCAATTGAGAGTGTCAAATTTAGATTTGGCAAATTCGATTGATAAAAGCAAGTTTTAGGGGTTGCAAGTTTCGGCGTTAGAATGTCTAACTCGTTTTTGCAGATTTGTGTTTTGTGACCAGTATGGCCCATGTGTATGTGATGCATGTGTGTAATATTTTCATGACCGCGTGTCGTGAGTATGTCAACACGGCAGGAGCCAGATGTGTTGTCACTTATTGTATTAACGGCCTGCGTGCCGACTTGTGATGATCCCCACACTTCATGTAATTTACATTACTAGCTGTTAGGCGTAATAGCTTGTAATAGTTCTTGGAGGACTCATCACTCGGAGGGATGGCGCACATGGACCATGGAGATGGAGATCACCATGGTGGACAGGTTCTATGGAGATGGAGATCACCATGAGAAACGGGCCATACTGTGTCACAACTATGTGATTGTATTCCTGTTGTTTTACTCCTATGCATGTTAGATTCGTGGAAGTAGAACGATCCCTCACAAATGTTAAGTTAACATGCCCCCCCAACTAAACCTTGCACCATCCCATGTCTTCTACGATCGATGGTGGGCCTATGACAGTAGGATGCTATCGGTTTTCGTTGACTAGATGGGTTTGTATCGGATACTTACACGCATAAGAGTTGGTTAGCTCAACAAGGTAATCTTAACGGTTAAGCGCCTTGGGGCATAAAGGTTGGCGTTTTGACATAGAGATGTCACCCAACAACAAGAGTCATATGTGATATGATTAGCAAAGTGTTGCTTACCGAACTACCTCGTTTTCTAGCGGTGAAGCGTCCGGCTCACTAGGAGACTTGTTCGTTGTGGATCTTGAATCACTAAGTATCAACAGAGGGATGTTGGTTTTAGTGGGAGTAGACCATATTAAATTGTTTAATGTTTTACTCTATCATGGATTTTTGTCTTAGTATTTTGCATGTTTTCTGTTGTAGATCAATGGCACGTAACCAACCCACCCCTTTTGCTTTGCGTTCCATCCTTGAGAAAGAAAAGTTAACTGGAACAAACTATTCGGTTGGATCCGGAATCTGAGAATTGTTCTCAGGGCTGTAAGAAGGAAAGTGTTCTGGATACCCCATTACCAGATGAACCTCTTGACACCGACACTGCTGCCATTAGGGCTGCCTACAAGAGAGCATGTGATGAGTCTCTTGAGGTCAGCTGCCTTATGCTTGCATGCATGGAACCCGACCTTCAAAAGCAGTTTGATGGTCAGGAAGCGTACGATATGAACGTTGCGCTTAAGGATATGTTCCAGACCCAGCCAGGACTGAAAGGTTCAATGTCGCTAAGGCTTTGGTGAATGCAAGCTAGCTGAAGGCGCAGCAGTAGGCCCACACGTGATCAAGATGCTTGGTTACGCGCAGACTTTGGACAAACTTGGTTTTCCATTGGGCCGAGAGTTGGCCACTGATTTCATTTTAGCGTCGCTTCCAGCCAGCTATGGGCATTTCATTTCGAACTACCATATGCATGGGGTGGAGAAGGACCTTAATGAACTTTGTGGAATGCTCAAGACGGCAGAATGTGACATTAAGAAGTGTGCAGGGCATGGCCAAGTGTTGGCTGTGCAGAACAAGCCTAGCTTCAAGAAGCATGGCAAGTCCAAGGCAAAAGGAAAAGCTAAAGATGCGATCTCTAAGCCAAAGCCTAAGCCTAAGGATGGACCTAAGCCTGACACTGAATGCTACTACTGTCATGATACTAGACACTGGAAGAGAAACTGCCAAGTACCTTGCTTCTTGAAGAAGAGTGGGAGTAAGACTTCCAGCTCAGGTACGCTTGTGGTTAATGTTATAGAGATTTTTCTCTGACTCTATTATTAACTCTTGGGTATTTGATACCGGATCGGTTGCTCATATTTGCAAATCGATGCAGGGGCTAGTAAGGAGTAGAAGCGTGAGACAAGGAGAAGTTGATCTTCGCGTCGGAAATAATGCAAAGGTTGCTGCGTTGTCCGTTGGCGTCATGCAACTGCACCTCCCTTCAGGATTCGTCATGGAATTGAATAATTGTTATTACGTTCCAGCTTTGAGTCGAAACATTATCTCTCCATCATGTTTGATGCGAGTGGTTATTCATTTGCGAGTAAAGACAATGGTTTGTAATCTCTAAGAATGATATGTTTGTGGCTTTTGCATCCATTGTGAATGGGTTGTTTATTTTGAATTCTGATGATGCGCATGTCTATAACATAAGTGCTAAAAGGCTTCGTCCTAATGATTTGAGTCCCACCTATATTTGGCATTGTCGTTTGGGTCATATAAGTGAAAAACGCATGAAGAAACTCCATGCTGATGGTATTCTAGATTCGTTTGATTTTGAATCATACGAGACATGCGAAGCTTGTTTGCTTGGAAAGATGACCAAGTCGCCTTTCAATGGTTCACCAGAGAGGGCGTCAGACTTGTTGGAACTCATACATACTGATGTGTGCGGACCAATGAGCACGACAGCAAGAGGTGGTTTTCACTACTTCATAACTTTCACTGATGACTTTAGTAGATATGGATATGTCTACCTAATGAGGCATAAGTCTGAAACTTTTGAAAAGTTCAAAGAGTTCCAGAATGAAGTAGAGAATCAACGTGGCAAGAAAATTAAGGCTCTACGATCAGATCGTGGAGGAGAATATTTGAGTCACGAATTTAGCAATCATCTGAAGAGTTGCGAATTGTTCCTCAACTTACGCCGCCCGGAACGCCTCAAAGGAACGGGGTTTCCGAACGACGTAATCGGACTTTGTTGACATGGTTCGATCTATGATGAGCCAGTCAGATCTACCATTATCGTTTTGGGGTTTCGCTCTAGAAACAGCAGCTCACACACTAAATAGGGTACCATCTAAATCCGTAGTTAAGACACCATATGAGATGTGGAATGGGAAGAGTCCCAAGTTGTCTTTTCTAAAGATTTGGGGCTGTGATGCGTTTGTCAAGCGACTTCAGTCGGACAAGCTCACACCCAAGTCGGATAAATGCATATTCGTAGGATACCCCAAGGAAACCTTGGTTATTACTTCTACAACCGAGAAGAGGGCAAAATGTTTGTCGCTCGAAGCGGTGTTTTCTTAGAGAAAGAGTTTCTCAAGAAGGAAACAAGTGGAAAGACGGCGCTGCTTGAAGAAGTTCAAGTTGAGCCTACCGGGAGGACTCAATGGGTGATGCCATCATGGCAGAACGAGTTGAGGAACCCGTGGCAAGAGAAACACCAGCACTACGAAGGTCAGAAAGGATTCGCAATGCGCGAGAAATATTATTGATAGACAATGATACGCGTGAAATATTATTGTTGGACAATGATGAACCTTCGACCTATGCGGAAGCAATGATGGACCAGACTCTGAGAAATGGCAAAGTGCCATGAGATCCGAGATAGATTCCATGGATGAAAATCAAGTTTGGAACTTGGTTGACCTGCCTGATGGTCATAGGACCATCGAGTGCAAATGGATCTATAAGAAGAAGATTGATATGGATGGAAATGTTCACATCTATAAAGCTCGACTTATTGCAAAAGGTTTTCGACAAGTTCAAGGAGTTGACTACGAGGAGACCTTCTCGCCCGTAGTGATGCTTAAATCTATTCGGATAATTCTAGCTATTGCTGCATATTTTGACTATGAGATATGGCAAATGGATGTCAAGACAGCTTTCCTGAATGGAAACCTTGCCGAGGACGTGTATATGATGCAGCCCGAGGGTTTTGTCGATCCTAAAAATGCTGGAAAGGTTTGCAAACTTCGAAAGTCCATTTATGGACTGAAGCAAGCATCTCGGAGTTGGAATATTCGTTTTGATGAAGTAATCCAAGGATTTGGCTTCGCCAAAATCGAATCAGAGTCTTGTGTTTACAAGAAAGATAGTGGGAGCTCGCTCGTATTTCTAATCTTGTATGTGGATGACATACTGCTGATTGGAAATGACATTCCTATGCTTGAATCCGTAAAGACTTCATTGAAGAACAGTTTTTTAATGAAGGACTTAGGAGAAGCAGCATATATTCTGGGAATTAAGATCTATAGAGATAGATCGAAGAGGCTAATAGGATTAAGCCAGAGTACATACCTTGAAAGGTGCTAAAACGTTTCGGCATGGAAGAGGCTAAGAAAGGGTTCTTGCCTATGTCACATGGTATAAACCTTAGCAAGACTCAGTGTCCTTCGACTACTGATGAGCGAGAGCGCATGAAAAATATCAAATATGCTTCGGCAATTGGATCTATCATGTATGCTATGATTTGTACTCGCCAGATATTTCTTATGCTCTAAGTGTTACGAGCAGGTACCAAGCTGATCCCGGTGATAGTCACTGGACAGCGGTAAAGAATATCCTTAAGTACTTGAAAAGGACTAAGGATATGTTCCTGGTTTACGGAGGTGAGGAGGAGCTCGTTGTAAATGGTTACACTGATGCTAGTTTCCAAACCGATGTGGATGATTCTAAGTCGCAATCGGGCTATGTGTTCACGTTGAACGGTGGGGCGGTGCTAGCTCTAAGTTGACGAGGGAATATTTCCCCGGCAACAGTGCCAGAAACAATGCTTGTACGTCACACGTCAGTTGGGAACCCCAAGAGGAAGGTATGATGAGTGCAGCAGCAAGTTTTCCCTCAGTATGAAACCAAGGTTTAATCGAACCAGTAGGAAAACGAGGTTGCTTCGAAGGTGTTGGTGAAGGAGTGTAGTGTGGCGCAACACCAGGGATTCCGGTGCCAACGTGGAACCTGCACAACACAATCAAATTACTTTGCCCCAACTTAATAGTGAGGTTGTCAATCTCACCGGCTTGCTGAAAACAAAGGGTTAAACGTATCGAATGGAAAATGATGTTTGTTTGCATAAAACAGTAGAGAACAATGATTGCAGTAGATTGTATTTCAGATGTAAAAGGATGGACCGGGGTCCACAGTTCACTAGTGGTGTCTCTCCAATAAGATAACTAACATCCTGGGTAAACAAATTACAGCTGGGCAATTGACAATTGATAAGTGCATATAACATGCATGTGTGAGTTGTGGTGTCTACTATGAGATTCATTTGGGCATTACGACAAAGTACATAGACCGCTATCCAGCATGCATCTATGCCTAAATAGTCCACTTTCCGGTTAACATCCGTACCCCTTCCAGTATTAAGTTGCAAGCAACAGACAATTGCATTAAGTAATGTGCGTAATGTAAACAATACATTCATCCTTGAATAAAGCATTGCTGTTTTACCCCTAGTGGCAACAACACATCTACAACCTTAGAACTTGCTGTCACTATCCCAGGTTAAATAGAGGTTGAACCCAACTATCATGCATAAATACCCCCTCTTGGAGTTACAAGTATTCACTTGGCCAAGGCTTCAACAAGTAACGGGGAGCATGCAAGATCACAAATGACATAGACATGATAATATAATATTCAGCTCCACATAGGTATCAATATAAGTCAGATCCCAGCAAACACAACATGTAGCATTACAATAAGATGATCTTGATCATGATAGGCAGCTCACAAGATCTAAACATGATGGCACAAGTGGAGAAGACAACCATCTAGCTACTGCTATGAACCCATAGTCCAAGGATGAACTACTCACACATCACTCCGGAGGCGGGCATGGCGATGTAGAGCCCTCCGGTGATGATTCCCCTCTCCGGCAGGGTGCCGGGAAGAGCTTCAGAACCCCCCGAGTTAGGGTTGACGACGACGGCGGCAGCAAATATGTTCTGGATGAAAGGCTCGGTGTTTTAGGGTTTTCACATCTCGGGGAATAAATAGGCGAAGGGGCGATGTCGGCGGACCCCCGAGGGGCCCAAACCACCTGGCAGCGCGGTGGGGCCCCCTGCCGCGCGAGCCTGTGGTTTGGCCACCTCGTGGCTCCCCTTCGTCTCTCCTTCGGACTCCGTGTACGTGCTGGAAAAATAGGGACTTGGCCTTTTGTTTCGTGCAATTCCGAGAATATTTCCAGAAGTAACTTTCTGAAACCAAAAACAGCAGAAAACAGGGAACTGGCACTGTGGCATCTTGTTAATAGGTTAGTCCCAGAAAATGCATAAAAGTGATATGAAGTGTACATAAAACATGTAGCAAATGGTATAATATAAGCATGGAACAACAGAAATTATGGATACGTTGGAGACGTATCAGGCGGTTAGTTGGAAGAGTTCCAAGCAGGATACGGTTGCTCATTCTACAATGGAGGCCGAGTACTATGCTGCGGCAGAAGCCAGCATGGAAAGTGTTTGGATGAAGCATCAAAAACTTTTCATGAATAGTACTTTCAAGACAAGCATCAAAAAGTTTTGCATAAGAGGTAACTCATAAAGCAATAGATTCAAAGTAAAAGGCATTGAAGCAACACAAAGGATGATTAAGTTTCAGCATTTGCTTTCAACTTGTAACATGTATATCTCATGGATAGTTGTCAACATAAAGCAATATAACAAGTGCAATAAGTAAACATGTAAGAATCAATGCACACAAAGTTGACACAAGTGTTTGCTTCTAAGATAGAAAGGAGTAGGTAAACTGACTCAACATAAAGTAAAAGATAGGCCCTTCGCAGAGGGAAGCAGGGATTAAATCATGTGCTAGAGCTTTTTAAGTTTTCGAAAGCATATAGAGAGCACAAAATAAGTATTTGAGAGGTGTTTGTTGTTGTCAACGAATGGTAGTGGGCACTCTAACCCCCTTGTCAACCAGACTTTCAAGAGCGGCTCCCATGAAGGACGTTATCTCTACCAGCAAGGTAGATCATCCCTCTTCTCTTTTGTTTACACATGTATTTTAGTTTCTTTATAGATGACACTCCTCCCAACCTTTTGCTTACACAAGCCATGGCTAACCGAATCCTCGGGTGCCTTCCAACATTCACATACCATGGAGGAGTGTCTATTTGCAAATTAAGTTGCTTACTGATAAATCAGGGCAAAACATGTGAAGAGAATTATTAATGAAAGTTGTAATTAATTGGGGCTGGGCACCCCGTTGCCAGCTCTTTTTGCAAATTATTGGATAAGCGGATGTATATGCCACTAGTCCATTGGTGAAAGTCTGTCAGAAGTAAATGACAAGATTGAAAGATAAAACACCACATACTTCCTCATGAGCTATAAAACATTGACACAAATAAGGAGTAATAAAGTTTTGAATAGTTTAAAGGTAGCACATGAAATATTTACTTGGAATGGCAGGAAATACCACATAGTAGGTAGGTATGGTGGACACAAATGGCATGGGTTTTGGCTCAAGTTTTGGATGCACGAGAAGCATTCCCTCTCAGTACAGAGTTTAGGCTAGCAAGGTTGTTTGAAGCAAACACAAGTATAAACCGGTACAGCAAGAATCACATAAAAACATATTGCAAGTATTATAAGACTCTACACTGTCTTCCTTGTTGCTCAAACATTTTACCAGAAAATATCTAGACCTTAGAGAGAACAAATATGCATCCCAAGTCTCAACAAGCTCTACGGTAGTTCTCCACTACTAGGCTTTAACTACATGATGCAAGAGCTTAAACATGATCTACTTGAGAGCTCAAAACAATTGCAAAGCATCAAATCGAAACAAGACAATGATCTACAAGAATGCATATGTCTTTTCCAATACCAACTACTACATGTAGCATTTTCTTTCTTCCAAACAAACACCAATAATTTATTTAAACATAAACTCTCCAAATGATAATATAATGCAGCAAGAGAGTATTTATAAACAAGTGCTAACAGCTCGAAGAGATGCATGAAAAACAGGAGCTAAAAGCACTGCAGTAGCTAGTTAAGAATACTCAACAAATATAAGTGAAGAACATGAGTATTCACATGAAAAAGCGGAGCGTGTCTCTCTCCCACACAAGGATTGCTAGGATCCGAATTTATTCAAACAAAAACAAAAATAAAAACACACAGACGCTCCAAGTAAAGCGCATAAGATGTGAAAGAATTAAAATATAGTTTCACTAGAGATGACCTGATAAGTTTGTTGATGAAGAAGGGGATGCCTTGGGCATCCCCAAGCTTAGACGCTTGAGTCTCTCTGAATATGGTTGGGATGAACCACGGGGGCATCCCCAAGCTTAGGCTTTTCACTCTTCTTGATCACATAATATCACCCTTCTCGCTTGATCCTTGAAAACTTCCTTCACACCAAACTCAAGACAGTTCTCATTAGAGGGTTAGTGCATAATCAAAAATTCTCATATTCTGTAATGATACAATCAATCCCAAAGCTTCTGGACATTAGCTACAGCCACCAATGCTTTGTGGAGCAAAGAAATCCACACAAACACAGTAAAAGAGCGAATGCAAAACAAAAGGCAGAATCTGTCAAAAACAGAACAGTCTGGAATGACGAATTTTTTCGAGGCACTTAAGTTGCTCAGATGGATCTGGCCTAAAATAATGAAAGTTGCGTACATATCTCAGGAATATGCGTGATTTTTTCAGAATTTTTTGAATTTTCTACAGGGAGATAAGCTCAAATCCGTGACAGCTAAAAATCTGTCACTGCGCAGAAATCCAAATCTTGCATCAACTTTCAATATAGAACTTTACTTGGCACAACATTGCGATAAAATAAAGATACAAAGGAGTTGCTACAGAAGTAACAAAACTCCTTGACTCAAAGAAAACAAAAATAACAGCAAATAAAAACGATGGGTTGTCTCCCATAAGCGCTTTTCTTTAACGCCTTTCAGCTAGGCGCAGAAAGTGAAAATCAAGTGTTGTCAAGAGAAGAAGCATCAACATCATAACTTGCTCTAACAATAGAGTCAAAAGGTAACTTCATTCTCTTCCTAGGGAAGTGTTCCATACCTTTCTTGAGAGGAAATTGGTACCTTATATTACCTTCTTTCATATCAATGATGGCACCAACAGTTCGAAGAAAAGGTCTTCCCAAAACAATAGGACAAGATGCATTGCATTCAATATCCATAACAATAAAATCAACGGGGACAAGGTTATTGTTTACTGTAATAAAAACATCATTAACTCGCCCCAAAGGTTTCTTCATAGCATTATCAGCGAGAAAAACATCCAAATAACAATGTTCCAAAGGTGGCAAATCAAGAATATCATAAAGCTTCTTGGGCAAAACCGAAATACTTGCACCAAGATCACACAAGGCATTGCAATCAAAATCATTCACCTTTACCTTAATGATGGGTTCCCAACCATCTTCTAATTTCCTAGGAATAGAAGCTTTAAGTTTCAACTTCTCCTCCCTAGCTTGCAAAAGAGCATTTGTAATATGCTTTGTAAAAGCCAAATTAATAGTGCTAGCATTGGGACTTCTAGCTAATTTTTGCAAGAACATAATAACTTCAGAGATGTTACAATCATCAAAATCAAAATCATTATTGTCAATGGTGGTGGAACCATTGTCTCCAATAGTTTGAAAAATTTCAGCACTTTTATCAGAAAAAGTTTCAGCAGTTTTAGGCAATTTCAAACGCTTTGCAGAAGTAGTAGAGACATTACCAACACCAATAACATTACCATCAATAGTAGGAGGCTTACTAGCATGTGAAACATTAGCATTACTAGTGGTGGTGATAGTACAAACTCTAACTATACTATTCTCTTTTTCAAGTTCTTCCTCTTTTTCCCACCTAGCATGCAATTCAGCCAACATCCTAATATTATTATCAATTCGAACTTGGATGGCATTTGCTGTAGCAAATGACTTATATCTTTAACTTCATTAGGCATAACTTTCAGTTTTAGAATTTCAACATCATGAGCAAGACTATCAACTTTAGAAGCAAGATCATCAATTTTTTCAAACTTTTCCTCAACAGTTTTATTGAAAGCTTTTTGTGTGCTAATAAATTCTTTAAGCATAGCTTCAAGATCAGAGGACACACTTCTATTGTTGCTGTAGGAATTACCATAAGAATTGCCATAACCATTTGAAGGATAAGGCTTATAGTTGTTGCTACCAAAATTATTCCTATAAGCATTGTTGTTGAAGTTGTTGTTTTTAATGAAGTTTACATCAACATGCTCTTCTTGAGCAACCAATGAAGCTAAAGGAACATTATTAGGATCAACATGAGATCTACCATTCACAAGCATAGACATAATAGCATCAATCTTATCACTCAAAGAGGAGGTTTCTTCAACAGAATTTACCTTCTTACCTTGAGGAGCTCTTTCGGTGTGCCATTCGGAATAGTTGATCATCATATCATCAAGTAGCTTTGTTGCTGCACCTAAAGTGATGGACATAAAGGTTCCTCCAGAGGCTGAATCCAATAAGTTCCTTGAGGAAAAATTTAATCCTGCATAAAAGGTTTGGATGATCATCCAAGTAGTCAGTCCATGAGTGGGACAATTCTTCACCAAAGATTTCATTCTTTCCCAAGCTTGAGCAACATGTTCATTATCAAGTTGTTTAAAATTCATAATGCTACTTCTCAAGGATATAATCTTAGCAGGAGGATAATATTTCCCTATGAAAGCATCTTTGCATTTTGTCCAAGAATAATACTATTTCTAGGCAAAGAAAGCAACCATTCTTTAGCTCTTCCTCTCAAGGAGAAAGGAAAAAGTTTCAGTTTTATAATATCCCCATCCATATCCTTATACTTTTGCATTTCACAAAGTTCAACAAAGTTATTAAGATGGGCAGCAGCATCATCAGTACTAACACCAGAAAATTGCTCTTTCATAACAAGATTTAATAGAGCAGGTTTAATTTCATAAAATTCTGCTGTAGAAGCAGGTGGAGCAATAGGAGTGCATATGAAATCATTGTTGTTTGTGCTAGTGAAGTCACACAACTTAGTGTTCTCAGGAGTACTCATTTTGAAAAACAAAATCAAACTGAATTAAACAAGTAACTAATTTTTTTGTGTTTTTGATAAAGAGAGCAAACAAGACTAAATAAAAATAAACTAAGCAAGACAAATAACAAAGTAAAGAGATTGGGTGTGAGAGACTCCCCTTGCAGAAGCAATTCGGTTTTCCCCGGCAACGGCGCCAGAAAACGTGTTGCTAGCTCTAAGTTGACGAGGGAATATCTCCCCGGCAACAGTGCCAGAAACAATGCTTGTACGTCACACGTCAGTTGGGAACCCCAAGAGGAAGGTATGATGAGTGCAGCAGCAAGTTTTCCCTCAGTATGAAACCAAGGTTTAATCGAACCAGTAGGAAAACGAGGTTTGCTTCGAAGGTGTTGGTGAAGGAGTGTAGTGCGGCGCAACACCAGGGATTCCGGTGCCAACGTGGAACCTGCACAACACAATCAAATTACTTTGCCCCAACTTAACAGTGAGGTTGTCAATCTCACCGGCTTGCTGAAAACAAAGGGTTAAACGTATCGAATGGAAATGATGTTTGTTTGCATAAAACAGTAGAGAACAATGATTGCAGTAGATTGTATTTCAGATGTAAAAGAATGGACCGGGGTCCACAGTTCACTAGTGGTGTCTCTCCAATAAGATAACTAACATGCTGGGTAAACAAATTACAGCTGGGCAATTGACAATTGATAAGTGCATATAACATGCATGTGTGAGTTGTGGTGTCTACTATGAGATTCATTTGGGCATTACGACAAAGTACATAGACCGCTATCCAGCATGCATCTATGCCTAAATAGTCCACTTTCCGGTTAACATCCGTACCCCTTCCAGTATTAAGTTGCAAGCAACAGACAATTGCATTAAGTAATGTGCGTAATGTAAACAATACATTCATCCTTGAATAAAGCATTGCTGTTTTACCCCTAGTGGCAACAACACATCTACAACCTTAGAACTTGCTGTCACTATCCCAGGTTAAATAGAGGTTGAACCCAACTATCATGCATAAATACCCCCTCTTGGAGTTACAAGTATTCACTTGGCCAAGGCTTCAACAAGTAACGGAGAGCATGCAAGATCACAAATGACATAGACATGATAATATAATATTCAGCTCCACATAGGTATCAATATAAGTCAGATCCCAGCAAACACAACATGTAGCATTACAATAAGATGATCTTGATCATGATAGGCAGCTCACAAGATCTAAACATGATGGCACAAGTGGAGAAGACAACCATCTAGCTACTGCTATGGACCCATAGTCCAAGGATGAACTACTCACGCATCACTCCGGAGGCGGGCATGGCGATGTAGAGCCCTCCGGTGATGATTCCCCTCTCCGGCAGGGTGCCGGGAAGAGCTTCAGAACCCCCCGAGTTAGGGTTGACGACGGCGGCGGCAGCGAATATGTTCTGGATGAAAGGCTCGGTGTTTTAGGGTTTTCACGTCTCGGGGAATAAATAGGCGAAGGGGCGATGTCGGCGGACCCCCGAGGGGCCCAAACCACCTGGCGGCGCGGTGGGCCCCTGCCGCGCCCTGTGGTTTGGCCACCTCGTGGCTCCCTTCGTCTCTCCTTCGGACTCCGTGTACGTGCTGGAAAAATAGGGACTTGGCCTTTTGTTTCGTGCAATTCCGAGAATATTTCCAGAAGTAACTTTCTGAAACCAAAAACAGCAGAAAACAGGGAACTGGCACTGTGGCATCTTGTTAATAGGTTAGTCCCAGAAAATGCATAAAAGTGATATGAAGTGTATATAAAACATGTAGCAAATGGTATAATATAAGCATGGAACAGCAGAAATTATGGATACGTTGGAGACGTATCAGGCGGTTAGTTGGAAGAGTTCCAAGCAGGATACGGTTGCTCATTCTACAATGGAGGCCGAGTACTATGCTGCGGCAGAAGCCAGCATGGAAAGTGTTTGGATGAAGATGTTCCTTACTGATCTTGGTGTTGTCCCTAGTGCGTCCAGTCCTTTTATCTCTACTGTGACAACAGTGGAACCATTGCGATAGCAAAGGAGCCAAGGAATCACCAGAAGACCAAACACTTTATGCGGCGGTTTCACCTCATTCGGCAGTACATCGAACGAGGCGAAATAAACTTATGCAAAATACATACGGATCTGAATGTGGCTGATCCGTTGACAAAGCCTCTCTCACAGAAGAATCATGATAAGCACACAGGAGCTATGGGTATTAGATATCTTCTAGATTGACTCTAGTGCAAGTGGGAGACTGTAGGAAATATGCCCAAGAGGCAATCATAGAGATGATGATATTTCAATGTATCCATGATTTATAATGTGCCTTGAATAATGTCTTGTATTGATTGGCGAGTTGAGGACTTGTCTGTGAAACTCATTACTTGTATGGTTATTCTAAATATGTCCCTAGTCGGAGTTCATGTGAGGACACACTTGAATATTAGACTAGCACATGTATTATTAGATGACTATGTTTCACAAGTCATAGACATGGAGATGTCAAACTAATAATGTGGACTTATGTTGTGAACATAGAGTTGGGCTGACCCACCTTGAGACAATGAAGCAGACGTTCATAGCTCTCTCTCTACACGATGTGTTTGCTTTGTCCCTAGACCTGAGATTGTCGTATGTACTTGAGATGTGAATTGACCTACTTTGGGGCTATCCAACGCTACACCGTGAAAGGGTAGCCATAAAGGTAGCTTACGGGTTTGTCATGAAACATGCTACAAGGCATAGTCAGTCAAGATGGGATTTGCCCCTCTCTGCATGAGAGAGATATTTCTCTGGGCCCCTCGAGTGAATCGGATCCAGAAATGCATGGCCATGCTACATAAGGTTAATGGTTAACCTAGTTTGGGATTCCGAATCACAGAATCGAGAAAGAGAGGTCAGCTGGAGGCTTGACCTAATATCGTGAGGCAAAGGGAATGGCATAAACATTTTGATGGTTCGTCCGATATGATCTTTATGTGCGTTTGGGAGTTGGCACGTTTTGCTAGAAGCCGCTACCAACTATTGGCCGAGTAGGTGTACTCGTGTCATGTCTAAACGTGCGTGAACCTATAGGGTCACACACTTAAGGCAGTGAAGGCAGAATTCGGATTGGATCCGAGTTGGGCTGGAATAGACTCCAGAATGGGCTTCGGTTGAGGCAGCCCAATATGGGGAGGTCTATATAAGGAGAGGAGGCTGGACGTTTTAGGGTTGCCCAATTCCGCACCACAATCCACTCAGCCACCGTCTCACCGCGCCCCTGCCGCCCGCGCGGACCTAGCAGTCCGGCGAGCGGCGCCTCCACGCTGTACGTGTGGATACCGATAGAGGTGCTGCACTTGGAGCACTTGGACGAGCCGCCGAGAGGAGCTGTTCGTGGGAGCTGTTCGTGGGAGCGACTGGATCGGAGAGGATTGTACGTCTACCCTGCCCCGACTCGCTTCACCGACTTCGGCACGGCATAGCGCGTCTAGTGGTAATCCCGTGATCTATAACTGCAGCAGTTCCTTGGATGTCGCGGTAGAAAATTTGTTTTGCGCTAGTGTAGCCTACACGCGACCCTTCACTCCGCATTGGCTCGCTCCACTTGACCGTTGCATCTTGGATAGGACACTGATGCAAAGCACACCTTGATGCCCAATTCTTCACAGAAGCTGAGGACGGCTCGACTTGTGAACTGAGTGCCATTATCCGTGATGATTCTGTTGGGTACTCCGAAGCGGTAGATGATCCCCTCGATGAACTTGATGGCGGCCCGGGCCTTCTGGCGTGGTACTGGCATTACTTCAACCCACTTCGTGAACTTGTCAATAGCCACAAAGAGGTATTCATGTCCGCCAACTGACTTTGGCAACTTGCCGACGATGTCTAGCCCCCAGACTGCAAACGGCCAGGATATTGGGATTGGTTGCAGTGCTTGAGCTGGCTGATTGATGTTCTTCGCGTAGTATTGGCAAGCTTCGCAGGTCTTGACCATTTGCTCGGCGTCGTGCAGGACTGTTGGCCAGTAGAATCCCCTGCGGAAAACCTTTCCCGCCAATGATCTTGATGCAACATGACTTGAACATGTGCCCTCGTGGATGTCTCGTAGAAGTACTTGGCCTTGTTCTTGCGGTATGCAGCGGAGCCTGACTCCGTTGTCGCGTCGCCGTCGATCAGGACGTAGAGCTTGGCTTGACGAGCCACCCGCTCGGCCTCGTGATCATCCTCCGGCAGAGCATGCTCCGTCATGTACTTGACGATGTCCAGGGCCCAGGGTGGGTGGGTTCTCTCCACCGGCAACACCATTTGACCAAGGAGGAGCATAGCTTCCCTTGGTCTCGGTCCTGCCGGGTCTTGCGCGCCTTCTGGGCTGGCTTCCCGGGTTGTCGAAGTAGACGGGTCACCAGCCCCCAGTGTCAATGTAGACCTTGTCTTGGGCCTCTCGGGAGACACAGAGGGTTGCCGGAGAACCTCAATGTATATCCCTGGAGGTACTGGTTCTCGCTTGGAAGCCATCTGTGACAGCTCGTCCGCGGTCGTGTTGTCATCCCTAGGGACGTACATGGCCCGGAAGCTGTTGAAGCGCCGCTGAAGCTTCCACACCTCCTCGACATACGGTGCCATCTGAGGGCAAGCATACTCCTTGTTCACTCGTTTGATGACTAGCTGAGAGTCACCCTTGACGATGAGCTTGGTGATGCCGAGGCCAACGGCAGCACGAAGTCCCGCAAGCAGGCCCTCGTACTCCGTCGTGTTGTTCGAGATATTCTCCTTGTACTGCATCTGGACGACGTACTTCAGACGATCTCCTGTGGGGGAGATCAAACGACTTCGGCGCCTCCTTGGCCCTTGGTGTAGGAGCCGTCGAAGTTCATGGTCCAAGCGTCGGGATCTTCTTTCCCGGGAAGGCTGGATTTCTCCACCGGGTCGTTGAACGCTGTCTCAGTCCACTCCGCCGTGAAATCAGCCAGCGCTTGACTCTTGATGTTGTTCGTGTGCTCGAACTTGAGGACGAAACCTTGAAGTTCCATGGCCCACCAAGAAACTCGTCCGGTGGCGAGGGGATTCTCCAGCGGACTCCTCAAGGGGTACTTGGAAACCACGGTGATAGGGTGGCTTTCGAAGTAGGGCCTCATCTTGCGAGAGGCGATGAGGATCGCCAGCAACAGCTTCTGCATCATGGGGTACCGCTCCCGGGCATCGCGCAGCACCGAACTGATGAAGTAGACCGGGTGCTGTATCTTGCGGGTCACCGAGTCCTTGACGGGCTCAGCTGCTTCGAGAGGGAGCGCGTCAGCCCCCAGTGATGCTTCTTCTGCGACGTCGATGACGGCGTCGGTGGGCATGCCAGGCTCAGGGCCTTCCGGCCCTGTGCCACCTGGCTGCTTCTTCTTGCTTGGTTGCCCCAGGAGGAAGTTTTCGGGACGCTTGCCGCCGACCTTGTCCGGAGGAGCGTCACGCTCTACCACAAGAACCGCGCTGATCACCTGATTGGTGGCAGCGTTGTACAGTAGTAGGGGCTCCTTTTCTGCTGGTGCCACGAGGATGGGAGGCGAGGCGAGGTAGCACTTGAGGGACTGAAGAGCTTCTTCAGCCTCCGGTGTTCATTTCACGGGACCCGTCTTCTTGAGTAACTTGAAGAAGGGCAGGGCTCGTTCTCCAAGTCTTGAGATGAAACGCCCGAGTGTTGTGATGCACCCGTTGAGGCGTTGTACGTCCTTGACTCGCCGTGGCGCCTCCATGCGCTCGATGGCCTTGATCTTGTCGGGATTGGCCTCAATCCCCCGGTGGGAGATTAAGAACCCCAGTAGCTTGCCGGACGGGACCCCAAACACGCACTTGTCGGGGTTAAGCTTGAAGTTGACCCGACGAAGGTTGTTGAAGGTCTCGTGCAGATCTTGAATGAGGGAGTCCTTGTACCGAGTCTTGACCACGATGTCGTCGATGTATGCCTCCACGTTGCGGCCCAGCTGGGACCCAAGACATGCTTGCATGGCGTGCTGAAAGGTTGCGCCGGCGTTCCGGAGACCAAAAGGCATCCGGGTGTAGCAGTAGCAGCCCTTGGGTGTGATGAAGGCCGTCTTCTCCTGATCCTCCACTGCCATCATGATCTGGTGGTACCCGGAGAAAGCATCCAGGAAGCACAGGAGCTCGCACCCGGCGGTTGAATCCACGATGAGATCAATCCGAGGTAGTGGGAAAGGATCCTTGGGGCAGGCCTTGTTCAAGTCGGTGAAGTCGATGCAGAGCCGCCACTTGAAGGTCATGGGCTTTGGCACCACCACAGGGTTGGCCACCCAGGTTGGGTGGGGCACCTTCCTGATGACGCCAGCTTCTTCCAGTTTGTCAACCTCGGACATGATGAACTCCAGTTTTTCCTTGCTTTGTCTACGTAGAACTTGTTTTATCGGGCGAGCGTCTTTGCTGACCGCCAGTTTGTGCTCGATCACCTCCCTTGGTACGCCGGGTAGCCCTGACGCTTCCCATGCGAAGACGTCAGAGTTTTCCCGAAGGAAGGCGACGAGCGCGCTTTCCTATTTGTCGGTGAGGCGGGCGCCGATGGTGATGGATCGACTCCCGTCACTGGTCAACGCCACCTTCTTGGTCATTTGCGGGTCTTAAGGAAATGACGCCTTCTTGGAGGAAGTTGATGTCGAGCCTCCGGGGTACCCTCCGTCCCCAGAGAATGCACCGACATCAGCTTCCTGTACATCTTGCGGAACGTCCGAGGTCGCCGCCACCGTCTGGTTCAGCTTCTGAACGCAAAAGATAGCGTCGTCGATGTCGGCCTTGATCGTGATCACTCCCCAGACCACGGGGATCTACATCATGTTGTAGGCGAAGTGCGAGATGGCCATGAACTTGGCTAGGCCGGCCGGCCAAGTATGCCGTTGTACGGAAGTGGCGTGTCCGCAATGTCGAAGACGATGTCCTCGGTGCGGAAGTTCTCCTGGTCACCGAAGGTGACAGGGAGCGTGATCTTCCCCAGCGGCCGAGTGACGCTTCCATTCACGCCTTGGAACACGCCGGTGTCTTGCAGGCGAGAAAGAGGAATTTGCAGAATGGCCAGCACCTTCGCCGTCAGAAGGTTGAGGCTGGAGCCTCCGTCGACCAGCATCTTGGTGACCTTGTAGTTGTGGATGACGGGCGAAACGATCAGAGGAAGCTTTCCCACCCCGGCCACACTGGCAGGATGGTCCTCCGAGTCGAAGGAGATGACCTGCCCAGACCACTCCAGGGGCTTGGGCGGAGCAGAAGCAACCGCGTTAAGCTCCCGGACCAGCCTCTTACACGCGCCGTTGGATGGAGGCAGAGAGGCTCCCCCGTGAATGCACCCGACAACTCTGGTGACTTTGGAACCTTTCGCCGCCGCCTCCCTAAGGAGCCGGAGCTTCCTTGTTGGAGGCGCCTTCCTGGTTGTTCTGTTCACGACCGCCTTGGCCGCCGCATCCTCCTCGTCCCCCGCGGCCACCGCCGCGGCCCCATCCACGGCCGCCTCTGCCTTGGCGACCTATGGGACAGTCACGAGCGACATGCCCAATGACGCCACAGTTGTAGCAGCCGTCCAAGCTTACCCCGTCGGCCCGACGCTGCTCTCGTATGGCGAGGTTCTTGAGTTGGCGGCAGTCCTTGAGAAGGTGGTTGCCGTCAGGATGAATGTGGCACCATGGGTCGTCTTCTCCCTCAGAGGCCGCCGTAGGCTTGGCCTTCTTGGGAAGGGGTTCGGTGACGAAGATGCGCTTGTCGGGTCCAGAGTCCCGCTTCTTGTTCTTGGCGAGGGCGGCTTTGTCCTCGGGTTCATCCTCCCCGGGGAACTTAGCCCCCTCCTCAGCTCGGGCGCATCGATCCGCCAGCTTCCAGAGCTCGCAGGTGGATTCGACGCGGCGATTGGTCAACTTCTCGCGCATCCGGGTATTGCGGACGTTGGTGTGAAAAGAAGCGATCACAAGCTCTTGCTTGATGCAGGGGATTGTGTTCATCTTCTGGGTGAAGCGCTAGATGAACTTGCGAAGAGTTTCACCCGGAAGTTGCTTGAAGTCGTGGAGGTCGGTGGGAGCCCCCGCGCGCTCCTACCCGCCTTGGAAAGCCCCCAGGAACTGTTCCTTCAGGGTCCTCCAGGAACGAATGGAGCACTTGGGAAGGTTGAGAAGCCATGTCTGAGCATCTCCCTTCAGGGCCAGCGGGAACCAGCTGGTCATCATCATCTCATCGGCCCCGGCGACTGACGTAGCTAGGGAGTAAAGCTGCAGGAAGTCCCGGGGGTTCGTAGTGCCGTCATAGCGGAGGACGTCGATCTTGAACTTCTTGGGCCAGGTGACCCGTCGGAGCTCAGGGGCAAGGGCGAGGCACCCTTCAGCGATGTCGTCGTCCCGATCCTCCCGGCGATGACGCTCGCGACGACGTTGGATGCGGGTGCGCATATCCTCGGTTAGACGGTTGTTGAGGTCGTGGCGAAGATCTCGGTTGCGCGTGGTAGATGACCCGACGGAGATGGCCTTGCCGCGATCGCGGTTCAGCCGGTTCGCCATCGGTGGAGCGGTGCGAGGAGGCTCCGTCTCGCCTCGGTGCTCGCCAGGGGGTTGACCCTGTGGTTCATGCGCCTTGCGCCCTCCAGCCTCGGGGCCATTGACGGTGGGAGCCCGAGTTACGTCGGGCTCGGGGCCGCCGTCAGCGAAGTCGAGGAGTGCCTCCACACGGGCTCTCCATTCTTGGTAAACCTTGGGATCGCCAGAGCTCGGATGGAACTGCATGAGAGCCTTGGCAGCGACACGAGCGTCGTGGCGAGCTTGTGCGTCCGAGGGCAAGTGCGTAGAGGACTTGCTTTTGAAGCTTCGGGGACCTCTGATACGTCTCAAACGTATCTCTAATTTTTGATGTTCCATGCTTGTTTTATACCAATTGCTACATGTTTTACATACACTTCATACCATTATTATGCATTTTCTGGGACTAACCTATTAACAAGATGCCGAAGCGCCAGTTCCCGTTTTCTGCTGTTTTTGCATTCCAGAAAAGCTAGTCTGGAAATATACTCGGAATTGGACGAAACTTCACGGGGATCCCTATTTTACCAGAACACACCTGAAGGACCAAAGGAGCAGCAGAGGAGAGCCACCAGGGCCCCACACGCCACTAGGGCGCGGGTCCCCCTGGCGCGCCCTAGGGTGGTGTGGGCCCCTCGGGGGTCGTCAGCCGCCGCCCTTTCGCCTACTTATTCCCCCCGACGCGAAAACCCTATGTGCCTGAGCCAATATCCACGAAAAGTTCCAGAGCTCCGCCGCCACCAAAAACCCTAATTCGGGGGACAGAAGTCTCTGTTTCGGCACCTTGCCGGGACGGGGAATTGCCTCCGGAGCCATCTCCATCGACGCCACCGCCATCTTCATCGCCGTCGCTACCTCCCATGATGAGGAGGGAGTAGTTCTTCATCGGGGTTGAGGGCTCTACCGGTAGCTATGTGGTTTATCTCTCTCTCCCATGGTGTGATCTTTATGTGATCATGAGCTTTGTAATCTAGTTGAATCCAAAGATGTTACTCTTCATTATCTTATATGCTACTCAAGTGGTTTTATTAATGAAATCTCCGGAGTCACCTTTGTCCCACGGTGCGAAGTTGACAGTGTGCGCCCCGTGTGTGGCTCTTAGGCTAAAGATAACAGGAATACTTATCATGAGTTATTATTTGCGTTGGATGTCTCTATGAAATTGCGGTGTTTGTCTAGTATTATTTAGGGCGCTCAAGTTGACAGTGTGGGGTTCCCTAGATATGGAATGCGACTTTAAGGTGTGCTTTTATAGCCCTACGCGGTGGATTGGTGTTCGTTATCCAACGAGAGAATAACTCAGAGTAGCATAGTGAAGAGGAAATATCTATGTATTCAATTATATTATTATTGTTGAGAGTGTTCACTAGTGAAAGTATGATCCCTAGGCCTTGTTTCTAAGCATTGAAACACCATTTACAACCAGTTCTGCTACATGTTTGCTTGCTGCCATTTTTATTTCAGATTGCAATTACCACTTATAATCATCCATATTACTTGTATTTTAATATCTCTTCGCCGAACTAGTGCACCTATACACCTGACAAGTGTATTGGGTGTGTTGGGGACACAAGAGACTTCTTGTATCTTAATTGCAGGGTTGCTTGAGAGGGATATCTTTGACCTCTACCTCCCTGAGTTCGATAAACCTTGGGTGATTCACTTAAGGGAAACTTGCTGCTGTTCTACAAACCTCTGCACTTGGAGGCCCAACACTGTCTACAAGAATAGAAGCGTGCGTAGACATCAAGCTATTTTCTGGCGCCGTTGCCGGGGAGGTAAGGTAAAAGGTACTCACATCCTCCAGCTACTTAGCTATTTTCTAGCACTGTTGCTGACGTGTGAGTGCTCAAAGGTATTTCCTTTAGATTCTGCAATTATATCTTTTTGTTTCTTGTTTTTATTTCACTAGGTAGGCTTAATGAAAAACAACAAAAAAATTAGAGAGCTCTATAAAATTTATCTTGAGTTAGGACATGATGCTTTTGAAGAGAGAATTAAAAAACCTATGGAAAATTATTTGCATGATGGTAGCAATGTTATTACTATAAATGCTTTGAACACCATTATTGCTAATGCTATGCAAAGCTCTAAGCTTGGGGAAGCTAGTTTTGATGAATATGATATTTTCAGTCCCCCAAGTTTTGACGAGAAAATTTTCTTTGATGATACTTTGCCTCCAATTTATGATGATTATAATGATAGTGGTATTTCGGTGCCACCTACTATGTAGGATAAAGTTTATTATGATTATACTATGGCTGCAATTTATGATGATTACAATGATGGTTTATGCATGTGGATCATGATAAGAATGCTTTATGTGATAGCTATATTATTGAGTTTATTCATGATGCCACTGAAAATTATTTTGAGAGAGGAGAATATGGGTATAGAAATCTTCATGTTATTAAATTTCCTCTCTTTGTGATGAAAGTTTTGAGCTTTCTCTTGTGTTGCTTTTATATGATGGTTTCTTTAAGACCTACTGGTCATTATGAGATAGGGATACACGGTTTCATATATCTCAATAATATTAAGTCTCCTCTCCTTATGTTGAAAGTTTTGAAGCTGCACTTGTTTTGGTTTCCTCGCTAGTCTCTTTGTGCTACATTGATTTGTTTTCTTACAAGGCTCCTATGCATAGGAAGAGTGTTAGATTTAAACATGTATATATGCTTCTTGATGCTCTCTTTTATGTTTCAACTCTCATCTTTATGTGAGCATCATAAAAATCACTATGACAAGCTAAAAGGCGTTAAAGAAAAGCGCTTATGGGAGGCAACCCATTATTTTTATTTTCAGCTATTTTTATTTTATTTGAGTCAAGGTGCTGTTTACTTATGTATCAATGCCTTTGTATCTTCATTTTCTTGCATTGTTGTGCCAAGTAAGACCTCTAATAGGAAGATGATGCTAGATTTGGATTTCTGCGCAGGAACAGATTTCTGCTGTTCACCGTTTTGCTTCTGTAAAATCACAGAAAAATTATTTAAATCTGAAAATTTTTGTGCACGATCCTCAGATATGTATGCATCTGTCGTTAGTTCAAAAATATCGATCTGAGCGTCGTAAGTGCCTCGAAAAAATTCGTCTTTGCGGACTGTTCTGTTTTAGACAGATTATGCCTTTTTATTTTGCATTCTCTCTTTTACTAGTGTTGAGTGAAATTCTTTTTTGGGTGGAAGAGCTTCACATAACATCAGTGGCAGTAACTAATGTTTAAAGTAACAAGTCATATTGCGTCTTTATAGAACATGTGAGTTTTTGGTTATGCACTAACCCTCTAATGAGATCTACTTTGAGTTTGGTGTGACGGAAGTTTTCAAGGGTTAAGAGAGAAGGATGATATAATAGGATCAAGAAGAGTGAAGAGCTTAAGCTTGGGGAGGCTCCCATGGACCTCCCCAGCATATTTCAAGAAGACTCAAGCGTCTAAGCTTGGGGATGCCCAAGGCATCCCCTTCTTCATCGGCAAAATTATCAGGTCATCTCTAGTGAAACTATATTTTAATTCTTTCACATCATATGTGCTTTTCTTGGAGCGTCTGTGTGCTTTTATTTTTAGTATTGCACTTTTATTTTCAATAAAGCTTGACTGGACCCTAGCATTCTTGATTGGGAGAGAGACACGCTCCGCTTTTTCATGAGAATACTCCTATTCTTCACTTATATTTGTTGAGTATTCATATCTAGCGCTATTCAGCTTTTAGCTCTTGTTTTCATGTATCTCTTGTCAGAGCTATTAGCTTTCTTTTGTAGAAAGTACTCTCTTGCTTCACTTATATTTGTTTGGATAGTTGAATTAAATAAATTGATTGGTGTTTGGTTGGTTCAGAAAATGTTGCATGTGGTAATTGGTATAAGGAAAAACTTGCTTAATCTTGTAGATCACTAATTTGGATAACTTGATGCTTGTCAATTGTTTTGAGTTAACAAGTAGATCATGATTAAATTTGTGCATCACATGAGTTAAGCCTATTAGTGAAGAACTACCGTAAAGCTTGTTGAAAATTTGGTTTGCATCGGTGGTATCTCTAAGGTCTAGATATTTTCTAATAATAGGGTTTGGTTAACAAGGAAGACGGTATGAAGTCTTATAACGTTTGCAATATGTTTGTCATATAAAACTTGGTGTACGGGTTGATATTCTTGTTTGCTTACATAAACCTTGCTATCCTAAACTCTGCACTGAGAGGGAATGCTTCTTGTGCATCCAAATCCTTGAGCCAAAATCCATGCCATTTGTGTCCACCATAACTACCTATATGTGGTATTTCCTTGCCACTCCAAGTAATTTTTTCATGTGCTACCTTTAAATTATTCAAAATGTTATTATTCCCTTTTTGTGTCAATGTTTACTAGCTCATGAGAAATTAGTGTGGTTATTCTTTATTCTATTTGTCAAATGGACTTTTACACCTGGATTAGCGGCATATACATCCGCTTATCCTCTAATTTTGCAAAAAGAGCTGGCAACGGGGTGCCCAGTCCCAATTAATTACAACTTTAACCATTAACTCTCTTCACACTTTTGCCCTGATTCATCAGTAAGCAATGACAAACAGTGAAATACCTGCGTGTGTAAACCAAAGAGAAAGAGGGATGATCTGCCTTGCTGGTAGAAATAACGTCCTTCATGGGAGCCGCTCTTAAAAGTCCGTTTGACAGGTAGAATACTGTTCTCACCCGCTACCATTCGTTGACAATTAACAAACACCTCTCAAAACTAGATACTCCTCTATGGTATGTGATTGATGGAAAGCACCCGAGGATTCGGTTAGCCATGGCTTGTGTTAGCAAGGTTGGGAGGAGTGTCAAATATTTTATGCAATCTCTATATGTTTTTCAAAACCTAAAAGCTCTAGCACATGACTTAATGCCTGCTTCCCTCTGCGAAGGGCCTTTCTTTTACTTTTATGTTGAGTCAGTTTTCCTATTCTTTCTGTCTTCCACAAGCAAACACTAGTGTCAACTTTGTTACAACATGCGTTATATGCTACGTATTGGACTTGTTATACTACTTTGTGTTGACGATATCCATGAGATAAATATGTTGAAAGTTGAAGCAAATGCTGAAACTTAATTCTTCCTTTGTGTTGATTAAATACCTTTTATTAGAAACTATTGCTTTATGAGTTAACTCTTATGTAAAACTGCTTGATGCTTGTCTCGAAAGTACTATTCATGAAAACGTTTAGCTTGTGTGATTCATTGTTTACTCATTATCTATTTGGTAGCAAACTATAGACCATTGACTTGGATCACTTCATTCATTTACATGTGCCTTACAATATTATATGATCAAGATTATGATGGTAGCATGTCACCTCAAAAATTATTTTGTTTTTATCGTTTACCTACTCGAGGACGAGCAGGAACTAAGCTTGGGGATGCTGATACGTCTCAAACGTATCTATAATTTTTGATGTTCCATGCTTGTTTTATACCAATTGCTACATGTTTTACATACACTTCATATCATTATTATGCATTTTCTGGGACTAACCTATTAACAAGATGCCGAAGCGCCAGTTCCTGTTTTCTGTTGTTTTTGTATTCCAGAAAAGCTAGTCTGGAAATATTCTCGGAATTGGACGAAACTTCACGGGGATCCCTATTTTACCAGAACACACCTGAAGGACCAAAGGAGCAGCAGAGGAGAGCCACCAGGGCCCCACACGCCACTAGGGCGCGGGACCCCCCTGGCGCGCCCTAGGGTGGTGTGGGCCCCTCGGGGGTCGTCAGCCGCCGCCCTTTCGCCTACTTATTCCCCCCGACGCGAAAACCCTAAGTGCCTGAGCCAATATCCATGAAAAGTTCCAGAGCTCCGTCGCAACCAAAAACACTAATTCGGGGGACAGAAGTCTCTGTTTCGGCACCTTGCCGGGACGGGGAATTGCCCCCGGAGCCATCTCCATCGACGCCACCGCCATCTTCATCGCCGTCGCTGCCTCCCATGATGAGGAGGGAGTAGTTCTTCATCGGGGCTGAGGGCTCTACCGGTAGCTATGTGGTTTATCTCTCTTTTCCATGGTGTGATCTTTATGTGATCATGAGCTTTGTAATCTAGTTGAATCCATAGATGTTACTCTTCATTATCTTATATGCTACTCAAGTGGTTTTATTAATGTAATCTTCGGAGTCACCTTTGTCCCACGGTGCGAAGTTGACAGTGTGCGCCCCGTGTGTGGCTCTTAGGCTAAAGATAACAGGAATACTTATCATGAGTTATTATTTGCGTTGGATGTCTTTATGAAATTGCGGTGTTTGTCTAGTACTATTTAGGGCGCTCAAGTTGACAGTGTGGGGTTCCCTAGATATGGAATGCGACTTTAAGGTGTGCTTTTATAGCCCTACGCGGTGGATTGGTGTTCATTATCCAACGAGAGAATAACTCAGAGTAGCATAGTGAAGAGGAAATATCTATGTATTCAATTATATTATTATTGTTGAGAGTGTCCACTAGTGAAAGTATGATCCCTAGGCCTTGTTTCTAAGCATTGAAACACCGTTTACAACCAGTTCTGCTACATGTTTGCTTGCTGCCATTTTTATTTCAGATTGCAATTACCACTTATAATCATCCATATTACTTGTATTTTAATATCTCTTCGCCGAACTAGTGCACCTATACACCTGACAAGTGTATTGGGTGTGTTGGGGACACAAGAGACTTCTTGTATCTTAATTGCAGGGTTGCTTGAGAGGGATATCTTTGACCTCTACCTCCCTGAGTTCGATAAACCTTGGGTGATTCACTTAAGGGAAACTTGCTGCTGTTCTACAAACCTCTGCACTTGGAGGCCCAACACTGTCTACAAGAATAGAAGCGTGCGTAGACATCAACCTCCACGGGCGCGGACGTGGTCTCGCCCCTCCTTGGCGTCGTGACCCTTGCCCGCGCCGTTCCCGACGCTTTTCTCTCCAGAGCGTGGGGGCGGCTCGGAGGACAGTCCAAGAGCCGCCGGTTCGTCAGGGTCGACGTTCTTGTTGGTGTTGGCCCTCTCCGACGCCACCTTCTCCGTAGGTGGCGCCTGCGGAGGAGCAGGCTGACGCGCATCCGCAGCGCGGCGCTCGGCGGAAGCCTGAGTGCGCTAAGGAGACGCGGCCTTGGAGGTAGCGGCATCGATCTTCTTCCTCGGCGGCATGCTTGACGAAGAACTTGAAGTTGATGAAGAAGAAGACGAATCCAGCGCTTGCACCGCCTACCTGGCGCGCCAGATGTCGTGTCTCAGGTGACGGACACCGGGAGTAGATGATACCCCCTTTTTAGGTTCGGCACGGGGCGCGAAGGAGGCTGGAAGACGTCTTACACGGGAGCAAGGACGCCAAGTTCTTCGTCGAGAGGGAGAGATCAAACAACACAGCAGGACACACAGAGTTACCCAGGTTCAGGCCGCCCGGAGGCTAAAAGCCCTACTCCTGCATGTCTGGATTGAGAGGTTCATCATGGTGGGGTGTACAAGGGTGTTCTGGGGTGAACCCGGCAGAGATTCGGCCGGAGGTAGACGAAGAGCAGAACCTGCCCTGGGGAGATCACCTCTCTCTCTCTACCTTCTGAACCCTAGTCTAGTCTTGCCTGAGCTCTAGCTTGCTTCTATCTCGTTTTCGTCCTTCTTCTCTTCGGTGCCATGGTCCTCCTTTTATAGGCTAAGGGGATCCGTCATGGGCACGCGAGAGGTGTGAGGGGTCTTGGCGGGAAAAACCCCTTGGCGGTCCTTGGAGGAGACGTGGCACTCTCTCCTCCAAGCGTTCTGAGGAGGGCGGAGCGGCCGTCCGCCCTTGGAAAAGGTGGGCGGACAAAGCCTGTCCGCCTACCAACTACGCTCGTGGCAACGTCACCAGGGCACGACCTTCATCTTGGCGCCCAAGTCTTCCACCAGCTTCCGGCGAGCTGACGATCTTATCCTCTCGATGGTACGGATGGATACCCGGGGGTGCGCCTGGCCTCCTGCCGGGAGCACGGACCCGTGGGTGTCTTGCCTGGTTCTCCGGGCGAGGGGTGACCCGGAAGGTCACCTGGTCCTTAGCCGCAGATACTTGATGTCGAACTTGTCAGGTGTCGTTGAGGCAGATGGGCTGACCCATCTGCTGTACTTGACTCCTTGCCTTGTCCATCTTCTTGGTGGGCCCCAGCGGAGGACCCACTTTGGCAGCATCAGGGGAACCTCATGTTCCACTGTTGCGACAATGCGTGTACTACCCCCATTAGTAGAGAAGAGGTTTGAAAAATAGTTTGTCACCACCTCTTTCATGGCCTCCTCATCCTCCACCACTTCACCATCCTCTTTTTTTAATTTTTTAATTCTATTGTTCTTCCTCCTCTCCGACGCCACAGTATGAAAGTATTTTGAATTCCGATCACCTCCTTTCATCCAATGAGAGTGTGCCCTCTGCCTCCAATATAACTCTTTTTGTTCTTCTAGTCTATGCAACTTGAATCTCAAAAGCTCCTCTTTCCTCACTTGCTCCGGACTAATAGCTTTCCTGCTCCACACCTCAAGTTCTTTTTTCAATTTACTAATTCTCTTCTCCAAGTCTCCCAGCACATTTTTGCTCCAATCTACAAGGTCGGTCAGCACTCCTTTGACCGCACCACTCACCCCTTCACCATTCACCGCAGTCTGAAACTCCCAAGCATTTTGTACCAATGATGGACATGCATCCTCCTCTAACCACCGAGCTTCAAATCTCGGATTGGATCCCCGAGCTGGTCTCGTTCTTACCCCTGCCGAGCCATGTGTATCAATGATAATGACACGATGGTCTGACCGAAAAGGATCCCCATTGGTAACCTTGTATGCTGGAAATCGGTTCTTCCAAGATTGACTTGCTACAGCACGATCAAGTCTCTCCCGTATATAGCGTCCGGCGTCATGACTATGGTTCCTCCAGGTGAAAGCATCACCAACAAAACCTAGATCATCCAGACAACAATCCTCCAATGTCTCCTTGAACCTGTCCATATACCCTTGCTGCACACCTCCCTACTTCTCCAAGCATAAAGGATTTCATTGAAGTCTCCTCCACACAACCATGGCTTGTCGCTCTGGTTCTTCAAAGTTCTCATTAGTTGCCACGTTTTCACTTTCTCATCCGTTTTTGGTTCTCCGTATATGCCGGTAAACCGCCACACATACCCATATATCCTCCTCCGTGAAATCAGTATCGATATGATATTTGGACATGAACCCAATTTGTTTCAGCTTTACTTCATTCTTCCAAAAAAGAACTAGACCTCCACTCCTCCCAACACACGGTTTCTCAATCATATTTGGCATGCCCAGCTTCCACCTCAACCAATCTAGCTTCCCTTTCTCCATCTTTGTTTCCGAGATAAAGAGCACATATGGATCCACCTTCTTCTGTAGTTCCAGAAGACCATTGATAGCCGGGCTGTTCCCCAACACCCCTAACTGTTCCATTCTGCAATTTTCATAGGCCCCGGCAGAACTGTACCTACAACAGCCGGCTTCTCTGCTTCCTCCTGTCTCCTCACTTCTCTTTTCACGATCTCAACAGCTCTGTGACGTAGATCGGCTATCTCCGGACAGAGACGCCCGTCCTGCACCTCACAGCCCTCAAGTGCCCGCAACGACTTAGGGTTTGCAATGGCTCTCTTGACAATCCTTTGGAGGCGATGCCGAAAATTTATCCCCTCCAAGAGACCCCCACGATGGAAAGCTTCTACGCTGCACTCTGGACGCACCCTGATGGCCGGACAGTCGGCTGTCCTGGCCGCCACGACAGCGTGCCCGCCGCTGGGGGCAACGGCAGGGAGACGAACCGTCCCAGACCGCAGACCGGCAGCCAGGGGACTAGGCGCCACGAGATCGCCAGACGAAAGGACACCAGCCGACACCACACGGGCGGACTGAGCCTAGCTCGTTGGATGACGGTCACCAGGACGCCGGCGGCCGGGGAAACGGATCGGCGACCAGGATGAAAACGGAGACCCCAGATGCGATCGCCTCACGATCGCCTGGGACTCGGAACGTCACCGCCACACCTGGGGCGGACTGTAAAATCAATGGGAGTATCTAGTCAAGCCGAATACGAGACAAAAAAGGAAAGCGAACCAGAGTAATCGGGCGAGCGAGTATTTTGGGCCAGACCAACAAAGCCTCTCTGTTAATGGAATCAGGGCGTTCCATCTCAAAAAAAAAAAATGTACGCGACGTGGGCGTCGCCCCCAATTTGACGCAAAAAGCGTCAAGAAAATGGCTGCGTTTCGTTTGGGAGGCTATGTTGCATTTGCTGACATAGCAGGGAAGACAATCTAGCTTATCAAATCTGCAACTACAGGCCCACTAGCTACTTAAATGGGTGTTTGCCTCAAATGAGTTTGGTAGGCCCACAAAAATTTGGGCTTTCGGGTTTCATACCGATGCA
Organism: Poa pratensis; assembly: GCA_947311845.1. NCBI lineage: Eukaryota > Viridiplantae > Streptophyta > Magnoliopsida > Poales > Poaceae > Poa > Poa pratensis. The sequence continues at coordinate 23,330,877 of CAMZMU010000051.1, read as the reverse complement.
ATGGGTTCCCCAATTCATTTTGTAGCTGTCAACCGTACTGTTTTTCACCCCTAAAAATAACGTACTCTTTCCTGTCACATCCGTTAGTAAGCAGTGCCCCTACCCTTCGCAAAGCTAGTTTTTAGTGATGAAAGAAGAGAATCAAACTTCAATACTCATGCTTTGCCATATAGCAGATGCAATCAGCAGCGGACCCTAAAATATACTGGGCAAACTTTAAATTAAAGGCTTAGAGCATCTCCACTCGCGGCGTCCAAATTGTGTCCGACAACAGCGCCGGATGGGCTCTATTGGCGCCGTCCGGACAAGGCCGCGGGCTATTGGGTGCGCCGCTCCACACTCGCGGCACCAATAATTTTTTTAGAACAACGTTCAAACACGAAATTTGATAGATTTCATTCAAACATTAAAACTACACCTAATCTACTGTGGCTAGGAGAACAGGCTATAGTCCTCCTGTGGGAGATATGCCCTAGAGGCAATTAATATAGTGATTTTATTTGTCATATCTCAATTGTTCATAATACGTTTTAAATACCATGCTATAACTGTATTACGCGGAAACATTAATACACGTGTGGTATGAAAACAACCAGGTCCCTAGTAGACTCTATTTAACTAGTTCGTTGGGCAACAGATGATCAAGGTTTCCTGATCATGGATAATTACGTCGGCTGACAACGGAGTCATGTCATTAGGTGAATGATGTGATGGACATACCCAAAATATAGAAATGTAGTGTTCATGCCTTCGACTGTGCGATCATATCAAATCTCTTCTTCTGGAAGATGCGACTGATTGCATCAAACGACATGTCTTATATAGCGTGACAATAAAGGTGACACTTTCGGGTATTGGAAGGAAGCAGTAGAAGCGATTGATCAAGAGCGGAAATTGCCAGTCCACATAGCAGGATAGATACTCTGGGCCCACTCGGTGAGATTACATCAATGAGCTTGCAAGCATGTGACTAGGTCACGGGGATGTAATATCACAGACGAGTAAAGATAGATTTGTCGATGACGAGGTCATGCTCAGTAATCGTGATACCGGAGAACGACGCTCGGACAATCTAAGTATCGCAAGGTAAGAGGATGAGACTGGACGTCTAAAGGTTCAAACGATAAAAAGTCATTCGTGGACGCACAGGGGCTATCATGGGTATCCAGATCCCGCTGTTAGTCATTGATCGGAGAACGTGTCTCGATCATGTCTGGAGTGATCCCGAACCGTTGGGTAACACACTTAAGGGTAGGTGACGATTTGATTGGATATAAGAGAGAAAGAAATCGGGAACTCCGGAAGTGTTCGGAACTTGTCCGATGTTGATCGGAGGCAACGAAATATGTTTTCGGGGTCCGAATGAATTAAATAATATGTATTTAATATTAATAAGTGTTATTAGTGATTAAATATACTTTTTATTTAATTAAATTCGAATTTAAAAGGCATTAAAACCTAAATGGGCCTTAGAGGCCCATTAGGGGAAAATTCCCTAAAAGAAAAGAAAAAGAAAAAGGGGGAGGAGGGCCAGCCACCCTGGGTGGGCCGAATGGGGCCCACCAGGGCCGGCGGCTGCCCCTCCTTGGCCGGCTGGCCATGTGGGGATTAGTCCCACATGGCTAAGCCAAGGGAGAAGGTCTCCCCCTTTCTCCTTTAAATAGGGACCCCCCATGCCTTGGAATTCATCCCTTCTTCCTTCTTCTCTCCTATCTTGAGCGTGGTTCCGTTTCTGGAGCTGCATACGAGGAGGGAAGTCTCTCTACCTTACGCACACCGCCGTGCTTCGAGATCCAATCTTCTACTTCCGCTGCTCTGCTGGATCTGGAGCTCGGAGGTCGTCATCTACACCGTACGTGTGTGGAACTGCGAGGCGCTACTACGTGGCGCTGGGAGTACGACTACTTCCTCTACACGACCTTGAGGTCGGCTTCATCGGCTTCATCGGCAACGTTTGTGCGGGAACGTAATCCCGCTTTCGGTCTACAAGGGTATGTACTCCGTCCTTCTTCGTATAGTATATCTGCATAGTTAGATCTTGGCTAGTTTATGGTTATCGTCGGTAGGAATTTTTTTGTTTTCTGTCTTCGATCCCCAATAGTGGTATCAGAGCCGATCTATGTGTAGATATTTCTATACGGTTAGAACACATGTTGAATGTGGGCATCGATTCTACATTTGTTACCCTCTCGCGTGTACTTGCTTATATCGCGGCATTGTCGGATGAAGCGGCCCGGACCGACTTTATGCGTACTCTTACACGAGACTGGTTCCACACTTGACATACGGCTTGTACCGTATATGTGGCTGGCGGGTGTCTGTATCTCTGACAATAGTTGATATTGCATTTACAATGGAGGGCCCCGAAAGGGGTGTAATAGAGACAATTGTCTTATCGCTGTTGTGTTTGTATTCGTAGGTAAGAAACAGTTCTTGTACGAAAGCCCTAGCAGCCACGTAAAACATGCAAAAGATAAAGTAGAAAGCGTCTGACTTTATTTTGCAGGGGCAATGTGATATGGTCAAGGTAGGTTTATTAAATTGTTTATAAAACTGTTGGCGCGAAGGAGACCATCGGCGCGGAGGAGACCATATCATGTCGCATTACATTTCATTTTAGATGTTATGTAGATTGTGTGCATCTTATATTGTGTGTATATATATATATATATATATATATATATTATATATTTATATATATATATATATATATATGTCTATATATTAGTTACACGGCGGTAGAAATATAAGATGATCCCTCCTAAAACCATGTAGCGTTCTCCTATAGCGTGCACCACCGAAAGTTCTCCGTTACGAGGCAGGCCGTGACGATCGGGTGTCAGACGTATCCGCGTTCACATAAGGTGGGTGTAAGCCACGTTGCGCAAGCAATACGCTATAGGTTATAATGGCGAGCCTAGCATGTACAGACATGGCCTCGGAACACAGTGACCGAAAGGTTAAGCATGAGTCACATAGTTGTTGTGATTGACATAAACGATGTCTACCTTTGAAGCTATGCTATCGGCCGTGACGATCGGGGATAGTGTATCGGATGAGGATCGTGTAATCACTAAGACGATGCGAGGGATACTCGTCTTGAGTGGGAGTTCTAGTGGTTTTACTTTGGAAACTTAGTTTTATTTTGAAAACTAGAACCCATATTTTATTATGAACAAAAGTCTTTATGCTTTGCAAAACCTTTGTGGATGATAACCTCTTCTATAGCCCTGCTAGACTTAGGCGCATTCCTGCGATTTGAGAAACTTAAAAGAGATGGGTCCAAACTTCATAGTTTTATACCATAGCTTGAGGATACTCCTTGTTTCAAACCTTTTAGCTCTACACGATACAAAACCCGCTAGGAGATAAAACCGGAGATTCCGTTGACAAAAGATAATTCGATTATCAAGTTTTGTGTGGATAAGTTCATCATAGTCCAGTGTATGCTATGATCTCTGCCGTTGAGAATGAATTGTGGGTGCGTGTTGACAGATCGCGAATGGTCGATGAGATTGATGATCTGTATTCACCGTAAATCAGGATTTCTTCTCAACTAAGATGGAAGAGAACACTCGCATTAGAAGAGCATGTGGCAGTCATACCTGATGACATTGGTCATACCGGATGACATTGGTCATACTAGATGACATTGGTCATATTTGATGACATTGAGACGCCTCTCTCAACTCGATCACTTGATGACAGACAACGTTGCCAGGTGCAAATATTTGTCATAGACTATGTCATGAAAGGGGAATCATTCACCTTCATGAATTCTTGATTACATTGCAAAATCTAGAAGATGAAACAGATCGCCGGAAAGTCATCAATGATGATGGTATATATATATATGATATACATTATAAATGTTTGAAGTAAACAAAGTACTCACTGCAGTGACTAAGTTGTGATACTAGTCATGTTTTATGAAACAAGATTTTCTGCTTGAGTAGCTTGGAAGGATGAGGAGACAATGTGTGTTGATGATGGCAAGCAAACATGTTGTGATGGCCATAGACACTCTCTCTCAACATCCACCATTTGGATTAATTTGGATTTGAACAAATATTCCTTTTGATCGCTTGTGAGCATGATCATTATAAGTGTCTTCTCTTGCGAGACAATCATTCATATTTGTTAGTGACAAATCATTGTCCTACATTTATGAGCGATATAATGATCATACACCGATCGTGAATGGAATGTTCATATGTGAATCTAAATGTTAGTAGTTCACACATTTATAATATTATGCCAAAGGATACAAACTTAGTAATGACACCACATTTATGTGGCACTCACGTTTTGAATCATGTCAAAGTTATAAGCATAAAGAAGCTCCATTCTGATGGATCTATGAGTCTTTGGATTTTGATCTTCTGACACTTGCAAGATAACTAAGACACCGTTTTCAGGAAACGGGCGTATAACTTATTGAAATATCATACATAATTGATGTGTGTGGATCAATGAAGTATTTCAACGTGTAGTGGAAATCATTATTTAGTAAACTTTACCAAGGATTGATTTAAGTAGATGAATGGGCATCCGCTTAATGAAATGCTGGTCTGAATAGTTTGATAAATTCAAATAAAGTTCAGAAGTAAAGTAGGAAAGTAAACTTAACAAGATAATCAATTTCCTACGATACAGATCGAGGGAACGAGGATTTGAGTTATGAGTTTGGCATATCATTGGAAGACTTGTGAAAAGAGTTCCACAAATTACGCCGTATGGAACATCACAATGTTATGGTGTGTTAGAACGTCGTAATCACACGATATTGGATTGTGTGTTATTAATTATATCTCTTATCGAATTGTTGTGATCATTAGAGTCGTATGGTAGGAACAGAACATTCACTTTAGATAATAGGGAAACCATCTAAATCCATGGAGGCAATACCATATGAATTATGGCATGGCTTTTAGCCTAGATTGTCGTTTTGGTATTTTAGTGTTTCGATACGATTAAACCTAAAATGGATAAATCTTTGTAGTGTACCTAAAAGAATTAGTTGGGTACGTGTCTCACAACAAAAAGGTAAAATTGTTGCCGGAATATACCTTACTCAAGAAACAGGTTCTTGTCCGAAGGTATAAGTGAGAAAGAAAGTAGAGCAGGACGGAGTTAATGAACTTCCTCTCCAGACATCAGAGTGACGCAACGGAAACTGTTTCGGTACCGGAAACTGTTCCGATATCGTCCTCCATAGATGAAAGAAAGCTAATGATAATGATCATGATGCTCTAAGCTCATACTAAGATCGTAGGCATACGAGAATAGTTTCGCACCATGTGCTACGACTATCTTGTTATGAAACGTCATGTTTATGGAACGTGAAAGTACCTACGAACTACAAAGAAGCGATGGTGGACCTAAGTCCGAGAAATGGCTATGAGCCATATATAATCCGAGATAAAATCCATGTACAATAACTAAGTAATGACTTAGGTATATTTTATTAATGGCATTCAGGCCATTGAAAGTAAATGGAATTTTATGATAAATAGACGCTGACGGAAAGACAACCGTCTATAAGGATCGATTTGTCACAAAACTGTTTTGACAAATTCAAAAGTTGACCGCAACGAGATTGTGTCTCAAGTGGCGATGCCTAAGTTTATTTAGGATTGTTCTAGCAATTATTATCAATTAAGAAATTGATGGATGGATGAAGAAAACCGTGTTCCCTAATGGCAACATTAAGGAAGAGTTGTAACCGGTACAACAAGTAGGTTTGGTTGATCCTAAGGATGCTAGACATGTATGCAAACTTCAGTTGTCCATTCATGGGCTGAAGCAAGCATATCGGAGCTGGAATCTTCATTTTGATAATGTGATCAAAGGATTTTGGAGTTGTCCAAAATAGTTGAAGAAACCTGCATTTACAAGAAGTGAGTGGGAGCTAAGTAGCTTTTCTTGATCTTATATGTGAATGGCATATTTGAGTGGGAGCTAAAAAGAAATTCCCTTGTCTTATATGTGGAAGGCATATTTGAGTGGGAGCTAGGTGTCATTCCAGACTTTATATGTAATGACATATTGAGAATGATACAGATCCTCTAGTAAAGTATGAATGATTATTTAAGTGATTAAATTTTCTATGAATGAAGTTTAGAGTATTAGGCTTTAAATCTATAATTCGTATAGATCATAAGGGGCTTAATAACATTAGGTCGGAATATTTTTCTAGGTCAAGATTCTGAAATGTTTCAGAATAGAACAAGCAAAGAAAAGGATTCTTACTTGTATGACTAGGTAAAATATTATCTTGGCATTTCAGTGATAGTTATTAGAAAAGGATGTCCGACATCCTCTATGCCTCAGACATAGATTCTATCATACTGAAAGCTCGACTTGGTGTGACCCAAGTTCTTGGTTGAAGAACGAGTTCTAGAGTGATCCCTAGGTGGATCAATGAACAAAAGTTAAGTATATCCTTCAGTGTCTACAGAGAACTGAAGATATGTTTCTTGTATGGGTGAGAGTGAAGAGATAACTTGCCGTAAAAGGGTTACGATGATGCAAGTTATGACACTGACCCATACGGCTAGAAATCTCATACAGGAGAAGTCCTTTGTTTCGTAGAAAGGGTTAGATTGCGAAGTTGCATATGAATGCACTGTCGTAAAGGGTTAGCTTGCGAAATTGCATATGAATGCACTATCGCATAATCTACATAGGTATAGAAATATATGGCTATTTCGGAAGTAGCAAGTATGATTGGACTGAGCAGTTTTTCTGAGCATGCCTGGTTTCCCTTAATAGATCTCTTAGACTTTTAAGGCTCATGCTGTGTGAAATTTTGAGTCTCACTCCATCGACAAGCATATATTTCACCGTTATCATATGATACGGATGATGTCAAACTAGGTGACATAAGTGTTGCAAAGCACATACAGTCTAGATCTGTTGACTAAACCTCTTCCACGAGACAAGCATGCACCATATTGCTATAGGTGTTAAGCTTTTACCAAGTTGTAAACTAGATTAATTGGTACTCTAGTGCAAGTGGGAGACTGTTGGAGATATGCCCTAGAGGCAATTAATAAAGTGATTTTATTTGTCATATCTCAATTGTTCATAATACGTTTTAAATACCATGCTATAACTGTATTACGCGGAAACATTAATACACGTGTGGTATGAAAACAACCAGGTCCCTAGTAGCCTCTATTTAACTAGTTCGTTGGGCAACAGATGATCAAGGTTTCCTGATCATGGATAATTACGTCGGTTGACAACGGAGTCATGTCATTAGGTGAATGATGTGATGGACATACCCAAAATATAGAAACGTAGTGTTCATGCCTTCGACTGTGAGATCATATCAAATCTCTGCTTCTGAAAGATGCGGCTGATTGCATCAAACGCATGTCTTATATAGCGTGACAATAAAGGTGACACTTTCGGGTATCGGAAGGAAGCAGTAGAAGCGAGTGATCAAGAGCGGAAATTGCCAGTCCACATAGCAGGATAGATACTCTGGGCCCACTCGGTGAGATTACATCAATGAGCTTGCAAGCATGTGACTAGGTCACGGGGATGTAATATCACAGACGAGTAAAGATAGATTTGTCGATGACGAGGTCATGCTCGGTAATCGTGATACCGGAGAACGACGCTCGGACAATCTAAGTATCGCAAGGCAAGAGGATGAGACTGGACGTCTAAAGGTTCAAACGATAAAAGTCATTCGTGGACGCACAGGGGCTATCATGGGTATCCAGATCCCGCTGTTAGTCATTGATCGGAGAACGTGTCTCGATCATGTCTGGGGTGATCCCGAACCGTAGGGTAACACACTTAAGGGTAGGTGACGATTTGATTGGATATAAGAGAGAAAGAAATCGGGAACTCCGGAAGTGTTCCGGAACTTGTCCGATGTTGATCGGAGACAACGAAATATGTTTTCGGGGTCCGAATGAATTAAATAATATGTATTTAATATTAATAAGTGTTATTAGTGATTAAATATATTTTTTATTTAATTAAATTCGAATTTAAAAGGCATTAAAACCTAAATGGGCCTTAGAGGCCCATTAGGGGAAAATTCCCTAAAAGAAAAGAAAAAGAAAAAGGGGAGGAGGGCCAGCCACCCTGGGTGGGCCGAATGGGGCCCACCAGGGCCGGCGGCTGCCCTCCTTGGCCGGCTGGCCATGTGGGGTTTAGTCCCACATGGCTAAGCCAAGGGAGAAGGTCTCCCCCCTTCTCCTTTAAATAGGGACCCCCCCCCCCATGCCTTGGAATTCATCCCTTCTTCCTTCTTCTCTCCTATCTTGAGCGTGGTTCCGTTTCTGGAGCTGCGTACGAGGAGGGAAGTCTCTCTACCTTACGCACACCGCCGTGCTTCGAGATCCAATCTTCTACTTCCGCTGCTCTGCTGGATCTGGAGCTCGGAGGTCGTCATCTACACCGTACGTGTGTGGAACTGCGAGGCGCTACTACGTGGCGCTGGGAGTATGACTACTTCCTCTACACGACCTTGAGGTCGGCTTCATCGGCAACGTTTGTGCGGGAACGTAATCCCGCTTTCGGTCTACAAGGGTATGTACTCCGTCCTTCTTCGTATAGTATATCTGCATAGTTAGATCTTGGCTAGTTTATGGTTATCGTCGGTAGGAATTTTTTTTTCTGTCTTCGATCCCCAACACCTCCCAGCCGTCCTCCTCCGCGATCCCGCTGCTAGGCCCTACGCCGCCATCGTCCTCCTCCTTCACCCCACTGGGGTCATTGTCGACGGTGAGGTCGAAGAAGGGAGTCTCGGTCGCTGCGAAATGCTCGCGCAGGCGTCCTCCATGGAGGGCGGGGGGACAGTGTACCTAGACTCCTCCATGGCGACGTGGAGCCTAGAAACTCCTCTGGGTCGACCTGCGGGTCGTGCATGCTCTCTTGCCGCCACATCATGACAAGGTGGAGTGGCGTCCTCTTCGGCTCCAGCTCCGTCTTCACCTTCTTTTGCGTCGGTGGAGGATCATGTGGCTCGCGGATGAAGATGATGCCGCAGCTCCCAGTGCGACGGCGCATCCTCCTCGGCCTTGACTCTGATCAGGAGCGCCGGTGGTGTGTGTGGCGAGCGGGAGGACGACGTGGAGCGGAAGAAGGATGCCGAGCATGATGAGGAGGCCGATGCAGAGCCGGTCCTCCTCGGTGCACAGCGGCTTGCCGAAGGCGATGGTGGCGGCGGGAACTACGGCGCGCGCACATGCATGGGCTATTGGCGCCGCGAGTGGAGATTGTCGAAAAATTCCATTTTTTTTGTCAAATTTTCATGAAAATAAGCTGCGACGGCCGACAAAAGCTCGGGCAAGCACATGTTGGGTCCGCCACTGGATGCAGTCATCGTCGTGAGTCTACATATGTTGTTATCGGTTCCCATGGAGTATAACCGTAATCTCCGGCCGTGTATTTAAGGTGGAGAGGGGGCCGCCGGATCAGTACCTACAATCGTCGTCTTCACACATGGCAATCCTGCAAACACCAACACCATAGAGTGATTGAGAACCCCTCTTAAGATCGCAATTGAGCATAACGTATAGATGGAGTCACAAATAGTAGTTGATTTTACTCATCATATACGAGAGGCCCGAACCTATATAAATATGTTTTCGAGTGCTACATATCTAGACTCATAGTCTTCTATATCTTTATCGTTGGTTAAATCCCTCGACAATAAACTACATATATCAAACAGATTTATCAAAATACTGCTTAATGTACCTTGGATAAATATTTTTTCACTGCTGTTGTTTTCTTGCATGCATCCCATCTAAAACAAAAGGTTTCGTTAAAAGATGATCATGTTGTATAATCGTAAGTTTTAAAAAACTCCCTTCAATCTAAATGAGCCCTTAGCTTACACTCCTGATCGAGGAGAGATTTTGGGAATCCTCTCAAGATGAGCTACAAAGCCTTTTCTATTATTTTAACATTATATTAACTCCCGGAGAGACCAACAAACTGGACTTGAGCTAGCCGTTCTTTGTAGTGCGAAAAAATTCACAACGCATAGTCAAATGGTAGGTCAACATTCCGGGTCTAATACTGGCCATAAATACACGCAAAAGATCAGCTCCCCGGTTTAACCCAAAGGCTGGCTGCACTGTCCGAGTCAACTAAACCACCTCCCATCACCGACCACCACGCGATCGGACAGAGTGGCGGACACGCACAGCTCACACCATGCCGAGAGCTGAGCGAGCCAGCGAATCCTGATGCGCGCAGCCGACTGTCCTATACGCGGGGCTCACATCGCCAGGTTAACTTCGATCCTTTGCCAGAAAAGAAGGTTCAGTTCGCTGTGTCAGAGATTGCGTGCGTGACCACTGATCGAGAGATCTTCTCCCTGAAACAGGCTTTCAGGCTCAGTTTATAAATAAAATCCAACGGCCGAACAAACAAAGTGATGAACTAATCCTCTTACCAAGCAGATAAAAATAAAAAACATAGAATAAGGAAAATCGGACTTGTTACCGAAGACCCCGGCGCGAGGTCGAGAGATCTTCTCACGAGGCTTCACGTTAAGCATGGTAGACTAACGATATCTTTGACGTACGAGGCAAACATGTGTGTTTGGGATCAACGTTGAAATTTAGTTCTAATCGCAGAGCTTAATTAATTGGGTCGCCGCATGCAACACCGACAAAGGACGCCGCTGTTGCTGACTGCGCCGGCATATGATATGACTTGGATCTCACAAAAAGAGATTAAGAGAGAGAGGTGAATCGACCAAAAGTTACTGAACTTTCTGCCTACTTTTTTTTTTTTTTTTGAGAATTCCTGGTCTTTTACAGTACAGTTGTAGTATCTGAACTCACGCACAACTCACACCACACACACTCAACACCACACGCACGCCACCTGTGCGCAAGCTAGACCTAACCAGACTATACTGAGCTTCTGAACCCCGTGAGCCTAGACCTACCGGGAAAAACCCCTGCGGTGGTGGGCACACCACAATACCTCTGACTGAATCAGAGTGGAATTGGCCCAGAAGCAGACACTGTTCACGTGAACAGTGCCAGGCGAGACGTCCGGGAAAATCGATTCCGGGGAATCGAACCCGCGAGCGGGCTGCCAGCCACTGCTGGAACAGCCAACGCGCCACGCGCGTTCCTCCTTTCTGCCTACTTTGAGTTTCTGTTTTCTGAATGCGATGTCCATGCGTGAGTGCGTGCGTGCATGCATCTGGGCGGAAAGGGGTCGCACAAGCCAAAACACACGTGGGTTTGTTGGCTTGTTTTGCCCAGCCCGCGCACTATCTTCCATATTCGCGTCGCACGTGCGTATACACTGCAGTGCCATACGCTTACACTGCAACTCTCGGTTGGTCTCTTCGTTTCCTATTATGGAATTTCGCTTTTGGGATTTGCTCGAGAGTGGCAGTCGTAGGAACGAGCAGATTCGTAGGTTAGAGTAATACAGTATCTCGTGAAAACGAAGTTGGACCGGAACTGACTGCAAATATACATGAGAAAACACGTGACGGTTCCTAAATATAAGATGTTTTAACTTTTGTCCACATTCTTATGTATCTAGATATATATGGACATGTTTTAATATGTATGTATACTCATTGGGTTTGCACATATCCAACATGTGACCTAGCTAAAACATCTTATATTGTGGAACGGAGGGTGTATAAGATGGTGTACCATAAGTAGGTGAGTTTTTATTTATTACGTATAAGCCTTTTTTATTGGAAAACGATATGTTGTGGTACTGTCGATTTTAGTTTTATTTATTACTTCTAAAACACTTTGGGTGCAGTTGTAAAGGAAAAGTGCATCCGTTCGAACCTCATGGAAATTTTTTCTTCTTTCCATTGGCAACTATGGCACCGCACACACAAGCCTTCTAAAACATCGGTTTCTTGTGGCGCAGCAAAATTTGTATTACATAACATGTTATTAAGGTATGAGAAGGATATACATGCCATCGATCTATTTCTTGTGTACTAAGATATTACCGTTTCTGCAGAATCTGCCGCACTGTTAATCCACAATGGTAGGTATCAACTACTCCTTCCGTACTCGAATAAGTGTACTTCTATCTTTTATGATAATTCAAACTTAATTTTTTACCAATTTTATTGAGAAAAGTACCCATATTTATGACATTAAATTAGGATCTTTATATTCATCTTGAAATGAAGTTTCCAAATATACCAATGTTTTGTCATATATGTTGCTATTTTTCTATAGATTTGGTCAAATTTAATGTTTTTGACTTAGTACTAAAGATACACTTATTTAAGAACGGAGTGAGTACACGGTGTCTCATTGTAGTATTCCGTAGACATGCACGAAGTGAGTCAAACACATCACACAGACATAGTGATACTCGTTAATAGGTGGATAAGGCAATTACTGAAGGTTTGAAAAATCTACTAACGCAAACTCACTAGCCGAGGCATGAAAAATTCAACGCCAACGCAAGCCATTCGCTGGTCGAGAGAGGATGGGAGAAGAAGAGTCGAAGGGAGGACGAAACGATAAACAAAAACGAAATTAAAATAACTAAAATCGGACGAGGAAAAACAAATTAGGTCAAAGCTTCGCGCAGAACGCTTCGTGGTCAGCGCGCGCGGTGGCCGCCCTGGCCCGCCCGTCCGGCAACCGCGACCGACCCGATCGACCTCTGCCACCGCGAGGAAATGGCGATCACCCCCATATTTAATATCCCTCGCCCGCCATTTCTGATTTGTTTTCTCGCCTTCCCTTCCACACCAACCAACCAAAATGTTTAAATGTTCATTATTATCCAACCTTCGTTACAATATTTTTCCTGGCGAGCAGGCAGCTGGCTGCGTTTTGGAATAGTACTATACTACTACTATACGTGAATTACATGGTCGTGTAGAGTACGTAGAATCTATCAAACTACTATGACTTCCACGGTTCTACCTCTCACCGCTGACTTTGAGGCCACTCGAATTCTCTCCTTATAAATCGCCATTATCGCCCGTCTCCTTCACCTCCAGAAGCTTTCTCCTTCCGACCAGAGACATTTCGTGCTCGCTTCTCCTAGTTTCATGAGTACATAGCTAGATTAGACAAATTCATATATATAGTAGGGTTTATACGATCATCAAGAAGTAATGGAGGGATCGGCGCCGCAGGTGGATGTCCCGTCCTACTTCCTATGCCCGATCTCGATGGAGATCATGCGGGACCCCGTGACGCTCTCCTCCGGGATCACCTATGACCGGGAGAGCATCGAGCGGTGGGTCTTCCATGACGGCCACGGCGAGTGCCCCATGACCAAGCAGCAGCTGGGCGCCGCCGACCGGGAGCCCACGCCCAACCACACGCTCCGCCGCCTCATCCAGGGCTGGTGCGCGGTGCACGCCGTCGAGAGGTTCCCGACCCCGCGCGCGCCCGTCGACGCGGCCCGCGTGGCGGCCATCGTGGATGTGGCCAGGCGCGGGGAGGACCTGCTGGTGGCATCACTCAGGGAGCTCGCGGACATCGTCGACGAGAGCGACTGTAACCGGCGCTGCGTCGAGGCCGCGCCCGGCGCCGTCGCGTTCCTCTTCTCCGTCGTCAAGAAGCACGCCGCGGACGGCGTCGACACGCCCAAGTCTTTAGGGTCCTCACAAGAGGATCAGATGTATGGCGCCGTGGTGGATTCGCCCAAGGCGAGCTCGCCGGAGGACGCGGCCCTCAGCATCCTGCATTCGCTCAAGCTCTCCGAGCAGAGCTGGAAGAAAGTCCTGGAGCGCGGAGACAACTTCCTTGATACCATGGCGGCCGTGCTGAGGCGACCAAGCAACCTCTCGCGCACGTACGGCATCCAGCTTCTGAAAGCGGCGGTCTCCGAGATGCCGCCGGCACAGCTGACCTCGGCCAGTGCCGAGCTGGTGGAAGGGGTGGTGTCGGTGGTGACGGACAAGCTGTCCGTGAAGGCGGTGAAGATCGCGCTCCACGTGCTCTGCCGGCTCTGCCTGTGGGGCCGGAACCGCGTCAAGGCAGTCGAGGCCGGCGCGGTAGCGGCGCTCGTGGAGCTGCTCCTCAACGAGTGCTGCGGCGGCAGCAAGCAGGCGTGCGAGCTGGCGATCGTGGTGATGGACCACCTCTGTGGCTGCGCCGAAGGGCGTTTGGAGCTTGTTGCGCACCCGGCGGGTCTGGCGGTGGTGGCTAGGGCAGTAACGCGGTTGTCCGCCGCGGGGACGGAGAGCGCGGTGCGCGCTCATCACGCTGTGGCGAGGCACTCGGCGACACCAGCGGTGCTGCAGGAGATGCTCGCGGTCGGGGTGGTCGGCAGGCTGCTGTTCCTGGTGCAGGCTGGAGCCGCCGGCGACCGCCCGAGGGAGAGGGCGAGGGAGATGCTCAAGATGCACGCCAGGGTCTGGAGGGGATCGCCGTGCTTCTCGCCGCACTGGAATGATTCCTACCCTTCCTGATATCACATGCAAGTATATATCTTCTTCGCCCAATCATGTGATCGATCCTGCAAGGCAGTATGGTAGAGAATTGGCCAATTTTGGGTTTGTAGATTGTATTGATTTGGGTTTGTAGATTATAGATATCAGGAAGGGTAGGAATCGTGTTACAATCGGCCTGGAAATTTGATGTACTCAAGTGTAAATTTCGAATTGGAAGGTAACCATTGGCGTACATGGTTATCTGTTTAATTATTATTTTCAGAAACTAGCGATTGAGATGTTTTATTTACGTGATGAACTATGCTTGCCTGCCAGCTTGTGACCGCAACCGCAAACGATTTTCTTAGCGATCATGCTATTAATAAATCATAGTGAGATATGACAATTCAACTTATATTTTTGTTGGCGGCAGTCAAGATTGACGAATATACAGAAGGGCTGAGCTTTGATAAGTCTGTTGGGATGCATGATAATTGATAAGGTGCTAGCTAGGTGCATGTGAGTAGATACATTTTCAAATCTGGTCCATTTTCTCTCCAATTAATCCGAAGGTGTGTTTACATTGTAGGAATTTCACAATTTTGTTTTTGCATTAATTCTAATCTTTATGTATATTTTGTATAGAAATCCTCTTTTGGATGATGCTATCAAAATTCTAAGTTTATCGTATGCCCTATTTTCATAGGAATCGCTCATATTTTCTTTTTCTATAAGGGAAAATGATCCTCTAAACTTGACTTATGCCACTCTTTAACCACCTACTAATTGTACATATGTGACACAAATTACCCGACATTTAAGCATTTTTTAATATTTAACCCACTAGTTATTACAAAATGACAAGTTTTACCCAGTTTAATCATTTTCATCGATCCATGAATTCAGCCCGAACCGTGATGAAATATGGCTGCCATGTCAAAAACATATTTCGCGATGTGGCACCTAGAAGCGGTTCGGTGCAGTTTAGGATGTTCGGCCGTCCGGTTGGGTGGTGAGATCTCATGCTCTTGTTGGGCTTGTTGGGTGTGCTTTGGGTCGAGCTCCAGAGTGCACCGCACCGAAACAGACCTAATGCATTGCATCACACCAAAACCACCTCCGGGTGCCACCTCGGAGATAAGTTTATGTCGTGTTAATACATGTCCACCTATAAGGTGGGCCAAGGTTACAATAATCCGCAGAAATTATTAACTAGGGAAAACATGCCATTTTCTTTTTTCTATATTGCACTTGAATAAGTGACAAATTATTGTATTTTTCTATTTTCTGTTAATTATCAACGTCATACGTGAAAATAGGGCATACAATCAAATATTTACGAACACATCATCAATATAAAAAGAATCGTGGATGGAAAAACTAAGTACCACTACATTCACCGTCAATTTGAATCGCTTCATTTTTTCCTTCAAGAAAAATGTTAGCAAAGAAAGTGAATCACAAATTGCCACTCTAGCGACGGTGTAAAGCTCTAAAACTAGCCATATTTTAGTGTCATACATAGCATATATTGAAATAGGTCCACGCATACACTTGTGACAAATGACAACCAACCGTTGGTTGGACGATGGCTAAGAGCCTAAGACGGTGCTTTTATCCCTATCCACCATGGATAAAAGTTTAGATTTGAGATTATGTGCATAATTTAGTAGACGTTGTATGGGTTTGCATTGGGGCAGTCGTGTATATGTATGCGTATATGTGTCAGTGTGTGCGTTTACGTGGCAGTTGGTGTTTCTCAGAAAAGAAAAGACTCACAAAATTGTGGCAGTAGTGTATGGGTGTGCAATCTGACAGTTGTGTATATGTGTCAGTTTGTGCGTTTACGTGACAATCGGAGTTTCTTGGAAAAGAAAAGACTTACAATAGATAACACAATGAAGTCCATGAAGCAAAAAAAAAAAAAAAAGTACATTGATTGCAAGGTACTTCTAATACTTGTCCGCACGCTAAAAAGAGAATACTCCCTCCAATCTAGAATAAGTGTCACAGTTTTGAACTTGGTTTAGTTCAAAACTTTGATACTTATTATGTTTCGATCGAAGGTAGTACTTGTTTCCCCACGGATATCTAAAAAAGGGGTTGAGACGTCTCCATTTCTTCGACTCCAGTATTTGACATTGATGTGTGAAGCTTCTACATGCATGCTCCGTCAAGATAAGATCGAACTAATTAAAGTTGATCATGTACACGAAAGCGAAAGAAAATACGTAGGTACTCTGCACTAGCTAATTAGTTGTCAGTGATAAAGATTCAACCTGCAACAAATGCATGCATGATTAGTCGTTCCCGTATGTGTACCGCAGGCGACACAGGTATTCAAAAAGTCATGGCGCTTCAGTAAATTAGTTACTGGATAAGCAAGTTGTACTCCATCCATTCCACAATAACTCAGCTGTATTGTAGGTATCTACGTATCATATCACAATCCCATGCGTGTATCATGGAGCCATACTGACGTTATGGCACAGAGATCTTCCTTCTCTTCTTTATTTAAGAGACGGAGCAGCAGGGAAGGAGAGAAGGTGTTGGTTCGAGGAGAGGAGGACCGATCGGGGAAGTCGTCGGTGTCCAGGCCTCGAGATGGTTAATTTGGAGCTAGCGCCCATGCGCAGATCCTGCAGAAGTTCAGTTCAGTTTCAGGTCCAGATGCTAGGCTGCCGGCATCGGCAGTGTGTTGCGATGTGTGTGAAATATAGTAGTGGGTACAGATTAGCAGGTGCACGGCGGCGGCGAACGAATCGGGATCGGCGAGCTCGTGTAAACGCCGCGCGCGAGCGCGGAGGTGGGAGGGCGTACAGGCCAATGTTGCCATGTGCTGATGTGAGGGGGCGAGAAGGATCCATCGGTGTGAACGACGAAGTACCTATAGGAAGAGCACGTACTGCACCATAGGGAACCGCAATTTTTTATTTTTATTTTGGCAAGAGGAGCACAGTTGACCGTACTCGTGATTCTTTTTTCTTTTTCGAAATGGGGAGCCCCCCCTGGAATTCTTGAACTAGGCTGTGACAGATGAACATATCAGTACTAGCTCGTCCCGACTGAATCTTAGTTCTTTTTCTTTGTTAACCTGCCGTATCTTGTTTGCTCTTTTTTTTTAATACACCCTGCCTCCGTAACAATTCAATACCAAGAGCAATATCATGCATTGCCGTCTTTGCCAGGTTAACCGACAAATGTCAGACCAACGTATTCACCCTATAGCTCTAGTCTGATACTCAGGGAGCACAACCGAATCTCAACCATGATGTGTTGTCGTCTCCGCTTGGCCACTACCGCCTTTCCTTCTAGATTTGACATTGTGGAACACAGACATATGCCCGTATGCCCGCAGATACACGCCATGTTTAGGCCCACTCGTCATCAAATGTGCATAAGCCTCACATGAGATCCGTGGAACATGACATAGCAGAGCATCTTCAGAGATCACCCCAACCTCAACTATGCATGTACGAGCTTCGTCGAGGGCCGCACGTGATACTGTCGGCTATGCCCTCTCGCCGGGATCACTGGTTATCTTCTCCAAAGGCGTTGGGAGGGATGGGTTTTCGTGACCTTGCGCTCTTTAACCAGGCAATGCTAGCGAAGCAAGGGTGGCGCCTGCTCACCGATCTGACCTCTCTATGTGTTCATGCTTTGAAGGGTATATATATACTTCCCTGTCACCGACTTCTGGAATGCACCTAAACCCTAGACGACGTCTTTCACGTGGAGAAGCATTCTTCATGGACGAAACCTTCTCAAGCAAGGTATCCAGTGGGGCATTAGCAATGGAAATTATGTGAAAATCCATTGGGTGCCCTACTACCCCAAAAGTCTTCAAGACGACGTCCCCTATACCTGAGTCAGCCACTGTCAAATGTCTTCTTGATGAGGTAACTGGTTGACTGGTTCCTAGAATTTGGAGACAGTGCATGCTTTTTCCACTGAGTTTGCAGCGGAGAAAATTATGCAGATTCCAATCCTGAGGCATGGAAGACTTTGCGCGCCTGCCATTTATACGACATGTCATGTTTAGTGTTCGGTCAGCATACAATCTGGTTCGGCTGACTAAAATTTTCAGATCTCATGGTGTGTCTTCAAATTCAGCGGCAAATGAGAAGAATTGGAAGGCTATCCGGAGTATCAAAGCACCAGGGAAGGTGAAGATTCATTTGTGGGGGCTTTGTTCATGATTGCTTACTGAGCGGTGTGCAGCTTGTTCGCCGGCATGTTCCAGCATACGGATCGTGTTGTTTTTGTGGTAGGAGTGTGATGCCCACAAGTATAGGGGATCGCTGAAATCTTCGTTGGGAAGTATTACCCAAATTTATAGTTCGACTCGATGGGAACACAAGAATACCAATAAGACTTTGGCAATTGAGGCGTCACTCTCAACCACACCTGTATATCAATAAACTTGCAGCAGTAATAGTGATGGCAGTAAGGTGATTCAAGCAAGCAAAATAAATCAGCAGTAGTAACAAGGGTTTCCCAGTTTTCACCGGAAAAGTGAAAGTGTAACTCAGGGATTTAAAACGTAGGCACGAGGTGACAGCGGGGTGTTGCATGAATAAGATTGATCATATAATAATATACAAACAGTAATGGGACTTATCTCTAACTCCGATATATGTAGGTATGTGTTCCATAAATAGTTGTGCGTACTAACCAAGAGAATTTGCACAACATCTATTGTCCTACCTGCCCATTTCACCGGGGCCAACTTGGAACTACAGGTAATTAAGGTCTACCCTTTCGAATAGCCCGGAACAACGCATTAACACTTCATGAACACATAGAATCCTCAAACTAATACATCTCCCCTTGTTTTCCCTACCTGTCACTTTTAGGGTTCGCAGGTTCAACATAATAGCAGGTAATACACTTTGCAGATAGATACCAAACTCAAATATATGATGGGGCAAAATAAGTTCAGTACTGAAATCATGCCACTCGGGCCCTAGTAGCAAGCATTAAACATAGCATAAGTGCATCAACACAATACAAAAGTATCTTCAAGATAAACCCCTAGGATCTAGAACAACGGGTACCATTACATGATCAATCTCATCCAATCCCCATCCACCTCATGTGCCTACAGGGGACTACTCACACATGGTGATGGTGAAGGGAGCTCATGGTCGATGGAGATGAAGGCGGTGAAGACGGCCTCCGGGGGAGAAATCCTGGATCAATCTGTCTCCGAAAACGAAGATCGTGGTGGTGGCGGCGCTCTGTTTCGCGAAAACTCCCCTCCTCCTAGGGCGTCCACTTTTTCGTATATATGAAGGGGTACGCGGAAGACCGAGGGAGAGGCGGTGCCCGACGCCCAGATAGGTGGGCCCACGCGGTCAAGGAATCTGACCGCGTGGGGCCCACTCTTTTGGGCCTCGTGCGCCTCCTCGAGTCCGTCTTTTGCACGATGTCCTTCTTTTCCATAAAAAATGACGTGGTATTTTTCCCCGATTTAATTTCCTGCAAAAACAACCAGAAAGGAGACTTTGCTAAAAACAGCGTCAGATTCAGCAGTTTTATTCAAATATGGGAAGATTCCGGAGCAAATTATGAAGCAAAGTGCTTGGAAAAGTAGATGCATTTTAGGTGCATCAACTCCCCCAAGCTTAGCTCGTTGTTTGTCCTCGAACAACTCAAACGTAGTGCAGAAGCGATGAAAAGACTTTGACAAGAACTTTGCATTGCATATACAACACCGTTTAATACCAACAAGTATTCAAAACATAATTTCCATAACAAATAACAAACTGCTGGCAAAGATGCATCTAACCGGTGTTAAAGCATTTATATTTGTTACAAAGGAAATAACATGAAGTGTCAGCACTTGGATGAGTTTGCCCAACTGTAGAAGAAAACAAAGGTTCTTGCATCGCTATTGATTGAATCATGTCAAGATTTTTGAGATCTCTTGATTCTTTACTTTGTTGACTAGTGAACTCATTGTGCTTACATCCTTGCTCTCAATTTTATCAAATCATTTAACATTCCCTATTATGACTCATATGCTTGACCAACTAGAGGTTGAAAGCCTCATGCCCCGTGAATACGAGTACCTACACCACGTGTTACTCACCTCGGGTCACAGAGTAAATTCAAGTTTTAGGTCATTGTAAGTATTTTAATAGCGTCATTGAGAGTTGCTACAGGGGTACCTCTTGCCTCATGACATGGAAGCCAGCCCATGTCAAAACAACAAGACAAACAGACAATGAACAATCTCAGCACTCTTTTATTTACTATGGGTATAGCTTTTTATTATGAGGTGCATCATAGAATGAACATTATGGTTATGCTGTAAATTTCCACCATGAATGATGCATGGCTTAGATTGGCGGCCCAAAGCATCTCTCTAGCCATTTATACAAACTCCTTAAACTTACTAAGTTTCCACATTTATTTCACCCGTGATAGGCATCCATAGACAAAAGTACATGATATCAACTAAATATAATTAAGAGCACGTTGAAAGCTTTGCATGTGTCAGCACATATGGGCTAACTCTCAACCCTAAGATTGTCAAGCATATGACTTCATGTTTATCATTTGAAAAGATCTTTTACTTTGGTTGGCAAGTTTAGCAAGCACAATGGGATGCGTAGACCTTTGTTTAGAACCACAGTTATTCAATCCACATCCAAGTGTTGACACTAAATAATATCTCTCTTGCATCATAATATAACATACTAAACCACGGAGGAGATAAACATTTGCTAGCACTTCCCTAGATGTTAGAGAAATTATGACATGCGCACTTGCTATTATTAAAAAGTCCACATAAGCACGGCAAAGGTGTCATACCTTTCATCCACTTCATGCACATCAGCTCATCATTGTTGTTCTCCTCTCCCAACTTGAACTGCGCAATAAAAACTCAAATCTGCCATAAAATGCTACTGCATACAGTACTGTTTTTACCCTACCTAAACACATCAGAATAATTTCATAATTTACGGGTGTGTAGGTCATATAAAGTTGCAGCAGTGGTTAAAATTTTAGCTCATTCGGAGTTACAGAAAAAATATGAAAAATCAAACAGTGAACAGAATCAGAAATTCCTGCACCTCCGTTTTTGCATTAGATTCAAGAAAACGAAAATATTTTTGTTCTTTTTAATTTTTAGATGCATAAGGTAAATGACCAGAAGTAAATAAGCAAGAGAAACAAATTTTTTTGTGTTTTCAAGATTTTCAGAACAATAAACTAAAACATAACAAGATAAAAGTGATATAAAACAACGAATGAAAAGGGAGAGAAGTACTCCCCCAAGCTTGAGTTCAAGCTAGTATCCCGGGTGGTAGTCGTATCCACCACTTCCACTTCCGTCGTAGTAAGGTGGTGCACCACTTGATGACCCTCCTCCATAGTAAGAGGGGTCACCACCTTGGTACCCTCCTTGCTCCGGTCCTTGGAAACCCCATGGATAGTTTTGCATCTCCGGGTTTTGGGGCTCCTCTTGTGGTGGCACTTCTTCCACGGTCCATTTTCCGGTGTTCCTGTCAAAAAGGTCAGCACGAGGGAGCCTAATGGACACATTTTGTCCATTGTGACTCTTATAAATATAGTTGCAACCACCCTTATGCCATTCACTCATTTCCATGCGACAGGTTAAAGTAAAATCAAGTAAATTAGACTCTTCTACACGTCTACCCATGTTGTTATCAAAGCCCCTCTCTTCCTTAATGTGCTCATATATTAAAGTAGCAATAGCACCAGCATATATAGGGGTAGTATCAGTCATGTTCCTTCTCACAGCTAAATGCAGAGTTCTAGCAAGAATGACTCCCAAGTTATACTCACATGTGGTGTTTTCTTTTGCACATTTAAGTAAATAAACCATTGGTCCCGTGCAAGCAGAATTGTTGTCTCTAGCAAGAAATCCTCTTGCAAGGAACAACGCAAAGTATCTCAAACTTGGGTGCTGTATGTGGGTAAATTTGCCCCTATTGAGTCTCTCAGGAACATTAACAGAAATGCTACGCCAAAAAGAAACAAGTTCCTGATTTGAATCAGCACCTATCTCATCCCAACTACCCGTGTTCTCCACACGAATAGCTTTGCAAAACTCTTCTAATGACATAACAAGGCGCTGCCCCCTCATAGTAAATTTAACCGTGAAAGTAGGAGGTGGTGGATTACTCTTCTTACTGCGTTTGTGAAGTTCGGGGCCCTCGAAGCGGAAGGTGGAGAGGAACTCCCGTGCGATCCCCTCGTATGTCTCCCGTGGATGACGAGAGAACTCAAGTAAGCCCGCTGCAGTGACGAAGGCGTTGAAGTCATCTCCTATCCCCCAATGGTTAAGAACATCGGGTCTTGCCATTTGGTTGCATGAATCCGAAGCTTTTCCCCACAAACTCGGCACCATCCTCCCATAGATGATCATCATCATGATTATCGGTGGCTCTAGATGGCCTCCTCCTTGTTCTTGACATCATCCCCATGAATCCCTTACCCTTGTTCATGGTGAAAGCTTGCTGTCCAAAAATAAAATCCAACAAAAATTAAGATGCAACACTCTAAAACAACATTGAACCATCCATAATGAGTCTCCACATCAATATTATGCATCAATATTAACTAGAAAACTCAAACTCATGGACTTCCCAAGCATATTAGGTGACATCTAGTGCAGCAAAATACTTCATAAATAAAGCATAAGAACAAAAAGTAATTGGATGGGCGGAGGAGTCACATACCAAGGAGTAATTCCACCAAACAGATTTGAAAAATCTGCTCAAACTTGGGAGATCGAAGATGGCAGGAAGAGGGAGCTCGGGAAAATTTGGGAAAAATACCTGGAGGTGGTTTTCTGTCGAGGGTGAGGAGATGGGCACTGGCTGCTCACCTAACTCCACCTGTGGGTCAAAATGGTGGGTCCCACGCGGCCAAGGAATCTGGCCGCGTGGGGTACCCCATTTTGGTCCCTGGTGGCCTTTTGGCCCCCCACTTTTGGCTGCTGGTCCCTCTGGTAAAATAACTTAACCCCAAATTTTTCTGGAATTTTTCAAGAAAATTTTCTGAAAGAATTTTTCAAAGTTCATATTCTGGAATTTCTGGACTTCTGAAATAATTATGTTTATGCAAATATTCTAAAGTTCTAAGACAAATAAAATTAAAATGCAATGCAAATTTTTATGGGAATCAAGTTTGCATCATTTCCACATTAGTAATGAGGTTGATCAAGTCTCATTAATAATATGTAAAGGATAACATAAATGATTCTTATTTTATATATAAAGAAGAAGTTCAGGATACCTCAATTTGATTGGAATGGTTCCAATCATCAAGGTAGCATATTTTGGTACAGGAGGTGGTAGTGCAATTTCAAAGCTTCCAATCATAATAGTATTTCTTTGAATAGAATTCACACTCTTGTTTATCATTGTAACAGGATTCTTCTTGGGAAAATAGATAGTATGCTCATTTCCTTTGACATTGAATGTCACTTTGCTCTCAGTACAATTTATCACAGCTCCTGCAGTGTTTAAAAAGGGTCTTCCAAGAATAATAGATAAATTATCATCTTCAGGCATTTCTAATATAACAAAGTCTGTAGGTATTACCACATTAGCAATAGAGATAGGAACATCCTCACATATCCCAATAGGCTTAGCAGTTGATTTATCAGCCATTTGCAATGACACTTCAGTTGGAACCAATTTATTCAGGTTAAGTTTCTTATATAAAGAAAAAGGCATAACACTAACACCAGCTCTGTCGTGGGGTAGATAACACGGCAGATGTTACCATAGGGTAACTTGAGTTGTATGGCAAGGCGAAACTGGTGTCCAGGAGTTGGTCTAGCTCTACGGGGGAGAAGATATTTTTTACCCTGGTTCAGGTCCCCTCGGTGGAGGATCCCTACGTCCTGCTATAAATCACTATACGATAACAGATTACATGGTGCGCCAATGGCGATCTCCGGGTTTGGATGGTTCCGGCGTGGGAGCTCTCTCCGAAGCTCCCTCTATTTGTCTATCTTATCAGGCTTGAGACCTCTCTCTCCAATCTGTCTATCTATGACCTAGGAGCCTGCTTATATAGATGGCCAGGTCTCCTAGTCGTACAAGGTAAAAACTGGGTTATACCCGAAATAAGAGTCCTAGTCTAGGTCCTTCGTGATCTCCAAGTCTTGAGTCTCCAACTTGTACAAGGATTCCGGGTCTTCCAGAATCTTCCTTCTATGGCATCTTTCGAGACCCCTCCTGGTGCCAGGTTGTCCTGAAACCGGGTCAGCCTCCTGAAACCGGGTCTGCCTCCTGGCCGGGTCTGACTCCTGAAACCGGGTCTGCCTCCTGGCCGGGTCATCTCCTGGCCGGGTCTGAATGAGCCTGCTGCAGGGTTACGCTTCACTCATCATGGGCATACCAGGTTATGATTCCCCCATCAAGCTCCTAAATCACATAATGCATATTTCACATAAGTTTCTTTAATATGACAAGGAATAGTTGGAATACCAGGATCTCCACGCTTTTCAGGCAATTTCCCCTCAAATGAATAATTAGCAAGCATAGCAGTAATTGCATCAGTAGGTATCTTCCTTTTATTAGTGACAATATCTTTCATATATTTTGAATATGGAGGAATTTTAATAGCATCAACAAGAGGGATTTGCAAATATAAACTTTTAATCAACTCAAGAAATTTATCAAACCTAGCATCATCCAAAGATTTTATTACCTCTTGGGGATATGGTATGGGCCTTTGTACCCATGGATCCCTCTCTTTACCTTTTTGCTGATTTGGATGCTTCTTCTTTTTATGCTTATCAATAGATGGTTGAGGGTCTTTTTCAGGAGGTTCAGCTTCTTCAATATTCTCAGCTTCATGTTGTTCTTCAGGTGTAGATGATTCCTCTTCTTCATTATTATCATCTTCAGTCTCAGCATCAGAAATAGAAATATCCTTATCTTGTTCTTGAGAATCACCAATATCTTTGTTTTCATTGGGAGATTTTCCTGCAGAAGATTTCTTCTTGAGAGCCTCTTGCTCTTTTCTCTTAGGATGGTCTTCAGGATAATCAGGATCCTGAGTACTTGCACCACCTCTAGTATTAACTCCACAAACCTGTTTCTTCACAATAAGATTTTCATACAATTTATTTTGAAGAGAAACCATCTGTTCAACTTGATTATTCATCATCTCACAGTGTTTAATAATTCTTCTAACTTCTTCTACACTAGCATTTAAATTTTCGCGAAGAAATTTAATCTTATGAGAATTTTCCATAATACTCATTCTAATACTATGCTCCTCAGGATTATGATTATAAGCAAAATCGTTAACATAGGATACATCAATAGGAGGTGTTACCTTTTCATTACCTTCCATAGAGCTAATAGCATTGACTTGGATTGGAAAACATGGTTTATCAATAGGAAGTTTAACACCCATTTCAGATAGTTCCTTGAGATGAGAGGTTTTAATTCCCTTCTCTTCAATATCCTTGGCAGCCACTTTCATTTGTTCATCATTTAATTTAAGAATACCTCCTTTCTTCTCTGGGAATACCTCTTTTTCATTTATCACTTCAATATTCCAATCTTCATAATTCCAAGAGATAGTCTCCAATAATTCGGTTGCTTCATCAATGGTCCTTTCCCTGAAAACATTCCCTGCAATACTATCAAGATAGTCTCTAGTATTTTTAGTTAGTCCATTGTAAAATATATCCAGTATTTCATTACTCTTGAAGCCATGTGTAGGACATTTCCTAACCAACTTACGGTATCTCCCCCAAGCTTGGGGTAGATCCTCCTTCTCTTTCTGCGAAAATTTGCTAATCTCAATAGTTAAACCATGAATCTTATCAGCAGGGAAATATTTATTATAGAATAATTGCAAGCATTCTTCTTTGCTAGTAATAGATCCAGGTTCTAAACTATTATACCAAGTTTTAGCATCTCCTCCCAAGGTAAAAGGAAATAACTTTAAGAAATAATATCGTTGGTGAATCTCATCTTTACCGAATAAAACAGATAAATCATGCAAAACAGCAATATGTTCAAAAGGAAATTCATTGTCTCTCCCATTAAACTTAAACTTCTCAGCCTTTTTAATTATTTTGGGATCAACACTAAACTCATAATCTTTATCTTTAATTTTAATAGCTGGAGCATTCATTTTCTTAGTAACAGGAAAATAATCAGCAAGAGAAGAATTTTTATTGCTATCAAGTTTATCCAATTTATCAAGATTCGAGTCCATAAAAGCCATAGCAATTGCATCTTCTTCCTCACAAGAAGAAGTTTCATATTCATCATCACAAGACTCATTATCTTCCAAATTAGACTCCACATTTTCAATAATAGATGATTCAGGAAATTCAGGTGCTTCAGTTGTCTCAGATGTTTCAGGTGTCACTTCTTTGTCTATGCTACCACATATTAAATCATTTTCAGTACTAGTAGACATCTTAGACAATGGTGAACTAGATAAAACTTTTCCTTTTTTCTTAGGAACAACAGCAGAAACAGCATTAGGTGAAAAGTTTGGCCTACTTAGCAAGTCCGTACCTCTACGAGTAGTTGAAGGCCTCAGTTCCTTCGGAGTGTTCTTTTCCTTTCCCATAGTTGGGAGCAAGCAAGTGCAGCAAATAAATGATAACAAGTGGTCTTACCAATAATGCTAGGTTCCCCGGCAACGGCGCCAGAAAATGTCTTGATGCCCACAAGTATAGGGGATCGCTGAAATCTTCGTTGGGAAGTATTACCCAAATTTATAGTTTGACTCGATGGGAACACAAGAATACCAATAAGACTTTGGCAATTGAGGCGTCACTCTCAACCACACCTGTATATCAATAAGCTTGCAGCAGTAATAGTGATGGCAGTAAGGTGATTCAAGCAAGCAAAATAAATCAGCGGTAGTAACAAGGGTTTCCCAGTTTTCACCGGAAAAGTGAAAGTGTAACTCAGGGATTTAAAACGTAGGCACGAGGTGACAGCGAGGTGTTGCATGAATAAGATTGATCATATAATAATATACAAACAGCAATGGAACTTATCTCTAACGCCGATATATGTAGGTATGTGTTCCA
This sequence comes from Poa pratensis, assembly GCA_947311845.1. Lineage (NCBI taxonomy): Eukaryota > Viridiplantae > Streptophyta > Magnoliopsida > Poales > Poaceae > Poa > Poa pratensis. The sequence goes on along the minus strand of CAMZMU010000051.1, from coordinate 23,303,449 downwards.
TAAATAGTTGTGCGTACTAACCAAGAGAATTTGCACAACATCTATTGTCCTACCTGCCCATTTCACCGGGGCCAACTTGGAACTACAGGTAATTAAGGTCTACCCTTTCGAATAGCCCGGAACAACGCATTAACACTTCATGAACACATAGAATCCTCAAACTAATACATCTCCCCCTTGTTTTCCCTACCTGTCACTTTTAGGGTTCGCAGGTTCAACATAATAGCAGGTAATACACTTTGCAGATAGATACCAAACTCAAATATATGATGGGGCAAAATAAGTTTAGTACTGAAATCATGCCACTCGGGCCCTAGTAGCAAGCATTAAACATAGCATAAGTGCATCAACACAATACAAAAGTATCTTCAAGATAAACCCCTAGGATCTAGAACAACGGGTATCATTACATGATCAATCTCATCCAATCCCCATCCACCTCATGTGCCTACAGGGGACTACTCACACATGGTGATGGTAAGGGAGCTCATGGTCGATGGAGATGAAGGCGGTGAAGATGGCGTGAAGACGGCCTCCGGATCCCTCCTCCGGGGGAGAAATCCTGGATCAATCTGTCTCCGAAAACGAAGATCGTGGTGGTGGCGGCGCTCTGTTTCGCGAAAACTCCCCTCCTCCTAGGGCGTCCACTTTTTCGTATATATGAAGGGGTACGCGGAAGACCGAGGGAGAGGCGGTGCCCGACGCTCCAGATGGGTGGGCCCACGCGGTCAAGGAATCTGACCGCGTGGGGCCCACTCTTCTGGGCCTCGTGCCCCTCCTCGAGTCCGTCTTTTGCACGATGTCCTTCTTTTCCATAAAAAATGACGTGGTATTTTTCCCCGATTTAATTTCCTGCAAAAACAACCAGAAAGGAGACTTTGCTAAAAACAGCGTCAGATTCAGCAGTTTTATTCAAATATGGGAAGATTCCGGAGCAAATTATGAAGCAAAGTTCTTGGAAAAGTAGATGCATTTTAGGTGCATCAGAGTGAGAGCATCAAGAACTCCATGCTATTCTGTCAATTTGCACGGGCTGTTTGGCAGCAGATAAAACAGATGGTTCCCCTCAAGCTCAACAGGAAATTCTTATCGTCATGCAAGCATTGGCTTTTTGACTTCTTGGCCCGATCGTCTGAACTTCAAGCAACAATCTTGGTGGTGGGCTTTTGGCATATCTGGGAGGCTAGGAATGATAAGAGCAATTCTGACATTAAGCCATGCCCAAACCGCACAAGTTGTAAAACCCTTGCCTTTGTTGATATGATCACAAAGCGCCTATTCATCTCCAAGCCGAAGCAAAGGCGTGATTCCAGCAGATCAGACCTAAGATGGAATCCGCCACCGCCGAGATCGGTTTTGATTAACTCTGATGCTGCCATTTTCGAGGCGGCAAGGTTTATGGGGGTGGGCGTCGTTGTTCGTGATCACCGTGGTGTGTTCCTCGCGGCCTACAGGGAGCACCTCGACAGACTTGCAGCCCTAGAACTCGCAGAGGCTCTAGCCCTTCGGCGTGCGGTGATCTTTGGGTTGTTTTTGCTTCAGATTGCATATCTTTGATCCAGCGACTCAACTCCTCTGCACCTAATAGATCTGATGTTGCACTACTGGTTCTAAACATCAAACAGTCAGTGTCGTCCTTCTCGTCGAAGTCCTTTTGTCACGTGATGTGTTCTCGGAATGAGGCAGCGAATATCTTAGCTAAATTTTGTATTGGTGTTCTCTCTTCTAGTGTTTTTCATTTAGTCCCGGAGTGCATCCAAGGAACACTTTGTATTGATGTGGTTTAATCAATAAAGCGCATGTTCTCTAAAAAAAGGAAACATATCCATATATCTCACAATGAAGCATTTTGCCTCCGAGTAGTAGGATCAACAATGAGTCGTGAGGGATCGACGTTTCTCCTTTTTGGCATCACAGGGAAAAGGCCATTAAGGCCTTGTTTGGTGAATGAGTTTTGACGTGGTTTATTGGGTATTATACAAGCCCAAACAGAAACACCCATTATAGGAAAATCGAGTTTTGCCGTGAGGTGGAGTCTCTGCCGTGAGCCTGAAAAGCTCGGAACACGGCAAAGAATTCTTTGCCGTGCAGACTGCACATGGACCACGGCACAGAAACAAGGCACGGCATGTAATCACGACGGCGCACGGCAAAGAGAACGTCACGGCAAAATGGACAATAAACGCACGGCAAAGGAAAACCGCACGGCAAAGAAATCTTTGCCGTGATCCTCCATAGAAAATCACGGCAAATATATTGACCAGGATTCCAAATTTTGCTGCCGTCGCCAATATTTCGCGGGGAATATGTATGTACTGGCGGGAAATTTCTTTGCCGTGCATGTGGAGCAAAACGCACGGCAGAGAGTTGCCAAATTTTCCCGCGCTCTAAATAAATTGGCGGTAAATACTTTGCCGTGCGTCTCAGGGAAGAACACACGGCAAATCACCTCTTTGCCGTGTGTCTAGGCTATCTGCACACGGCAAACCATCAACTTTTTTTCCATACCATTGCAATTTTCCCTTATTTGCTTTTTTCCCCCTTTTTTGGGTAAAATGGCCCCAACCTTGGTAGATTCTTCACAAAAAAACCTCATATTTTTGGACATAAAATGAGAGCTAATATTTTTAATTTTTTACTTGATACAAATTTGAAACAATTATTCCACTACCGGAAAATCGATATTTGCTAGCCCTGAAACAATTTTTACTTGATACAAAGTAAACCTCCAGCTATCTAATGACAGTTTGCTAGCCCTGAAACACATGTCTATAAGAACCATGTTGAGCAAAGAATCAGCTAACCAGCTGGCCATGCTTCTGTCGCTTTCTCTTCCTGCCCCTGCTGTGGTGAAGTCAAAGCCATACTGGACAATCTCACAGGTGTTGCAAAGTGCGTTGCCAGCAGAATTGACTTGTGAAGGGGACAGATTCCTAGTCAAGGACAGTACAGTCGTAAAACTTGATCTTGCCAAAGAATCCGTTCAGGCCTCATTCTCGGATCTAGTGTCTTCCGTTCTTGGTGTGAAGGGTCCTGGAGACGCGCTCCAATTCTTGAATGCACTGCAGCCCCGGAGCGTCGGAACCCCACCCAAACCTAGGTTGTGCCATACCATATGTATACAAGTGTGTTGGGTGTTGTAAATGTGCAATATCCTACTCCTAGGTGTGACCGGCTTCACCGACTTCACTTTCTCTCTGGTGAGTTTCTGCACTTAGAGGTGAAAACTCCCCTTTCGGGCGAACCGGATGGAATCTTGTGTTGATTTGGGGTAGACTTTGGTTTCTCATGTTCCTATGGCCTAACCTAACACAACCAAGCAAAAAAGTCCACTAGCCTACCCCCTTTCGACGCACGTCTATGGGGGTACACGAAAACGTTAGGGTTTTTCCAGCGGATTCAGGGTTTCGCCGAAGCGGGGCCCCGGAGCGTCGGAACCCCACCCAAACCTAGGTTGTGCCATACCATATGTATACAAGTGTGTTGGGTGTTGTACATGTGCAATATCCTACTCCTAGGTGTGACCGGCTTCACCGACTTCACTTTCTCTCTAGTGAGTTTCTGCACTTAGAGGTGAAAACTCCCCTTTCGGCGAACCGGATGGAATCTTGTGTTGATTTGGGGTAGACTTTGGTTTCTCATGTTCCTATGGCCTAACCTAACACAACCAAGAAAAAAAGTCCACTGGCCTACCCCCTTTCGACGCACTTCTATGGGGGTACACGGAAGCGTTAGGGTTTTTCCAGCGGATTCAGGGTTTCGCCGAAGCGGGGCCCCGGAGCGTCGGAACCCCACCCAAACCTAGGTTGTGCCATACCATATGTATACAAGTGTGTTGGGTGTTGTACATGTGCAATATCCTACTCCTAGGTGTGACCGGCTTCACCGACTTCACTTTCTCTCTAGTGAGTTTCGGCACTTAGAGGTGAAAACTCCCCTTTCGGGCGAACCGGATGGAATCTTGTGTTGATTTGGGGTAGAATTTGGTTTCTCATGTTCCTATGGCCTAACCTAACACAACCAAGCAAAAAAGTCCACTGGCCTACCCCCTTTCGACGCACGTCTATGGGGGTACACGAAAACGTTAGGGTTTTTCCAGCGGATTCAGGGTTTCGCCGAAGCGGGGCCCCGGAGCGTCGGAACCCCACCCAAACCTAGGCTGTGCCATACCATATGTATACAAGTGTGTTGGGTGTTGTACATGTGCAATATCCTACTCCTAGGTGTGACCGGCTTCACCGACTTCACTTTCTCTCTAGTGAGTTTCTGCACTTAGAGGTGAAAACTCCCCTTTCGGGCGAACCGGATGGAATCTTGTGTTGATTTGGGGTAGACTTTGGTTTCTCATGTTCCTATGGCCTAACCTAACACAACCAAGCAAAAAAGTCCACTGGCCTACCCCCTTTCGACGCACGTCTATGGGGGTACACGGAAACGTTAGGGTTTTTCCAGCGGATTCAGGGTTTCGCCGAAGCGGGGCCCCGGAGCGTCGGAACCCCACACAAACCTAGGTTGTGCCATACCATATGTATACAAGTGTTTTGGGTGTTGTACATGTGCAATATCCTACTCCTAGGTGTGACCGGCTTCACCGACTTCACTTTCTCTCTAGTGAGTTTCGGCACTTAGAGGTGAAAACTCCCCTTTCGGGCGAACCGGATGGAATCTTGTGTTGATTTGGGGTAGAATTTGGTTTCTCATGTTCCTATGGCCTAACCTAACACAACCAAGCAAAAAAGTCCACTGGCCTACCCCCTTTCGACGCACGTCTATGGGGGTACACGGAAACGTTAGGGTTTTTCCAGCGGATTCAGGGTTTCGCCGAAGCGGGGCCCCGGAGCGTCGGAACCCCACCCAAACCTAGGTTGTGCCATACCATATGTAGACAAGTGTGTTGGGTGTTGTACATGTGCAATATCCTACTCCTAGGTGTGACCGGCTTCACCGACTTCACTTTCTCTCTAGTGAGTTTCTGCACTTAGAGGTGAAAACTCCCCTTTTGGGCGAACCGGATGGAATCTTGTGTTGATTTGGGGTAGACTTTGGTTTCTCATGTTCCTATGGCCTAACCTAACACAACCAAGCAAAAAAGTCCACTGGCCTACCCCCTTTCGACGCACGTCTATGGGGGTACACGGAAACGTTAGGGTTTTTCCAGCGGATTCAGGGTTTCGCCGAAGCGGGGCCCCGGAGCGTCGGAACCCCACCCAAAACTAGGTTGTGCCATACCATATGTATACAAGTGTGTTGGGTGTTGTACATGTGCAATATCCTACTCCTAGGTGTGACCGGCTTCACCGACTTCACTTTCTCTCTAGTATGGAGGAAGTGAAGCCGTACCGCGAGTAAGTCTTTCACCATTTAGTATTTCACAAACATTCACTCCTATATTCGTGGCTAACTCCTCTTTTCTCATTGGAGTAGACGATTCACTCGTGAATTCTGGAAGCTGAGAAGGGACCCTACCCCGAAAGAGTCGAAGGATCTTTTTGACAACGGTGGTGGTTTTGCAAGGGTGGTGGTTTCATTAGCTGGTTCGCGGGTTTGGTACTGTTCTATCTAACTTTTCTAGTACCGTGGACATTCATCGATCATTCCTCGTTCTAAACTTCTCGTGCTACACTTGTAGGCAAAAAAGGACAAAGAGATGAAGCCAGAGCTTAGAAACATTGCCCATGGCTTTAGCCATTCCGTCAACTCATTCCATGCTTATGACGTGAATGGATATCGCTTCCATACCCATGACCACACAACAAACCGGGGCAACCGGAAGACAATTAATAGTGGGGTGTTATCTGAAGGCTCAGATAAACTCCATTACTATGGAAGAGTTGAGGCTATATACGAGTTGAATTATGGTTTTGGTAAAGGGATAGATCCCGTTGTATTCAAATGCAATTGGTTAGACCCGCGTCGGGTTAGAGGGATTCCTACAATTGGATTGGTCGAAGTTGAACGAAACTCCAAGTATTCGGGAGACGACGTCTACATTTTGGCTACCCAGGCCTTCCAAGTATTCTATCTCCCGTACCCGTGCAAGAAGACAGCAAAAGCATATCAAAAACGTCTACAGGGGTGGGATGTTGTGGTGACGGTACCGTCGCACAGTAGGCCGGCTATGCCTAACGGTCAAGATTACCGCCGCCTAGACCCCTCAACATCTGACGGCGAGTTCTATCAGGATGGAGGGCTCCCTGGGAGATTCACTATCAACTTGCCGACCGATGATGACATGGAATACGGCGAAGAAGACGAAGATGCGGGAATGGAGGAAGTCACCGCGTATGACGAAGTCGAGGAGGTTCATAACCAAGGCGACGTGACTTTGCTAGAGCGGTTCCACGCAGGACTTATCGTCGACGAGCCACAGGGACCACCTCCAGGTTCCGTGGATGGTTGGTGGTGTGGCGACCCTGACAGTGATGACGACACGGGTGGTCCAATAGTTGGTCCCGATGATCTCGACACAGGCTACTGAGAGCGATGAGGACACATGTATTAGTAATTGCCAGTCTAGCTTATATGTAATAGGTCAATGCTACTCTATGTAATAGTGATTGTCTGTCTAGCTTATTTTGTGAGAACTCATTGTCGATACTCCATTTACCTTAATTGTCGCTACTTCATCTAATTGTATTCATTTTCGCTTTACTCATTGTTGCTTCATCTATTTACCTTAATTTTGGATCATGTATACTGATGAAACCTATTTTTTTGTCAATGCAGGAAACATGGGGGGAAATAGATTGAAGAAGGCCTTGTCAAAAAGGGTGGGCAGCGTGAAGGCACTCATTGGGGGATCGAGTTCGGCACCTCCACCTCCTCCCTCACCTCCAGCCTCACCTCCACGTGCGAGGGGTGGACGACGTGTGGGAAGGAGGCCTAGCAAGACTCTGCCTCCTCTCCCTGCCGAGCAGCCCGACGAGGACGACCCGGAGTACGACCCGGAGCAGCCCGACGAGGATCACCCGGAGGTGCAGTCGGACTCTGAGAGCGAGTCGCTGCCGGATTCTGAGGAGCTGCTGGCGGAGGCTTCTGAGGAGGACGAGGAGGATGGCAGCGAGGAGGATGGCAGCGAGGAGGAGGACGAGGGGCGCGAGGAGGAGGAGGGACCTGGGGAGGACGGGTTTCAGCTTGACCCGACGCTGCAGTGGGACCCACCGGAGGAGTGGGTTGAGACTGAAGAGGATATCCCTGAGCCACGGACCAGGCCGGTGTATCAGCGGGGGGCGGCGGGACTCCCCGATCCCCGATATTACGCCTACAAGAACACTCTTCTCGTGCCTGTTGAAAAAAGGTACTTATTATTGTTTTTGTTCAATTTTAGCTTCTCATTGTGTTTTGACCCGCTAACTATACTAATTTTGGTTTTCTCATTGTGTAGGACATTTGTGTACCAGCCTCCTAAAGCGAAGGAACAGCGTACCTACGCGAGCATCCTTGGATGTTGTCTCCGGAAGTTCTTCCCAGGGATTGTCACCGAACCAGAGGGTCGCAGGAGTGTAGCTTGGACTTTCAGGCACTACTGTTACGCGGAGGATCCCGATGGCGTGTACCTCAACATGGCGCTTAAGACACTCGGCTATTTCTGGGTAAGTTTGTTTGACTTCTCATCATTCTATAAATCCGAGATTGCACTAATGGTTTTGACCCTATTTTACCTATGTGTGCATGCTTGTAGAACTTCTTCACCTGTCGGGAGGAGGACAAGGCCAAGTGCGAGGACATCCTTTTGACGATGGCCTCTAAGATGGTGACGGACATGCACTACGAGGCTCGCGTGAACTCGGTCCGCACTTGGTACGCCGAAAAGAACATTGCGCTGGAAAAGAAGCGTGCTCGGGACATCTTGATGCAGCCATGGCAGTACCTGCAGGTAGCGTCATTTCTATATTATCGATTTTGTTGACCGCCGTGTAATATCATTAATCTGTGTGTTCTGTGCATGTAGGTGCCTCCTCCGTACGTCGGTAACAACAAGGACTGCCACCTCGCGATGGTAGCGTGGTGGACTAGCCCGGAGTATCTCAAGCTACACGTGGAGGGAAAGGCAAAGCGGGCGGAGAACAAGGGTGGAACACACCGCCAAGGCAACCTCAGCCTCTCCCAATGCATACAAAATGAGGTGAGCAAATGCATTCTTTAATCCACCTATGTTCGTGCTCTCTTTTGCAATATCGTCTCCTTTTCACCTATGTTCGTGCCATCTTTGCAGAAATTGAAGACCGGCGTAGACCCCTTGCCCTTCGCCGTTTGGGAAAAGATGCGTACCAGGGATACGCCGGATCCTGAGACAGGGTCGATGTGGATCAGCCAGACCGCCGAGCTCCGGAGCAAGGGGTACAGGGAGAAGTTCAAGGAGCGCAACGGTGAGGAAGCTGACCCTCTCACCAGTCCACTTGACGTCGAGGCTGTCGTGCTTGCGGGGCAAGGCGCGGCGAATGGCCGCTTGTGGATAGGTGACGGCTCCATCGACCCTCGCACCGTCCCGTCTCTACGCCAGGTCCGCCGTGGGAGGGCGTCCGGTGCGCCTGCCGTGGAGACCCGCCCACGAGTTTCGAGTCTAGCTGTCGACGAGCTCCGGCAAAAGCAGGTGCTCTATGAGCAGCAGCTGGAGCAGCAGCAGGAGCAGATCCGGCGGCAGGACGAGCAGATGCGGCAGCAGCAGGAGCAGCATCAGGAGTATTGCAGGCAGCAGCAGGAGCATCAGAGGCAGATGATGGAGTGGATGTATGGCACGATGCAGCGCCTTGCTCCTGGGGACGGGACTGTTGCCATGGGAATGTTCCCTCCACCGCCTCCACCGATGTTCCCATGGGTATGTTCTCAAACTTGTCATTCTATCCATCTTATTGTTATAACTAAATTACTTGTGTAATGCGAGACTTTTTTCATGTTCTAGGAGAATCCAGGATCGGCGGGTGGATCTCACTCGATGGCGCCGCCGCTTGGTGGCCAGGACAATCCGGAGGGGCAGCCCCGTATCTCCAACCCTAGCGTTGTCCGGAGGCTCCCGTGGGTATGCTCGCATGACTCATAATTTAGCTTGCCATGCCATTGCCACTTTAGTTGAACTTGTCAAAATTTAGTTAGTTGAACTTGTCAAATTTTACCCATTAGTCGAACTCATCATTTTTTTGCAAACATGTAGGACGATCCTACTCCGCCGCCGGAAGGCCAGTAGAGGTTAGTTACCATTTCAACTTGCTACCACTCTCGTTCGAAAACTTACTTCATGTCTCACTTAGATCGACATAGCCAATCAAACTTGTCATTTCCACTTAGTTAGTTGAACTATGCTTATGCCATTGACACTTAGGTATTTTAGTTGTCAAACTTGCCATTTCCACTTAGTTAGTTGAACTATGCTTATGCCATTGACACTTAGGTATTTTAGTTGTCAAACTTGCCATTTCCACCTTGTTAGTTTAATGATGCACATGACATTGACACTTAGCTATTTTAGTTGTCAAACTTGTCATTTCCACTTAGTTAGTTTAACTATGCCCATGACATTGACACTTAGATATTTTAGTTGTCAAATTAGCCATTTCCACTTTGTTAGTTTAATGATGCACATGACATTGACACTTAGCTATTTTAGTTGTCAAACGCATGATTTTTGTATGAACTTGTAGGAGGATCAACAATGACATCCATCTTCGCCATCCGTCTATCATCGTGGAGTTCATGTGGATGCTATGTTCATATTGTGCCTATGTGGTGTTTGAGATTATGTCTATGCTATGTAGCATGCTTGAACTATGTTGTGGAGGAATTTGATCTTATTTAGTTGGAGTTAGAACTATGTTGATCTTATGGAGGAGTTTGATCTTATTTGTTTCTCGTCGATCTTATGTGTTGAACTATGTCTATGTTATGTGGAGTTTACTCATATTTGTGTGACAATTGCTATCTGTGATTATTTTGTGTAACATGTAGGAATTTAAAAAAAACAGAACAAAATGGTGCCATATGGTCACTTTGCCGTGTGTGCCCACACGGCAAAGGCCCACACGGCAAAGGCCTTTGCCGTGCACAGCCACACGGCAAACCATGCACGTGGCACTCACCTGTGAAATCTGGCAACCTGTTGATGACCATAATGTAAATTTGCCGTGTATATTTGATATAGGCGCACGGCAAAGAGGCGAGGGAAACGTGCTGGGCAACGGCCTTTTGCCGTGATGGTTTGGCAAGAGTACACGGCAAAGGCAGAAAGTTTGCCGCGCTTGGTTGGGGCGGGCACACGGCAAAGGCAGAACGTTTGCCGTGCTTGTTTGGGAAGGGCGCACGGCAAAGGCAGAACGTTTGCCGTGCTTGCTGCACAGGAGCACACGGCAAAGATTCAAATGTTTGCCGTGTCGTTCTGAAGAAGCGCACGGCAAACAGGGTGTAGATGGTTGACCAGCTCTGACCTATTCTGACAGTATTATGCCGTGCAGCTCTGCCAAGGCGCACGGCAAAGTGTTTGCAATGCTGTTTGTAAAAAAGCACACGGCAAAGTGTCTTTACCGACACGTATTAGGCCGTGTGGGCTTTGCCGTGCAGTGAGGCACGGCAAAGACTTTGCCGTGTTCCGAGCTGTCTTTGCCGTGTCCTGTGCCCGCACGGCAAAACTCTGGATTCCGGTAGTGACCAGAATACACGTGTGTGCCGTTTGGTAGGCAGGTATTGGGTGGGCTCCATCCCTGCAACACCCTGGCAAAACATTAGATAATCGCTAGATAATTCTTACTCCCTAATTATGTTTCCGAAAGTTGCACGGACTGAGCAAAACCTAGGCAGCTTCAACAAAACCACTCTTATCTAGACAAGATAAGCAATTTTGCAGAAAATGGATGGTATTTATCATATTATTTTAATGATTTTTCAAGCATATATTTTATGTAGTAGTTGGAGGGGCAATAGCCCCTACCCCTAGAATCAGTTTGCTAAATAAATCACTAGTTCGCATCAGATGGTACACATTTTCAATTTAGTCTTACTTGACTCTAGACAAATGTTCTCCCCACATCCCCCAATTAAGCAAAATAATAGATCGGGACTACTAGTTGCTAGCACTAATCCTTAATCACTAGGAGGAAAATGAGGTGCAGTAGAGGGCCACTAAGGCGATGATGCATGTGGATATTGTGTTGGAGAAAATGGCACCGCCGATGGACCCGATTTCAAGCTTGACCATGGCGATAGTAGCTCTGTCAAGTGCCAGCCAAGCTCCATGGTGGAGCACGCTTTGTCGTCGAGCGCCAGCGCCAGAGAGGTGGTTTTCACTTTTTATGTGTAGTAAGTGATAGATAGATATATAGATAGAGAGGATCAACAACCCAAGACGAGAAATCAATAATGAGAGAGAGATTGATGTGAGCCGGAGAGAGAGACAGAGAAAGAGAGAGAGAGATCAATGCGAGCAAGACCGGGTGCATCAATTGCACACAAGTTTGTTCCCTAGCACAACCGTCAAGATCCAGCTTTGGGAGTATGCCATGAAAGTTTACCACTAAACACGCATGTACGACAGTGGAAGTAGCGCGCCGAGACCCTTGGTCCTTTTGCTCTGTTCTAGAAACCAACATCCGTCACCTATTATACTCCCTTTGTCCGGATTTACTCTTTGTTTTGGGTTTATGTTGTTGCCAACCCTAGCCCTCTCACTCTTTCGCTCACGGACGGAGGAGGAAGAAGAAGGGATGAACTCTGAATTTTTCGGCGCACGAACGCCTCGCCGCACTGACGGCGTTTTTCTGGATTTCTTGCCGAGCTCCAAACTCAAAGCACTGATACGTGCATGGAGGTACAACCAAGTAAAGCTCTCCTCTCCTGTTGGCCGGGCACACACCACGGCCCGACGAGACTACATCTCTCTTCACTCTGGCTCTCTACACACACGAGCTCGCAGGCTCTTTAAATAGCTAACACGCACGCATACACAGCAGCCACACTCGGCCACTAACCCACAGACGCACTAACTCAGTCCACTAACTAATCTAGCTACAAGCAGCCTCACGACCAGTACTCCACTAACGCATGCACGCGTGAGCATCTGTCTCAACGGCCACACACGACCTGGCTAGCTCAACATGCATGCCTGGAGACTCGGCCGGCGCCAACAGACCGCAGCGCAAGTCCTGACTGCCCGCTCACGCAGCCGGACGACTCGGCTCCACTTCCATGTCAAGATTACGGCTAACAGTTTAGTCAAAATCAAATTATGCACATGTAAGAAAAAATATCACTATTTATAATTCAAATAAATATTATCAGAATCATCATAAAATATAATTTTGTATTATATAGATTTCATAGATGTTGATATTTTTCTCTATATGTTTGGTCAAATTTAGAAGGTTTAACCTTGACCAAACTTAGGTTCTGTTTGATTCGTAGGATAGGAAAGATGTAGGAATAGGAAAAAACATAGGATTGCAATGTCATGCACACTCCAATCCTATAGGAGTTTTTTCCAATCGCGCGGATTCGGTAATGTTTTTCCAACCGCGCGGATTCATGTAAAATTTGAAGGATAGATGGATCCATGGCAAACGGTGAAAACTGAATCCGCGACTCCATGAAGGTGGCATCAGCACCGCGGACATTACCGAACCTCTGTCTGCCGAGAGAGCTAGGGAGTGTGTCGGACTGTGGATTCTGGTCAGCTCCTTTCGTTGTACCGAAGAACCCTGCGCCTTCAGCTGGCCCTATTCCACTGCACAACGAGATTCACCTATAAGATGCTTCAGCATGGCTTAACATGGTTTGGCGCTTGAAACACCATTTCAAAAAACAGAGCCCCTCTTAAATGTAAAATCTTCCTTACTAGGACGTCCGTGGACAACTGATCGTAGGGCGAGGCATGGCCTTCAAGACCAGGCAGCTGCTTTCTTTGTGTGCCTTCAGAAGAAAGACTCAGTGGAACACATTTTCATTTTCACACAGTGTGTTTTTTCTAGGCAAGTCTGGTATATGGCTATTTCCAAACCATGAACAATTCCGCAGCACCACCGGAGGTTGATGACAAGCTAGAAGATTGGTGGGTGTGTTCTCTGCTTATGACGTTCACGAAACAAGCATGATCTTGTCATATAACCCTGCCTTCTATAAAAAATGGCACGACATTGGAGTGCTCTCCTTTCGCCACATGCACACATGCAGTGCCACCGGCAGCAGCGCACTCCACATCGCAGATGATCAGCACAATGCCGCGAAGGCTGATCATGAGCGAGGGGCACATCGGATCCATGCCACGCGGAAAGGACCTACGTACGGATGGTCGGGCGGTCGAGGTCGGACCTGGCGGCGGCGTCGCCCGAGGAAGTCCGATCCGGTGAAGGCGCGGTCGGAGAGGCCGTATCCAGCGCAGGCACGGCGCGGGGGAGAGCCGGCTGTTCGTGCCCTCGTAGCGTCGCGTTGTCCGCTGAGACTATTTCGGGCGGCGCCGTTGATGGGTTAGCTAGGAAGATGTGCGCTTTTGCGCCATATGTTTGTCTGCCAGCCTAACTGCCATGCCCATTGCTTCAGAAGCAAGACTACAACAACCTGGTAGTACTACTGTGTTCCAAACAAAACCTGGTACCTGGACTGGTACTACTTAATTAGCAGCACCTTACCTGATCGAGCTTGGATGCTAGCAAAGCTATCCATCCTTGGTTCTGCCATGGATGTTGGCCAGATCACAGAGAGCAGTGGCGAGATGGTCGGCGTCATCGCGAGCTGCGGTCTGATGATCCACTCCCTACTCGGCGGACTCGGGCGTCGTGCCGCCGGGTTCGCCAGGAATGTGGGCGAGATCGCGAGGGAGGACCCGAGGCGAGTGGTGCACTCGCTCAAGGTCGGCCTTGCGCTCGCGCTGGTGTCCGTCGTCTACTTCGTCACGCCGCTCTTCAACGGCCTAGGGGACTCCACCATGTGGGCCGTGCTCACCGTCGTCGTCGTCATGGAGTACACCGTCGGTATGTATGTGTGCCTATAATTACGTCGAACCATCAACCTATTATACCGCAATATATGTCAGTATGTCCATCTGAAACGTATGTACTGTATGTTCGATTACAGGAGCCACGCTGAGTAAAGGCTTGAACAGAGGTTTCGCGACGCTAGTAGCTGCCTGCATCGCCGTCGGAGCCCACAAGTTAGCCGAATTAGCTGAACGCATTGGTGTAAAGGGAGAGCCCATATCGCTCGCAGTGTTCGTGTTCTTCATAGGTACGTAAAATCATGAATTATTTTTTATTAGACTCTTCTCATTAGTATCAGAAACCAGTCACGTAAAGTATGCTTATGTGCAGCATCGGCGGCGACATTCTTGCGGTTCATCCCGGAGATCAAGGCCAAGTACGACTACGGCGTGACCATCTTCATACTGACCTTCAGCCTGGTGGCCGTGTCAAGCTACCGCGTTGAGGAGCTCGTCCAGCTCGCGCACGATCGGTTCTATACTATCATCGTCGGCGTCTTTATCTGCCTCTGCACCACCGTCTTCGTCTTCCCAGTCTGGGCCGGTGAGGGCGTCCACAAGCTCGCCTTCGGCAACCTCGACAAACTGGCTCTGTTCTTTGAAGGTACGTACGTCACTACTACCAGTCCAAAATTTATCCGGACTTGCGTCAATATATATATGATCCCATAGGCATTCCAACATTCCATGACAAAGATTCTCGCGTTTTAGTCTCTCGACATTCTGGTTTGACTACTGTTATAGACTTATAGTAACCTTGTCTACTATACAAATGCAACTTGACGGCAGTTATTAATCTGAGATAGAGTGCATTTCTATCGGTTTTTGGCGGTTTCCCTCTAATTAAACGACCAGCTCTCTTCTTTTTAGACAATCAAAATGATAAATATTTGCCGTGTTTTTTAAAAATATGAATCGATAAACCTTTAACAATTTATTCTGTCTGCAGGAATGGAATCCGAATTCTTTGGTGAAAATACGGCCAACGATAATTTGGAGGAAAAAGACTTCCTCCAAGATTACAAGAGTGTCATTAATTCGAAGGCCACTGAGGACTCTCTGGTAAGCATACCTTACGGGCCTATTATGATACACTAACGACCATGAAGATCTCTAATTATTTTTGAGTAATCTAATGGCATAGAGATTCTTGTGAATATTACTCTGAGTAGAAACATGGATTGAGAGGGGCATCTAGTGATTAATTTTTTTCAATATTCTTGTTCCGTCGTCTCAAAATGGTGATAGGATTCTTGCTGGCAATTACTCTTGAATTAAAAATCGGGAAAAAATATGTAAGCATGTCATTGGCAAATGATTATAGTTCGCGATGCAAATTGGCCAAAAGATCTTTAGCAGCCAAATATAAATTATTTAGATAAAAGCATATACAAATCATGAAGACGAGATTCTTTTTTTACGAAATGCATCAGCGTTGCTTTCACGTATATTAAGGTAGGGAACCGTTACAAAAGATAACCGAAGAGAAAGGATTTTTAAAATGTTATTCTTGAAACCCAGTGCACCTTTGCGAAATGGGAGCCTCGACATGGCAAATTCAGATTTCGACACCCATGGAGCCAATACCAGAAGCTCGGAACTTTGTGTCGGCAGTGCGCATCTTCTATGGAGACTCTTGCTTCATATGTCATAACGACCACAAAAACCCAGGTACGTATAACTCTCCCCGAATTCCCCATTTTATGTTCAAGACATGCAGAACGAAATAACTAACCATCACAGATATCTTTTTTTTTGTTAATCATCAGTATCATGTAACGCCAGCCCGGATCATTCCTCTAAGGTTCGGAAAATGTGCGGCGAAATGAGCTCGCATTCTTCCAAGGTGCTCAGGCAGCTCGCGACGGCAACTGAAACCATGACCGTGCCACCTCCGGCGAACCTAACCGTTTTCACGGCCATGAAGGCAGCAGAATGCCTCAAAAGCGATCTTGATGACAAAGCAACTCTATTGCAAGTGATGCATGTGGCCGTCCCTGCATCACTTCTCATGGACTTGGTTGCTCAGGTAAAGGAAATCGCGGAATGTGTTGATGTCCTTGCAAGACAAGCACATTTCAAGAACCCTAAGGATGCACGAAGAGATGTCACTGTCGACACCACGAGTCAAGGTAGAAGCAGACTTTTGCCGGACGTGGTTATTCAATGCGCAGAGTAAACCAGTCTAAAGAGTACCATGATATGGATATATGGTTTCCTTAGCGGAACAACCGAAGCTTTATTACTCAGTAGACATATATAATGTTTACATGAACTCCCAAGTCATTGGAAGGAACTTGTAGATCATCTGCTAGGACATATATCTCCTTCAGCACATTTAGACAGTGATATGTGCTTTGTAATTTGTGAGCTTGTAGATCACCTGCTAGGGCCAGAGCTTCTGCACATGCTAGTGCCTCCGCGGCTTCAAGGTTTGTAATACCATCGAAATCGATAACTGAGGCACCTAGGAATAGGATCAAGTTTTCGGTCCAAACCCTAGTCCTTTCTCCATTTGCTATTCTCTTAATTGAGCCCAACTTGCTCATGTATCGTCCTTCACATAGGGAGCGCCGGATCTGCGATGGTCTTGACCCAACACTTGTCGACAAAACATCTGTCGACGGGAAGTACACTGCTTTCAAAATCCTGGCACTGAGCGTGTCAGGGTTATCAAGAATCCGCCACACCCGACGGGACAGCTGTGGTAGATTAAAGACTTCGACGCCGAATCCTCCTTCATATTTTGGCATCGTCATTGTTTCCCAAGAGACCCACCGGCACCTTCCATTCAATTTGAACAGAATCTCTTCACCCCCTCCCGAGAGAATTTTCTCATCCGGCTTGGAGCCTCTTCCACACTCCATGCGTGAGGTATGCAAAGGCCCATTCTTTGACCTCCTATATATTTCCCCGGCACAGCATATTTTTGTCTGAGCTAATTGGAGGCCCATATGCCAGGAACGGGGGAAATGCAGCTTGGGCAGCTTCGCTTCGATGTTGGTGGCGTGGAGCAGAGGCGGTCGATCGCTTGTTGGGCTGCTGGCGGCTGTGGGCATATCATGACCGTTTGGGGTTCCAGCATTCCATCTATACCATACTCGACAATTTAGCGCAGAAACCTTATCAAAAGACAATTTACCGCAGCTGTAAACCTCCCAGCTCTTTTAACACGTGCACGCGAGCACGACGAGACGAGACGAGCCATGCATGCAAGGATGAACGGACGCTAGCTGCTCGTCGGTCGTCGCTGGCACCGATGCCTTGGGCGGCCGGACCTTGTCGGAGCAGGCGATCGAGGTCTGCGGCAGTAGTATTGTGTGTGGTCCTTCGGGATAACAGGATTATTGTCGGGATGTATATACGTGGTAGCGTGATCCGTACGTCCAAACGTATGACCATACTTCGCCACATGCATGCGCGATCAGGTTGATCAAATTATCTGGTCCGGTGGTCCCTACTTCGTTCCTATGTACACTCTCATCACCGACGGATTTGGACGCTAGTCTGTTTAAGCGGGAATGTCGTGGTGACGGCGACTTCCTTGGTGGACTTGTGTCTTTGGGCTCCGACATTGCGATGGTGCTCGCTCCCGCGTCGGAGTGGACCTTGGGAGGTTGTCCAAGGGCGCGTGCAGATGTTAGTCTGCGGCAGTAGCAGCTGGAAGGTGGCGAATTCCGTGTTGGGTTCGTGGTTGGAAACTGTCAAACCTGGTTTTCTCCTCCGACGTCGTCGCGTGGCGGTGCTAGGTCTGGAGTTTTATGGCGTGTCTTGTGTGCTGTTCCGTTCTGATTCTTTCAACGGTAGTGGCTTCGCCTTTGGTGAGCTACTTTGGAGTTCTTCAAAGCTGCATATCAATAATAGAGCCGCGTCGAAACCGGTGAAGAGTTGATATGTCCACTTTTTCTTGTGTGGCCGCTACGGGAGCGCCGAGGGCAAGTGACTCACGCTGGTATTTAGCTCACGGGTTTCTTCAGTCCGGATTGAATGTCCTTTCTTAGTTGATGATCCTTTTGCAACAGCTAGGTTTTTCCTATCCTATCCGTCCTGTCAGGTCGGTATGTACATGGCTTGTACTTTTATATTTATCTATTTCTATACCTAATATTAAATGAAGGATGGCTTCTTGTGGTATGTCAATGAAAATACCCCTAAAGTTACAGGAAATTACCCTCACTGTCATACATACCGCTTCGTCTGTCTCGCTACCTCGCAGAAAAAGGAAACACGACAAAGAAAATTTCTATACTCATGCTCTGCCAACGCAGAGGTGAGCCCATCTCAAAAAAAAAAAAAAAACGCAGAGGTGAGCCCACGACTTTTGCCGGTCGGAATGTGGCCGCGCTGCCCGTCCCCCGCTCGACGCCGACGGGCACGACAGCTGGCTCCTAGGTTCCCCGCCCTACCCAGTTAGTTGGGCGGTCGCGACTCGCGATAGGGGACATAGACGTGAGCTTCGGAAGGCGCCATGGCAATGGCTGCTGACATCCCGCCTGCCTCTGCCAAGACGAGGCGGAACAAGAACGACGCAGGCAGCCTCCGTCCCCTGCTTCGCCATCCGCGGCCGCGCGATCGTCGTGTTCCAGGCCGCTGCTCACCTCGGCTTCCGTTGGACCGCCGTCGCGGCGCTGCGTGCACCGACTACCTAGAGCCTGCATGCCCCTGGGAAGAGGCCGACGAGGAAGAGATCCTCGCCGGCGAGCTGTGCATTGGCGACACCCAGTATGACCGCGTCATCGCGCGCCTCCGGCCGTTCGATCCGGCGCCGAGCCGCGACCATCGCCATCTTTCTCTCGGCACGCAGGAGTAGCTGGAGTACATGTTCACCCAAGACGACCACGCGCCATTGCTGGCCTTCGACCGTTCGACGCCGAGATGGCGGCGACATCGTGAAATCTCAGGTGTAGGATTGCGTCGTAGGTTTACTTTTTTTTTTAAACGGGAGCAAAAGATTTGCCCCATCTTATTTATTAGAAGAAGAGAGTTGCCCGGTTAATTAAAGGAAAACGGGCGAAAACCGATACAACAAACCCACAACCAAAGGCGAACAACTCTCAACAAAACAACCCCGACCGGCCACAAACTCGCCCAACCTACAACAACCATGAACTAACGACATGACAACCTAAAATGGGCCAACAATCAAGCAAAGCGGAAGATTTCCTTCTCAAATTCTTTATTTTTCTTCTAAGAGATTTCTCCACCTTCATGATACACCCTTCGAAGCCGTCCCCTCCAAGACACATGCAATATCCTTGCCATATCTAGGGCACGCCGTCTCCAAATCGACGAGTAAGTCGCAAATCTCTTTGCCAAAGAGAGCCTCAGAGTTAGGCGCCAACACAACTGTCTCATCAATCTGGTGACTCGAAGATGAGAAAGTGACATGAGCAACCAAGCCTCCACTGTCCATAGAGACGGGCGGCTGACAGGACTCAGACGGAGGTGATGATGGCGCTATGCCCACTGCCAAGGCCTCCAAAGAGCTCAACCCCATCGGTAGCACCAAAGATGAATCTCCACCAAGCACCTGTAGCTCAGGCATAATCTCCACAACTGGACACACAACCTCAGCACGAGGAGAAAATTCCCCAAAAAGCATTCATCTCCCTCATCAACAAAAACAATCTGGCGGTCAGGTGGCAAAGACACAACCGAAGTAGCCCGAAGCTTGGCTAGAGCGTCGTGACGCTCAGTGCGAAGCAGCTCAACCTTCTGAATAAACTCCATGCGTAACAGGGCAAGCTGGGACTCCACAGTAGAACCCCAAATGGCGCTGGCATCGGAATCCTTGCAACACTCAGATGGGGATCTTGGCGGCACTGACACATGCAGCGACGAGCGGTCCACAACAACGGAGAGCAAGCGCGAGTGGCCGGGAGAGCGGTCACGAGTAACCGGAGAGCGAGCACGACAGAATCTCTCTCGATGTCCAGGGCAACGATAGCGAATGAATCTGAATGTCTCACGACATGCTCTGACCTGGTGCCCATGCTCGAGGCAACGAAAGCACCTTCCTCGAGCCCAACGCTTGAAGGCGAGACAACGCTCAAGTCTTTCCCTCGCCGGCTCTGAGGGAGGGCCTCGACTGGAGCGACGCCCCTGACCTACATGCACCCAGCCCTCCTCGGCTTCTAGAGTCGAGGTAGCACAGCGGCCACCACATGTCGATGCTGAAAATGGACCGATCAAAGGAGCCTTCAACTTTTCTGGTGTCTTCCCGTCATGGCGCCCATCGCCGGTTCCTCCAACTATGCCGGAAACAACACCTCCACTGGCAGTCGGCGCTGCTGAACAAGAGGCTAGCATGGTCGCGGAAAAAGGCGGCGCCGATCTTGATGCCAGCTCGAGATCTGACGAGCAACGGCGCAGCTACGGCACGGCAGCCTGACCTGCAGGGGCTGATGGAGGAGGTGGCGCTGGTCCTGAAATGGAGCTGAAGGTACAAGCCAGCTGGGGCCAGCACGGGCAGCAGACGGTCGGCTCTGCAGCCGCCGGTTCACACATCGCCAGCGCAGACAAGGACGCTTCCTGGACGGACAACTTGTCGATGGTGCCCTCGGCCGTGGCTGTAGGGGCGACGGACGGGCAGGAAGCAATAGTAGTGGTGGACGTCACTGCCGGGCTGGGAGTCAACACGGCCGCAGATTCACCCGGAGCCAGCCCGAATGTCCGGGTCCGGCCTGCGGGAGGCGAGGGCAGCAGCCGCTAGTGCGGCGACGGAGGGCGGCGTGGCCAGGGAGGCCGTCGTCGCAAGCATGGGGTGTCCGGGCGGAAGTTTCGGGAGCGGCCGGGCCACGGCGCCAGCAGGCCGAGCCCTCACATGCCGCACGGTGGGATGGGAAGAGGGCATCAAGGAGAGGCCGGATCTGGTTGCAGCGCCCGGAAGGATGCCAGAGTAGGGAGATCAGGCGGCCGGCGGCGCTAGGTCAGCCCTCGTCGCCATGGTCTCCTGCGCGTGGAGTTTTCAAGTGCGTCGTAGGTTTACTGAACCAGCGATAGCTAGCTTCAGTAGGATCTGCATTGTTTCGTCAAGGATATCTCCTGGGTCTGCAAGGTCTTTGGCCAAGCTCGTGATGATGAAATTCCATGCAATGGGTCAGCGCAAGGTCTAAGAGCGTCTCCACCAGGGCCTCCAAATCGGTGTCCGGCACCCCCCAATTGAGGCCCAATTGAGGGGTGTCGGACATGTGTCCGCCCGAATGGAGGGTGCAGCCCACAGCGGCGCACCCCAAACGCCCACCCCCCAAACGGCCCTAATTTTGAACATTAGATCGAACACCTTGCGGGCACACGAATCGCCGCCGGTTCACCTTCACGTCGCTTCGGAACACGGCGGTTGGTGTGGACGTGCAACCGCCGCCGCGTTGTTCGGGGGTGGCGTTCACACCGCTTCGCAGCAATATAACCATCCTCGCCGACCGCACGTCACTCATATTCTCTCCGCAAACCATCTCCCATAACTCGCTCGCCATGTCGTTGCCTGAGAAGGAGGCCGTGGTGGCCGATCGGGAGCAGGAGAAGGAGGCCGTGGTGGCTGATCAGAGAAGGAGGCCGTGGTCACCGCCGATCAGGAGCAGGAGGCCGTGATGTCGTGGGTTTGTCACGTCAGGTGTCATGGATGACTTCGTAGGTGTGGGATTACGCGAGTCAAGCATCTCCGAGCTTGGGATCGCAGGAACAAAGATCAACACAGATTTACCCAGGTTCGGCCCCCTCAATGTGAGGTAAAAGACCTACTTCCTGCCTACCCTAGATTGGTATTGATATGATAATCGAGGTGTTACAATGGAGGCGATCCGATCTGGTACTCGCCGTATGAGCTAGGGTTTAGGGCTTGATAGCTTGACCCTCTCTAAGTCCTGCGAGTCCTCTTTATATACACAGAGGCTCGTCAGGTTACAAGAGTTCTACACGAAGCCTGATTATCTTTCTTGTCTTCCAAGGCAAGTTTGCACCGACCTTCTGGAACTTTCCTTTATCGAGTCGCGATGCGAGATTGGCCCATCTTTCACGTGGCCCAACAATGATAGCGCAGCCTTAAGTCGCGGGTTAATCATTCCCCCGACATTAGCCCCCAAGCGTGGCCTGAACTTCATAGTATTTCTTGATCTTGAATGTTTAGGCCGCGCTTTTCCTTATTTCGCGACTTATAATTGTGCAGGATTGGCCTTGACTCGCACCTGGAAGATCATCTGACTTCGTGAGCTTCTTTGTTAGAGTAGCCTGATAGCTTCAGAACTTGATGACGATCCATCTTCAAATTTTTGATGATAATATGATGTAGCCCCCAAGGATTGAGAGGATGTAACGTGGTAATCATCTCAATTCTTCTCAGAGAATTCTGAAGGTCATCACCTGTAACTTGATATCATGAATAAAACAATTGTTAAGATACAAGTAATTGTAATTGGTGTTGCCGTACTATAAGCAGTACATCGACCTCTAGTTAGGCCATCTGAATCCTTAAGTGGGCACTCGCGCGACTCAGTATTTCCTAGGAACATGTGTGTTCAGGGTCGAGAGCGGCCATGATAGGCAATCAAGCTCGATTGACGCCACACCCCAGTACTTTGGCCACATAATGCGAGTAGCAATCCAACTTAAGGTAAATTTGATAATTGCCAATAATTGGCTGTTTCAGGGTAACAAAGACCCCAAGAAACATAATGATATGCCATGATAGGCTAAGCTATGATAAGCTTTGATTATGATGACACATAAGGTCGCGCCTTGGTGGCAACCGAGTGTTATACATAGGGTTGGATCGCGCGTAGGTGGCGATCCATGGTGATACATGGGGTCGGTCGCGCCTAGGTGGCGACCAGAGATGATACAAAGTTTACGGCCGCGCCTAGGTGGCAGCCGGTTTCTGATACAAGGGTCGATCGCGCCTGGGTGGCGATCAGATGTTGCATAGGTCGCGCCTAGGTGGCGACCAAAGTTGAAGTTCTAGCCCTGAGTGGCTGTGATGATACTCAGCTATAAAGCTGGAAAGGATGATGCTTGGCTCTGATTAGCCTTTTCTTATGTATAGTACGGTCGCAGGTGTGCGACGTTCCAAGGGCGAGGTGCCTCGAGACGATCCTCGAAATCATGGCGTTCGCTGCTTTCTTCCCTTACATCCAGCAGATAGTACGACCCATTGTTTAGCTTCTTGCTGATGATGTAGGGTCCTTCCCATGGAGAGGACAGCTTATGCATTCCCTTGTGATCTTGTTTAAGTCGCAGTACTAGGTCGCCTTCTTGAAAGGTGCGGGTTTTGATGCGTCTGGCATGATAGCGTCGCAAGTCTTGTTGATATACGCTGACCTTGATGCTGCCAAGTCTCTAACCTCTTCTAATGTGTCCACCGAGTCTTGCCGAGCTATCTCATTATCTGTCTCGATGTAAGCCGCAACTCTTGGTGAATCATGTATGATGTCGCTGGGCATGACTGCTTCTGCTCCATAGACCATGAAATATGGTGTAAATCCTGTGGATCTGTTAGGGGTTGTTCTTAAGCTCCACAGTACTGCTGGCAATTCTTCCACCCAACATCCTGGAGATGCTTCGACCTTTTCAATAAGGCGCGGCTTAATTCCATGGAGAATTTCCTGGTTAGCTCGCTCAGCTTGTCCATTGCTCTGCGGTGTGCTACTGACGTGAGGTCCAATCTTATCCCATTGTCTGCGCAAAATATCTGTGTAGCCCCTTCAGAGGTGTTGCTCCCATTGTCTGTAATGATACTATGGGGGTACCCGAAGCGGAATATGACCTTCTTCAAGAACTTGACTGCTGTTTCAGCCTCGCAATCTCCCACAGGTTCTGCTTCTATCCACTTTGTGAATTTGTCCACCATGACCAGAGGTGAGTTTTTCCGTTTGAAGACCGTCTGAAGGCCCTACCATGTCAAAACCCCATACGGCAAAAGGCCATGTGATGGGTATTGTGCGAAGTGCTTGAGCTGGCATATGATCTTGCCTAGCGTATCTTTGACATCCATCGCACACTCTGACAATTTGCTCTGCATCTGCTAATGCTGTTAACCAGAAGAATCCATGTCGGAACGCCTTTGCCACCAAAGATCTTGACGAAGCATGATGGCCACAATCGCCTGAATGAATTTCGTGCAAGATTTTTCGTCCCTCTTCTGGTGAGACACATCTTTGGAATGCTCCTGACACGCTGCGCTTGTATAATTCGTTGTTGATGATTGTATAGGCCTTTGATCGTCGTATGATTTTGCGCGCCTCAATTCATCGTCTGGCAGCACTCCGCGACTTAAATATGCCATGTATGGCTCTGTCCATCCTGGCTGTTCATGCAGGGCTGCGACTAAAGTTGAATCGTCCTCTGGCTCTGCAATGTCAAT
Organism: Poa pratensis; assembly: GCA_947311845.1. Classification (NCBI taxonomy): domain Eukaryota; kingdom Viridiplantae; phylum Streptophyta; class Magnoliopsida; order Poales; family Poaceae; genus Poa; species Poa pratensis. The sequence goes on along the minus strand of CAMZMU010000051.1, from coordinate 23,279,141 downwards.
CTCTGCTGGAGGTTTGACTGATGGATTGTGCAGTTCATCCAGGAAAACATTGGGTGGGACTGACTGTCTGTTGGATCCAAGCCGAGACAGGGCATCTGCAGCTTCGTTTTGTCTCCGATCAATATGTTCAACTTGGTATCCAGTGAAATGTCCAGCAATTCTGTCCACCTCTCTTCTATATGCAGCCATGTTCGCATCCTTGCTGTCCCACGTTCCAGAGACCTGCTGTGCCACCAAGTCTGAATCGCCAAAACAGCGTATGCGACTGATGTTCATCTCCTTTGCTATACGTAGACCATGAAGCAGTGCCTCGTACTCCGCCACGTTATTTGTGCAGTTGAAGTGTATCTGTAGCACATACCGCAGCTTGTCTCCCTTGGGAGATGTTAGAACAACTCCAGCCCCCGAGCCTTGCAACTGTCTTGACCCATCAAAATGCATGGTCCAGTATTTGGTTTCTGCCATGCTAGGAGCGACTTGGATTTCTGTCCAATCGTTAATAAAATCTGCAAGGGCTTGCGACTTAATTGATGTGCGCGGCTCGTAGCTGATGTGATGTGGTCCCAACTCGATCGCCCACTTAGCGACTCTTCCAGTAGCTTCTCGATTACGATGATATCTGCCAATGGTGCTGAACTAACCACAGTTATTGGATGTTCTTGGAAGTAGTGCTTCAGCTTGCGACTCGCCATGAACACTCCAAACACCAACTTCTGCCACTGTGGGTAACGCTGTTTGGAAGCTGTGAGGACTTCGCTCACGTAATATACTGGTCTCTGGACAGGGTATTCCTTTCCGTTCTTGTCTCTCCACAACCATGACAGCGCTCACAGCACGGGAATTTGCCGCTATGTATAGTAGCATGGCTCTTTATCCTTTGGAGCCGCCAGAACTGGAGCATTTGTCAATTGATGTTTCAAGGCTGTCAGAGCTTCGTCGGCCTCTGCGTCCCAAACGAAGGTGTCTGATTTTTTCAACAGTCTGTACAAAGGTAGTGCTTTCTCTCCCAATCTTGATATAAAGCGACTCAAAGCTGCTACGCACCGTAAGTCGCTGCACATCTTTTATCTTTTCTGGTTTTGGAGATCCATCACGGCCTTTATCTTGTCAGGGTTGGCCTCAATGCCTCTTTCTGATACTATGAATCCCAATAGCTTTCCTGCTGGTACTCCAAAGACGCACTTTGTGGGGTTGAGCTTCATGTTGTATTTTCTGAGATTTGTGAATGTCTCTGCCAGATCACTAATAAGATCCTGGCTAACTTGCGACTTAACCACAATATCATCCACGTAGGCGTGAACGTTGCGACCTATTTGCTCATGTAGACAATTCTGAATGCATCTTTGGTAAGTCGCACCTGCGTTCTTCAACCCAAAGGGCATGCTGACATAACAAAAAGCTCCAAAGGGTGTGATGAAGGACGTCTTTTCTTGGTCCTCCCTCTTCATCTTGATTTGATGGTAGCCTGAATAGGCGTCCAAAAAGCATAACAGCTCGCACCCAGCAGTTGAATCAATCACTTGGTCGATTCGCGGCAAAGCAAATGGATCCTTTGGACAAGCTTTGTTAAGACTGGTGTAATCAACGCACATTCGCCACGTACCGTTCTTTTTCATAACCAACACTGGGTTTGCCACCCACTCCGGATGGTATACCTCCGTGATGAATCCTGCAGCCAGCAAGCGAGCTATTTCCTCTCCTATTGCCTTTCTCCTATCATCGTGGAAACGCCGTAGTGGCTGCTTCACTGGTTTAGCCGCAGGGTTCACTTTGAGGCTATGTTCTGCTAATTCTCTTGGTACCCCTGGCATATCTGACGGCTTCCATGCGAAGATGTCCTTATTTTCCTGGAGAAAAGCGACGAGGGCCTTCTCCTGCTCTTCTTCCATGTGTGCTCCAATGCTGGTTTGCTTGGATGAGTCGCCAGGAACAAGATTTATCTGCTTAGTGTCCTGGGCCGCTTTGAATTTCATTGGTGGCTCGGCAGATGGCGTGGTAAACACTCATGTCGTTTGGGTCCACCTGCGACTTATAACCTTTTAGCTCTTCCGCGGCACAGGCGGATTCTGCGAAGGCCGCATCTCCTTTTCACATTCTATCGCTTTTTCTCTATCTCCGTACACTGTGATGACCCCTTTTGGTCCTGGTATCTTCAACTGTAGGTACACGTAGCATGGCCTGGCCATAAACTTAGCAAAGGCCGTTCTTCCAAACAAGGCGTGATATGGGCTTTGGAATTTTACCACTTCGAAGCATAGGAATTCGCTTCTAAAGTTCTCTTCTGTCCAAAAGTTACCCCTAGGGTTATTTTCCCCGCTGGCCGTGCGGACCTTCCTGGGACAATGCCGTGAAACACTGTTGACGTGGGCTGCAGGCTGGAATCCTTGAGTCCTAGACGCTGGAACGTATCGTAGTACAAGATATTAATGCTGCTTCCTCCATCCATAAGCACTTTGGTCAGCTTGTATCCTGCAACGTACGGTGCCACAACCAGCGCCAACTTGCCAGGTTCCCGTACTTGTGGCGGGTGATCGTCGCGACTCCAGGTTACTGCGTATTCTGACCACCTTAACCAATTGGGTGTTGCTGGTATCACGGCGTTCACCTGCTGACTTCTGCGGCTCAATTTCTCTTCCCTTTTGGAGGTATCGATAACTATTGTGTGATACTGCCCCGTTTGCCTGGGGTTACTCGCGCCGTGCTGCCCAATATTTGTGTTATGAGCCGCACTAGGGTTTCCTTCATGGAATTCCCCCCGTTGTGTTGGCTCTCTTCTTTCCACTTCTTGTAATAGTGGCATTGCGCCTTGGTATGGTCCGCTGGCCGTCCATCACCTGTCGCATGAAGGTCGCATGGCCGGTTAAAAACTTCTTGCATATTGATTGGACGGGAGCCGTATCCTCGACCCCTTCCACGCTGGCCTCTGAATCCTCCACGCGCATTGGCGACGAGCCCTGAGTGACCATCTTCGTTTTTGCGTTTGTTTTGATTCGCGTTGTTGTGGCTTGTTTGCTGCTGCTGGGGCTTGTTGGAGTTTTTCTTTCCTTTGGCAGCAACCTCCTCTTCTTCTCCGTCTGACGCGTCTCTGGTTTTATCTGAGCCGGCATATTTGTTAGCCGCAGCCATCACCTCGCTGAGGCTCTTGACTTTATCCTTCATGCGACCCAGCTTATGAATCAGCGGCTCAAACTTGCAGTTTTTCTCCATTACCAGGACGGCTGAGCTTGGTGGTATATTATCTGAGGAGTGTATTATTTCTGCCACCCTTTTCATCCAATGGCGACTTGACTCGCCTTCCTTCTGGACACAACGCTCGAGATCTTCTATATTGCAGAGTCGTTTGCAAGTTCCTTGGAAGTTCTTAACGAAGGCATCCTTCAGTTCCTCCCAAGTATTTATAGAGTTGGGAGGCAAATTTTGCAGCCATATGTGCGCTGCACCTTCTAGCATCATGTTGAGGTACCTTGCACATATTTCCTCTGAGGCGTTCAAAATGCTCATCCCCATCTCGTAATTGTTCAGCCAGGTGGTTGGATCCATGCTGGCGTTGTAGTTTGCCACCTTGCGTGGCCCTTTGAAATCTTCAGGAAAAGGTTCCGATCTGATCCTTTCAGTGAAACACGCTGGGCCCTTGAGTCGCGAGGACAGGGTTGTGGGGTGCCCATTGGATTGTTGACTTCTGCGGCCGCGTTTGCATCACTGGCATATTCGCCTGCGCTTCTGCGACTTGCTCCTGCTGCCTCTGTGCGACTCCTGATACTTCTCTGGTGGCCTGCTTTGGACGCTTCTTTCTGCTGCAATCCTGTGATTGGTCGGTACGAGGGGCAGCTGTGCTTCGGCTTCTGCCCTATTGGCTTGTTGCAGGACTGCCGTACTTAGCATCTGAATCGCGCGCCGCGCCTCAGCGTTGACCGGGTCATCGCCTCCTTGGTTGTTGCTGGGTCTCTTGATTTGTTGGTACCCTTCCTTCCGCAGTCATCTGGATTCTTGTTCCCGCGGCTGGAGTGAGCGGGATTTCCACTGTTGGTTGAGTCGCGCGCAGTTGTGTTTGCGGGTCAACTTGTCGTTGAGTCGCAGCCAGTGCGGCTACTCTCTGCCGCTCCTGTTGGATTCCTTGGTTTATCTGATCGAGCCTGCGGCGCTCTTCTTCCATCCTTCGAACCTCATACAGGAGCTCGGCCCTGGCGGCCTCAATTTCTATTGCACGGAGGGCGGCGTTCGTGGCTGACACGGGGACAAGAAGTGGGTTGCTTGGGGGTGCCGATGGCTCGGTTTCTCCAGCAGTTCCTGATGCGCCTGCTCCTCCGGTCGTGTAAACCGCGACTTGCGCCGTCTCTCGATCTGGTGATAATGCGATTTCTGGTGGGTAACCCCAGCAACTTTCTTCAAAGGCAGGTATAATGGACCCAAACTCTTGCGAGTCCATGCTTTCCACGGATTCTTCCCCATCATCGGCGACTTCTTCTACTGAATCGCCTTCTTGGACCGATCTAATGGACCTGCCACCGATGAAGCCAACGAAGACGTTGATGGATCCAAACGGGATGACGTGGCCGGTCTCCAAGTAATCTGCTTCCGGCCCCCAGCTTGAATCGTCGATGAGGGGTGTGCCACTGACCGTGATGATGCGGACAACAACAAGATCTTCAGCTCCCTTCATGGATCCTGCGCGGAACGTGACGCTCTTGACGCAGGCCCCACGGTGGGCGCCAACTGTCGTGGGTTTGTCACGTCAGGTGTCATGGATGACTTCGTAGGTGTGGGATTACGCGAGTCAAGCATCTCCGAGCTTGGGATCGCAGGAACAAAGATCAACACAGATTTACCCAGGTTCGGCCCCCTCAATGTGAGGTAAAAGACCTACTTCCTGCCTACCCTAGATTGGTATTGATATGATAATCGAGGTGTTACAATGGAGGCGATCCTATCTGGTACTCGCCGTATGAGATAGGGTTTAGGGCTTGATAGCTTGACCCTCTCTAAGTCCTGCGAGTCCTCTTTATATACATAGAGGCTCGTCAGGTTACAAGAGTTCTACACGAAGCCTGATTATCTTTCTTGTCTTCCAAGGTAAGTTTGCACCGACCTTCTGAAACTTTCCTTTATCGAGTCGCGATGCGAGATTGGCCCATCTTTCACGTGGCCCAACAACGATAGCGCAGCCTTAATCACGGGTTAATCATTCCCCCGACACGTGATCGCCGCTTATCAGAATCAGGAGGCCGAGGCCGATCAGGAGCAGGAGGGCGAGCCCGCAACTCCATCCCCGGCGCGCCCTGCTTTCTCACCGTGGGAACCTTGGTCCCCGTGTGGCTGGTGCACATGCAGGACCGGACGTCCCCCAGGCACCAGAACTGGAGTGGCAGCCGGAACTCCAGACGTGGCGCCGGCGGACGACGGGCCTGGAACACCGCCACCCAAGGCTGACTCCGATGACGAGGAGTAGTGTTCTTAGTTTCTAGTTGTAATCGTATGTAATAAGTAGATGCATGCATTAATAAAAGTCTCCAATAATTCCGGCTACCAAATTGTTCAACCGCGCTGGATAACAAGTACCAAATCATGGCCATGACATAGTTTCGACCGCGTCGGAGAACAAGTCTCCAATGCCAGCCATCAAAATAGGTTCGACCGCGCCGGAGAACTAGTCTCCAATGTCGGCCATCAAAAAGGGCGCCCCCGGTGCAATGGTGCATGTCGATCACGCGTCGGCTTCCTTGTCCTCGTCCTCCTCGCCTTCCTCTTCTGATTCTTCGACCGCCGCCGCTTCGGCCGCCGCCTTCTCAGCCTGAATGCGCCTCCGTTCAGCCACGAAGTAGGCCTTCTGGTTGGGGCTCATGTCGCTCGTGTTGGTGGCCATGAACAAACGCTCCTCCTTCTTCTCATGGGGCTTGAGCTTGGTCTTTTGCATCTCGAAGTAGATTTCCCACTTTTTTCGGCCGCGGCTTGTATCTTCTTCTTCTCAGCACTCGATGCGGCCACCTCGTTGACATAGAGCTTCACCGACTCTTGGATGCTGCACGACGAGGCCGTCGTCTTCTTGCCAGCCCTGACGGCCGCCTTGCACGCCTTGACTCCCATCTTTGGACGATCGGCGCTGGCGGCCGGCAGCTTTCTTTCATCTCCCTCGGCCACATCCTTGACATGGCGCTTCCATTTCGGGCAGTCGCGAAGCGCCTCCCAGCAATGCATCAACTTGTATGCCTTCTTACGATCCATCGCCAAGTCGACGTACATGTAGCCGGCATCGTTCAACTGCGCAAACGAACACAAGTCAAATATGTTTGTAAACATGGCCGGTTACAAATAAGACGCAAGTTAAGATGACCGGCTAACCTTGTCGGTGTCATTCTTGCCACTCTCTCCTCTATTCATGATTTGCTCATGGCAACCATGAAACTTGCTAGTGAGCGTTGAGATGACGCCCCACCGGCTTTCAACTGATTTGGCATGCGATTGGGCAACACATCATGAGGTGGATACGCTCTTCTTTCGGTGTAGTCCGGTGTAGTCCTTATGTATGCGTGCCCAATAGGCATCCCTCTTTTGGTTGGTGCCTTTCGTGCCGCTCATGCTCACGGCCATCCACGACTCGCACAACAAGACGTCCTCCTTGTCGCTCCAAGTCCGGCCTCTATAACCTGCCTTCCTACCACCATCCTCTTCCTCTTCGCCTTCCTCTTCGCCTTCCTCTTCTTCGCCCTAGCCATGGTCGTCATCACCTTCGTCGCCCTGGCCGTGGTCGTCATCCCCTTCGTCGCACTGGCCGAACCGATCTGCGTCGGCACCTCCGTAGCCATCACGGCGATCAGTGCAGCCATCGCATCGGCGCCAGCATCCTACGCCACAAAAAAAGGCGACATGGATTGCAATAAGTGTACACAACAACAATTTGCATTCGGTCTCCGGCAATAACTACACACAACAATAATTTGCATCCGGCCGCCGGCAATAAGTGTGCATAACAACAATCCGCCGACAATAAGTGTGAATCAACAAGATAAATAGCACGCACCTGGCCGAGTGGGTCGACTGCGTTGCCGACTTCATGCCCGAAGAGGTGGCCACGGGAAGCAGTCACGTCGCCGCTTGTGGATGACGTCCGCCGCCGCGCCGACGAGTTGGCGAACAACGGCGCCTCGTTCAGATCGATGGCCTCGTCAGGGGAAAGCCGCGACTGCTGCGTCTGGTAGCCGGAGGTGTACTCGAAGAAGGCCAGGGCAGACGGCGACCCGCAAAAGACGCCGGCGCTGGCTGGCCTAGAGCTGCTTTGGCTCATGGTGATCAACATCTCGGCGGTATCTTTTGACGACGGCTCATTCGCCGCCTTGTCCTTCGCCTTCAGTTGCCTGACTTGCCGAAGGTGGGAAGCAGCAGTGCGCAGCTCGGCCTGGCTCAGCGGCGCCTTGACCACCGACACCGAAAGATCCTGCGGCTCCCGCTTCATCGCCTTCTTCTTCGGCTGCGACAACGCCAGAGGCTTGCGAGGGTTTCGAGAGGTCGACGGTCTTTGGCGGCATGGTGGCGGAAGGCGAGGAGGTGATGCACCTAAAATGCATCTACTTTTCCAAGCACTTTGCTTCATAATTTGCTCCGGAATCTTCCCATATTTGAATAAAACTGCTGAATCTGACGTTGTTTTTAGCAAAGTCTCTTTTCTGGTTGTTTTTGCAGGAAATTAAATCGGAGAAAAATACCACGTCAATTTTTATGGAAAAGAAGGGCATCGTGCAAAAGATGGACACGAGGAAGCGTCCGAGGCCAAAAGAGTGGGCCCCACGCGGCCAGATTCCTTGGCCGCGTGGGCCCACCCATCTGGGCCTCGGGCACCGCCTCTCCTTCGGCTTTCGCGTACCCCCTCATATATACGAAAAAGTGGCTGACCTAGAAGGGAGGAGCTTTCGCGAAACAGAGCGCCGCCGCCACCACGATCTTCGTTTTCGGAGACAGATTGATCCAGGATTTCTCCCCCGGAGGAGGGATCCGGAGGCCGTCTTCACCGCCATCTTCACCGCCTTCATCTCCATCGACCATGAGCTCCTTCACCATCACCATGTGTGAGTAGTCCACTGTAGGCATATGAGGTGGATGGGGATTGGATGAGATTGATCATGTAATGATACCCGTTGTCCGAGATCTTAGGGGTTTATCTTGAGGATATTTTTGTATTGTGTTGATGCACTTATGCTATGTTTAATGCTTGCTACTAGGGCCCGAGTGGCATGATTTCAGTACTGAACTTATTTTGCCCCATCATATATTTGAGTTTGGTATTTATCTGCAAAGTGTATCACCTGCTATTATGTTGAACCTGCGAACCCTAAAAGTGACATATAGGGAAAACAAGGGGGAGATGTTTTAGTTTGAGGATTCTATGTGTTCATGAAGTGTTAATGCGTTGTTCCGGGCTATTCGAAAGGGTAGACCTTAATTACCTGTAGTTCCAAGTTGGCCCCGGTGAAATGGGCAGGTAGGACAATAGATGTTGTGCAAATTCTCTTGGTTAGTACGCACAACTATTTACGGAACACATACCTACATATATCGGAGTTAGAGATAAGTCCCATTGCTATTTGTATCTTATTATATGATCAATCTTATTCATGCAACACCCCGCTATCACCTCATGCCTACGTTTTAAATCTCTGAGTTACACTTTCACTTTTCCGGTGAAAACTGGGAAACCCTTGTTTACTACTGCTGTTTTATTTTGCTTGCTTGAATCATCCTACTGCCATAACTATCACTGCTGCAAGTTTATTGATATACAGGTGTGGTTGAGAGTGACGCCTCAATTGCTAAAGTCTTATTGGTATTCTTGTGTTCCCCTTGAGTCGAACTATAAATTTGGGTAATACTTCCCAACGAAGATTTCAACGATCCCCTATACTTGTGGGCATCAAGACATTTTCTGGCGCCGTTGCCGGGGAGCCTAGCTTTATTGGTAAGACAACTTGTTATCATTTATTTGCTGCACTTGCTTGTTCCCAACTATGGGAAAGGAAAAGAATACTCCGAAGGAAGTAAGGCCTTCAACTACTCGTAGAGGTACTGATTTGCCAAGTAGGCCAAACTTTTCACCTAATGTTGCTTCTGCTATTATTGCTAAAAGAAAGAAAAAGCTTTATCTAGTTCACCATTGTCTAAGATGTCTACTAGTATTGAAAATAATTTAATATGTGGTAGCGTAGACAAAGAAGTGACACCTGAAACATCTGAGATAACTGAAACATGAATTGCCTGAATTACCTGAATCTGCTATTGTTGAAAATGTGGAGTCTGAGTTGGAAGATATTGAATATTGTGATGATGAACATGAAACTTCTTCTGAGGAAGAAGATGCATTTACTATGGCTTTTATGGATTCGAATTATGATAAATTGGATAAACTTGATAGCTATAAAAATTCTCCTCTTGATGATTATTTCCCTGTTACTAAGAAAATGAATGCTCCAGCTATTAAAATTAAAGATAAAGATTATGAGTTTAGTGTTGATCCTGAAATAATTGAAAAAGCTGAGAAGTTTAAGTTTTATGGGAGAGATGGAGTTTCCTTTTGAACACATTGCTGTTTTGCATGATTTATCTGTGCTATTTGGTAAAGATGAAATCCACCAACGCTATTATTTCTTAAAGTTGTTTCCTTTTACCTTGGGAGGAAATGCTAAAACTTGGTATAATCATTTAGAACCTGGATCTATTACTAGTAAAGAGGAATGCTTGCAGCTATTCTATAATAAATATTTCCCTTCAGATAAGATCCATGGTTTAACTATTGAGATTAGCAACTTTTCACAGAAAGAGAAGGAGGATCTACCCCAAGCTTGGGGGAGGTACAGTAAGATGGTTAGGAAATGTCCTACCCATGGCTTCAAGAGTAATGAAATACTTGATATATTTTACAATGGACTAACTGAAAACACTAGAGGCTATCTTGATAGTATTGCAGGTAATGTTTTCAGGGAAAGGACCGTTGATGAAGCAACTGAGTTATTGGAGACTATCTCTAGAAATTATGAAGATTGGAATATTGAAGAGATAGATGGAAAAGAGATATTTCCAGAGAAGAAAGGAGGCATTCTTAAGTTAAACAAAGAGACAATGAAAGAAGCTTCCAAGGCTATTAAAGAGAAGGGAATTAAAACCTCTCATCTCAAGGAATTATCTGAAATGGGTGTTAAACTTCCTATTGATCAACCATGTTTTCCAATCCAAGTCAATGCTATTAGCTCTATGGAAGGTAATGAAAAGGTAACACCTCCTATTGATGTATCGTACATTAATGATTTTGCTTATTATAACGATCCTGAGGAGCATGATATTAGAATGAGTATTATGGAAAACTCTCATAAAATTAAATTTCTTCGTGAAAATTTAAATGCTAGTGTGGGAGAGGTTAGAAGAATTATTAAACATTGTGAGATGATGAATAATCAAGTTGAACAAATGGTTTCTCTTCAAAATCAATTGTATGCAAATCTTATTGAGAAGAAACAGGTTTGTGGAGTTAATACTAGAGGTGGTGCAAGTACTCAGGATCCTGACTATCCTGAAGACCATCCCAAGAGGAAAGAGCAAGAGGCTCTCAAGAAGAAATCTTCTGCAGGAAAATCTCCCAATGAAAACGAAGATATTGATGATTCTCAAGAACAAGATAAGGATATTTCTATTTCTGATGCTGAGACTGAAGATGATAATAATGAAGAAGAGGAATCATCTCCACCTGAAGAAGAACAACATGAAGCTGAAAATATTGAAGAACCTGAACCTCCTGAAAAAGAAGACCCTCAACCATCTATTGAGAAGAATAAAAAGAAGAAGCATCCAAATCAACAAAAAGGTAAAGAGAGGGATCCATGGGTACAAAGACCCATACCATATCCCCAAGAGGTAATGAAATCTTTGGATGATGCTAGGTTTGAGAAATTTCTTGAGTTGATTAAAACTTTATGTTTGCAAATTCCTCTTGTTGATGCTATTAAAATTCCTCCATATTCAAAATATATGAAAGATATTGTCACTAATAAAAGGAAGATACCTACTGATGCAATTACTGCTATGCTTGCTAATTATTCATTTGAGGGGAAATTGCCTGAAAAGCGTGGAGATCCTGGTATTCCAACTATTCCTTGTCATATTAAAGAAACTTATGTGAAATATGCATTATGTGATTTAGGAGCTGGTGTTAGTGTTATGCCTTTTTCTTTATATAAGAAACTTAACCTGAATAAATTGGTTCCAACTGAAGTTTCATTGCAAATGGCTGATAAATCAACTGCTGTGCCTATAGGTATATGTGAGGATGTTCCTATCTCTATAGCTAATGTGTTAATTCCTACAGACTTTGTTATATTAGAAATGCCTGAGGATGATAATCTATCTATTATTCTTGGAAGACCCTTTTTAAACACTGCAGGAGCTGTGATAAATTGCACTGAGAGCAAAGTGACATTTAATGTCAAAGGAAATGAGCATACTATCTATTTTCCCAAGAAGAATCCTGTTACAATGATAAACAAGAGTGTGAATTCTATTCAAAGAAATACTATTATGATTGGAAGCTTTGAATTTGCACTACCACCTCCTGCACCAAAGTATGCTACCTTGATGATTGGAACTATTCCAATCAAATATGAGGTATCTTGAATTTCTTCTTTATATATAAAATAAGAATCATGTATTATATCTTTTACATATTATTAATGAGACTTGATCAACCTCATTACTAATGTGGAAATGATGAAAACTTGATTCCCATAAAAATTTGTATTGCATTTTAATTTTATTTATCCTAGAGTTTTGGAGTATATGCATAATCATAATTATTTCAGAGTTCAGAAATTCCAGAATATGAAGTTTGAAAAATTCTCTTCAGAAAATTTTCTCGAAAAATTCCAGAAAAATTTGGAGGTAAGTTATTTTACCAGAGGGACCAACAGCCAAAAGTGGGACACCAGGAGGCCACCAGGGACCAAAAGAGGGTGTCCCACGCGGCCAGATTCCTTGGCCGCGTGGGACCCACTAACTTTGGCCCCAGGTGGAGTTAGGTGAGTGCCCTGTGCCCATCTCCTTCCCCTCGACAGAAAACCAGCTCCAGGTATTTTTCCCAAATTTTCCCGAGCTCCTTCTTCCTGCTATCCTTGGATCTCCAAGTTTAGGGCAGATTTTTCAAATCTGTTTGGTGGGATTGCTCCTTGGTATGTGACTCCTCCACCCATCCAATTACTTTTTGTTCTTATGCTTTATGTATGAAGTATTTTGCTGCACTAGGTGTCACCTAATATGCTTGAGAAATCCATGGATTTAAGTTTTCTAGTTGATATTGATGCATGATATTGATGTGGAGACTAGTTATGGATGGCTCAATGTTGTTTTAGAGTGTTACATCTTAATTTTTGTTGGATATTATTTTTGGACAGCAAGGTTTCATCATGAACAAAGGTAAAGGATTGTTTGGGATGACTTCGAGACCAAGGAGAAGATCATCTAGAGTTTCCGAGAATTATGATGACAACCACCTTTGGGAGGATGGTGCGGTATATGCAGGGGAGAGGCTTCGGATTCATGCAACAAAATGGCAAGACCCCGTGGTTCTTGATCATTGGGGGATAAAGGAGGACTTCAACGCCTTCGCCGCTGCAGCTGGCTTACTCGAGTTCTCCCTTCATCCACGGAACACATACGAGGAACTCTCGCGAGAATTCCTCTCCACATTCCGGTTCGAGGGCCCCGAAAACTACAAACACAGTAAGAAAAGTAAGCCACCGTCTCCCACCTTTGTCATTAAATTTACTATGAGGGGGCAGCGCTTGGTTATGTCATTAGATGAGTTCTGCAAAGCTATTCGCGTAGAGAACACGGGTAGTTGGGAGGAGACCCGTGCTGATTCTAACCAAGAACTTGTTGCTTTTTGGCGTAGTATTTCTGTGAACATTCCTGATAGACTTAATAGGGGTAAATTCACTTGCATACAGCACCCCGGTTTGAGATACTTTGCCTTGTTCCTTGCAAGAGGATTTATTGCTAGAGATAACACTTCTGCTTGCACTGGACCCATGATTTATTTACTTAAATGTGCAAAAGAGAACATACCGTGTGAGTATAACTTGGGAGTAATTCTTGCTAGGTCCTTGCACTTGGCTGTGAGGAGGAATAATACTGATTACACTCCTATTTATGCTGGTGCCATTGCTACTTTAGTATATGAGCACATTAAGGAAGAGAGAGGTTTTGATAATAACATGGGTAGCCTAGTGAGAGAGTCTAATTTACTTGATTTTACTTTGACTTCTCGCATGGAAATGAGTGAGAGGCATGAGGATCATTATATGTATAGCTATAAGAGTTCTAATGGACAAAATGTGTCCATTAGGCTCCCTCGTGCTGACCTTTTTGACAGGATTACCGGGAAGTGGACCGTGGAGGAGGTGCAACCTCAAGAGGAGCCCCAATATCCAGGAATGCAAGGCTACCAATATGGTTACTTCCCTGGAGATGGAAGTGGTGGGTACGATTACCATCCGGGATACTAGCTTGATCGCAAGCTTGGGGGAGTACTTCTCTCCCTTTCCATTCGTTTTTATTTTTATCTTGTTATGTTTTAGTTTCTTGTTCTGAAAATCACAAAAACACAAAAAGATTTTATTTGTTTCTTTTGCTTATTTACTTCTGGTCATTTACTTTATGCATCTAAAAACTAAAAAGAACAAAAATATTTTCGTTTTCTTGAATCCAAAGTAAAAACGGAGGTGCAGGAATTGCTGAAATCTGCTCACTGTTTTTTTTTCATTTTTTTTCTGTAACTCCGAATGAGCTAAAATTTTAACCACTACTGCAACTTTTCATAACCTATGCACCCGTAAAATATGAGATTATTCTGAGGTGTTTAGGTAGGGCAAAAACAGTTCTGTATGCAGTAACGTTTTATGGCAGATTTGAGTTTTTATTGCGCAGTTCAAGTTGGGAGAGGAGAACAACGATGATGAGTTGATGTGCATGAAGTGGATGAAAGGTATGACACCTTTGCCGTGCTTATGTGGACTTTTTAATAACAGCAAGTGCGCACATCATAGTTTCTTTAACATCTAGGGAAGTGGTAGCAAATGTTTATCTTCTCCGTGTTCTAGTATGTTATATGATGATGCAAGTGAGATATTATTTAGTGACAACACTTGGCTGTGGATTGAGTAACTGTGGCTCTAAACAAAGGTCTACGCATCCCATTGTGCTTGCTAAACTTGCCAACCAAAGAGAAAGTAAAAGAGTTTTTCAAATGTTAAACATGAAGTCATATGCTTGACAAGCTTAGGGGTTGGGAGTTAACTTATATGTGCTGACACATAGAAAGCTTTCAACATTGCACTAAATTACATTTAGTTGATATCATGTACTTTTGTTTATGGATGCTTATCATGGTGCCAAATAAATGCGGAAACTTAGTAAGTTTGAGGAGTGGGTATAAATGGCTAGAGAGACGCCTGGGCCGCCAACCTAAGCCATGCATCATTCATGGTGGAAATTTACAGCGTACCAAAGTGAACATTCAGTGATGCACTTCATAATAAAAAGCTACACAAATAGTAAATAAAAGAGTGCTGAGATTGTTCATTGTCTGTTTGTCTTGTCGTTTTGACATGGGCTTGTTCCATGTCCTGGGACAAGAGGTACCCCAGTTGACGCTCTTGATGACGCTATTATTACTTGCAATGACTTAGAAACTTAAACTTGCTTTGTGGCCCGAGTTGAGTAACACCGTGGTGTAGGTACTCGTATTCACGGGGCATGAGGCTCTCAACCATTAGTTGGTCAAGCATATGAGTCATAATAGGGAACACCAAATGGATTGATAAAACTGAGAGCAAGGTTGTAAGCACAATGAGTTCACTAGTCAATAAAAGAAAGAATCGAAAGATCTCAAAAATCTTGACATGATTCAATCAAAAGCGATGCAAGAACCTTTGTCTATTTCTACAGTTGGGCAAACTCATCCAAGTGCTGACACTTCATGTTATTTCTCTTGCAACAAATATAAATGCTTTAACACTGATTAGATGCACCTTTGCTAGCATTTTGTTATTTGTTATGGAAGTTATGTTTTGAATACTTGTTGGTATTAAACGGTGTTACATATGCAATGCAAAGTTCTTGTCAAAGTCTTTTTATCGCTTCTGCACTATGTTTGAGTTGTTCGAGGACAAACAACGAGCTAAGCTTGGGGGAGTTGATGCACCTAAAATGCATCTACTTTTCCAAGCACTTTGCTTCATAATTTGCTCCGGAATCTTCCCATATTTGAATAAAACTGCTGAATCTGACGCTGTTTTTAGCAAAGTCTCTTTTCTGGTTGTTTTTGCAGGAAATTAAATCGGAGAAAAATACCACGTCAATTTTTATGGAAAAGAAGGGCATCGTGCAAAAGATGGACACGAGGAAGCGTCGAGGGCCAAAAGAGTGGGCCCCACGCGGCCAGATTCCTTGGCCGCGTGGGCCCACCCATCTGGGGCCTCGGGCACCGCCTCTCCTTCGGCTTTCGCGTACCCCTCATATATACGAAAAAGTGGCTGACCTAGAAGGAGAGGAGCTTTCGCGAAACAGAGCGCCGCCGCCACCACGATCTTCGTTTTCGGAGACAGATTGATCCAGGATTTCTCCCCCGGAGGAGGGATCCGGAGGCCGTCTTCACCGCCATCTTCACCGCCTTCATCTCCATCGACCATGAGCTCCTTCACCATCACCATGTGTGAGTAGTCCACTGTAGGCATATGAGGTGGATGGGGATTGGATGAGATTGATCATGTAATGATACCCGTTGTCCGAGATCTTAGGGGTTTATCTTGAGGATATTTTTGTATTGTGTTGATGCACTTATGCTATGTTTAATGCTTGCTACTAGGGCCCGAGTGGCATGATTTCAGTACTGAACTTATTTTGCCCCATCATATATTTGAGTTTGGTATTTATCTGCAAAGTGTATCACCTGCTATTATGTTGAACCTGCGAACCCTAAAAGTGACATATGGGAAAACAAGGGGGAGATGTTTTAGTTTGAGGATTCTATGTGTTCATGAAGTGTTAATGCGTTGTTCCGGGCTATTCGAAAGGGTAGACCTTAATTACCTGTAGTTCCAAGTTGGCCCCGGTGAAATGGGCAGGTAGGACAATAGATGTTGTGCAAATTCTCTTGGTTAGTACGCACAACTATTTACGGAACACATACCTACATATATCGGAGTTAGAGATAAGTCCCATTGCTATTTGTATCTTATTATATGATCAATCTTATTCATGCAACACCCCGCTATCACCTCATGCCTACGTTTTAAATCTCTGAGTTACACTTTCACTTTTCCGGTGAAAACTGGGAAACCCTTGTTTACTACTGTTGTTTTATTTTGCTTGCTTGAATCATCCTACTGCCATAACTATCACTGCTGCAAGTTTATTGATATACAGGTGTGGTTGAGAGTGACGCCTCAATTGCTAAAGTCTTATTGGTATTCTTGTGTTCCCCTTGAGTCGAACTATAAATTTGGGTAATACTTCCCAACGAAGATTTCAACGATCCCCTATACTTGTGGGCATCAGGAGGTCGCGGCAGCGGCGCAAGGGTTTGGGAAATGGAGGGAAGATTGAGAATTTTGACGCCGGGGGCGACAATGTAGAGGAAGGGGAATTGGGCATGGGCGGGCCACCCCTGTCGGAGGGCATGTCCGCCCCATGTACCCCCGAGAGGGCCTCCAAACTTGGAGGCTCTTTCGGGGATGTCGGACACGATTTCGCTCGGGGCGACCTTTGGGGGTGCCGCTGGTGACGGTTTTTTTGTGTCCGAACACACTATGGGCCTTTGGGGGTCATTTGCAGGCCCTGGTGGAGATGCTCTAATGTCGTTTTAGCTGTCGAGGCGGCGTGCCCTGGGTCCAAATGTCTGAAGACCAAAGTGAAGGTTCTGATATCTGCACATGTCCTGGAGGCAGTCGCATTCAGCAACGTCGTCCACCCAGCAGAGAAACGGTGCCATGCTGTAAATGTTTGGATGAATTGATTGGAATTTACCTGCGTCGTTCTTGTTCAGCAACCTTTTTATCTGTTTATTTTGTACTTTAATTAGGAGCTCCACAACCTCGATAAGGTCAGCTTTCATGCTCATCCAGTGCTTAGTTGTAGCATGGTACACCATTATAGTACTATATCCACCAAAATTGTCTTCCCGGATTTAATTTTCAAACATATAAATCTCAGATTAGTTGTGTACCAAATACAAAATCATAAGAACTGGAGAGAAATTGCATGAACCGTAAAGGACATTTGAGTAATGGTTTTTTCTATTGCTATATCACTAGTGGAAACATCATCAACAATCCCGGGTCCAGAGGGCCTTTGGTCCCGGTTTTACAACCGGGATTAAAGGGTCGGGACTAGAGGGGGGGTGGCTTTTATCCCGGGTGTCCACGACCCGGGATAGATGGGCCTCCACGTGGGCGCGGCTGGGCGCGCAGGGCGGGGGAGCTTTGGTCTTTTTTTCTGCTAATTTATTTTTTAGGGGTTTTGATTTTTTGTTTTCCAATTAATTTATTTTTTAATTTTACTCTAATATTTCTAATTTTGTTTTTTTTAATTTCCCAAATAGCCACACACATAATCTCTAATTACATATTAGACACTTAATCTCAGGTCAAATTACTTACCCCGGTCAAACTTCCCGTTCGGTCACCCATCATTAAATTGCTCCAGCCCAAGCACGCTTAACTTTAGAGTTCCTTCCAAATTACCTGTCAAATGAGATGTTAGAACTTACTGATATTAGTATCCTATCAACCGTATTAACCCCTGGGTCATGGTGTCACACTTTTTATTGTTTAAATTTTGAAAATTTATTTGAATAAATAACAATGATTATGTAATAATAATATTTGAATAAATAAGAATAAAATTTATTTTACTTTATTTTCTCCTTTTTACATTTAATATGGAATAATTCATATCTTTAAATCCGTAAATCAAAATTTAACAAATAAAATATCTAAATCGATTAGAAAATGAGAGGAATCCGAATATGATATCCATATCATCTTTTTCATCATGTATATGACTTTTTGCAACATATTTTTGGTACTTGCTTAATAAAAAAGTCATTTTATACATGTTTATAGATGATTGACTTTTGTGTGAAGAAGTTTTTTGAAAACTTTGTCAAAACTCATGTTTATCATTTTTCCTATCAACTAGTACACATAAAAGGACTCCATGCCAAAGGATTTCATTTTTTGAGTATTGTTTCACTTTCTTTTATTTTGTTGAAAAACGGTCAAAATGCCCGTCGTGCCTATTCATCCAAAGAGGTTGCATTTCTCAAAACTATCGATGGTTCTGTGATATAACCACTACTGGTGTATCTTAAAATGATTTTTGTAAAATTTTCAGAGCAAACTATCACACACTTGTAGTTCAAAATTGAATTACTTTCGAAAAATAGGTATAAAGTCATTTAAATAGGCGAAATAAGGTAGAAACCGAGAATATTCGTAATATTGCTGGATTATCGATAAAATATGGCCTACTTTGTGTGATAATTGGATGGGTGTCATTTTGCATCATATTTGTTGTACTTGCTTCACAAAAAATGCCATTTTTGACAATTAAAAAATGAAAAATGATATTTATAAACATAATTTGAAAAAACTCATTTCTGCAACATAGTTTGTCACAACAAGACACACCTAAGTCTCAAATATGGGCACATTATCGCAAACTATGGCATGAGGATGATCATATCTAGGTCATTTGACTCGAAACTTATACATGTCTATAGACGATTGACCTTTTTGTGAAGAAGTTTTTTGAAAACTTTGTCAAAACTCATGTTTATCATTTTTCCTAGCAACTAGTACACATAAAAGGATTCCATGCCAAAGTATTTCATTTTTTGAGTATTTTTTCACTTTCTTTTATTTTGTTGAAAAAAGGTCAAAATGCCCGTCGTGCCTATTCATCCAAAGAGGTTGCATTTCTCAAAACTATCGATGGTTCTGTGATATAACCACTACTGGTGTATCTTAAAATGATTTTTGTAAAAATTTCAGAGCAAACTATCACACACTTGTAGTTCAAAATTGAATTACTTTCGGAAAATAGGCATAAAGTCATTTAAATAGGCGAAATGAGGTAGAAACCGAGAAAATTCGTAATATTGTTGGATTATCGATAAAATATGGCCTACTTTGTGTGATAATTGGATGGGTGTCATTTTGCATCATATTTGTTGTACTTGCTTCACAAAAAATGCCATTTTTGACAATTAAAAAATGAAAAATGATATTTATAAACATAATTTAAAAAAACTCATTTCTGCAACATTGTTTGTCACAACAAGACACACCTAAGTCTCAAATATGGTCACATTATCACAAACTATGGCACGAGGATGATCATATCTAGGTTATTTGACTCGAAACTTATACATATCTATAGGCGATTGACCTTTTTGTGAAGGATTTCATTTTTTTAGTATTTTTTCACTTTCTTTTATTTTGTTGAAAAAAGGTCAAAATGCCCGTCGTGCCTATTCATCCAAAGAGGTTGCATTTCTCAAAACTATCGATGGTTCTGTGATATAACCACTACTGGTGTATCTTAAAATGATTTTTGTAAAATTTTCAGACCAAACTATCACACACTTGTAGTTCAAAATTGAATTACTTTCGGAAAATAGGCATAAAGTCATTTAAAGAGGCGAAATGAGGTAGAAACCGAGAAAAAATTCGTAATATTGTTGGATTATCGATAAAATATGGCCTACTTTGTGTGATAATTGGATGGGTGTCATTTTGCATCATATTTGTTGTACTTGCTTCACAAAAAATGCCATTTTTGACAATTAAAAAATGAAAAATGATATTTATAAACATAATTTAAAAAAACTCATTTCTGCAACATTGTTTGTCACAACAAGACACACCTAAGTCTCAAATATGGTCACATTATCACAAACTATGGCACGAGGATGATCATATCTAGGTCATTTGACTCGAAACTTATACATATCTATAGACGATTGACCTTTTTGTGAAGAAGTTTTTTGAAAACTTTGTCAAAACTCAGGTTTATCATTATTCCTAGCAACTAGTACACATAAAAGGACTCCATGCCAAAAGATTTCATTTTTTGAGTATTTTTTCACTTTCTTTTATTTTGTTGAAAAAACGGTCAAAATGCCCGTCATGCCTATTCATCCAAAGAGGTTGCATTTCTCAAAACTATCGATGTTTCTGTGATATAACCACTACTGGTGTATCTTAAAATGATTTTTGTAAAATTTTCAGAGCAAACTATCACACACTTGTAGTTCAAAATTGAATTACTTTCGGAAAATAGGCATAAAGTCATTTAAATAGGCGAAATGAGGTAGAAACCGAGAAAATTGCTAATATTGCTGGATTATCGATAAAATATGGCCTACTTTGTGTGATAATTGGATGGGTGTCATTTTGCATCATATTTGTTGTACTTGCTTAAAAAAAAATGCCATTTTTGACAATTAAAAAATGAAAAATGATATTTATAAACATAATTTGAAAAAACTCATTTCTGCAACATTGTTTGTCACAACAAGACACACCTAAGTCTCAAATATGGGCACATTATCACAAACTATGGCACGAGGATGATCATATCTAGGTCATTTGACTCGAAACTTATACATGTCTATAGGCGATTGACCTTTTTGTGAAGAAGTTTTTTGAAAACTTTGTCAAAACTCAGGTTTATCATTATTCCTAGCAACTAGTACACATAAAAGGACTCCCTGCCAAAAGATTTCATTTTTTGAGTATTTTTTCACTTTCTTTTATTTTGTTGAAAAAATGGTCAAAATGCCCGTCGTGCCTATTCATCCAAAGAGGTTGCATTTCTCAAAACTATCGATGTTTCTGTGATATAACCACTACTGGTGTATCTTAAAATGATTTTTGTAAAATTTTCAGAGCAAACTATCACACACTTGTAGTTCAAAATTGAATTACTTTCGGAAAATAGGCATAAAGTCATTTAAATAGGCGAAATGAGGTAGAAACCGCGAAAATTCCTAATATTGCTGGATTATCGATAAAATATGGCCTACTTTGTGTGATAATTGGATGGGTGTCATTTTGCATCATATTTGTTGTACTTGCTTCACAAAAAATGCCATTTTTGACAATTAAAAAATGAAAAATGATATTTATAAACATAATTTGAAAAAACTCATTTCTGCAACATTGTTTGTCACAACAAGACACACCTAAGTCTCAAATATGGGCACATTATCACAAACTATGGCACGAGGATGGTCATATCTAGGTCATTTGACTCGAAACTTGTACATGTCTATAGGCGATTGACCTTTTTGTGAAGAAGTTTTTGAAAACTTTGTCAAAACTCAGGTTTATCATTATTCCTAGCAACTAGTACACATAAAAGGACTCCATGCCAAAATATTTCATTTTTTGAGTATTTTTTCACTTTCTTTTATTTTGTTGAAAAAACGGTCAAAATGTCCGTCGTGCCTATTCATCCAAAGAGGTTGCATTTCTCAAAACTATCGATGTTTCTGTGATATAACCACTACTGGTGTATCTTAAAATGATTTTTGTAAAATTTTCAGAGCAAACTATCACACACTTATAGTTCAAAATTAAATTACTTTCGGAAAATAGGCATAAAGTCATTTAAATAGGCGAAATGAGGTAGAAACCGAGAAAATTCCTAATATTGCTGGATTATCGATAAAATATGGCCTACTTTGTGTGATAATTGGATGGGTGTCATTTTGCATCATATTTGTTGTACTTGCTTCACAAAAAATGCCATTTTTGACAATTAAAAAATGAAAAATGATATTTATAAACATAATTTGAAAAAACTCATTTCTGCAACATTGTTTGTCACAACAAGACACACCTAAGTCTCAAATATGGGCACATTATCACAAACTATGGCACGAGGATGGTCATATCTAGGTCATTTGACTCGAAACTTGTACATGTCTATAGGCGATTGACCTTTTTGTGAAGAAGTTTTTTGAAAACTTTGTCAAAACTCATGTTTATCATTTTTCCTAGCAACTAGTACACATAAAAGAACTCCATGCCAATAGATTTCATTTTTTGAGTATTTTTTCACTTTCTTTTATTTTGTTGAAAAAACAGTCAAAATGCTCGTCGTGCCTATTCATCCAAAGAGGTTGCATTTCTCAAAACTATCGATGTTTCTGTGATATAACCACTACTGGTGTATCTTAAAATGATTTTTGTAAAATTTTCAGAGCAAACTATCACACACTTGTAGTTCAAAATTAAATTACTTTCGGAAAATAGGCATAAAGTCATTTAAATAGGCGAAATGAGGAAGAAACCGAGAAAATTCCTAATATGAGGACCCTTTGATCCCGGTTCGTGTCACGAACCGGGACCAAAGGTCCCCTGCCAAAGGGGCCCAGCGCTGAAAAACATGTGCGCGCATGTGAGGACCCTTTGATCCCGGTTCGTGTCACGAACCGGGACCAAAGGTCCCCCGACCCGGGAGCAATGCCCACGGGCGCCCCGCCCTACCGACCCGGGATCAATGGTGCATCTATCCCGGGTTGTAATTTGGCCGGGATAGATGCTCCAAACGGATGGCCCCTTTTCTACTAGTGTATGTAGCTGTTTTTTCATCTATCCATATAGCCTGTAAACACCAATAATTGAAGATGTAGATTGTAGAGATATGTACCTTCAGTCAAACAGTTAGGATCTACCTATTTTCTTCACACATAATTTCTCTAAAAAAAATTCCACCATGTTAGGTTACAGGTTTCATCCATTGGTCGTACAGCGTGCTACGGCTCGGCTGCGTCTCGATGGCTCTGCTTCGCAAAGCTCTACACGCCTACGGCGCATCATCTCGGTTGCGCCTCGTTGTAGACGCATACGGTAGTTGTACATGCATAAATATTAAGAAAGTACAAAGTATGAGCTATTAGTAGTAAGAAAATGGATGTACATCTGTATTGTTATTAGATATACCCGCTGCTACTGGATGTACAACCATGTTGCTACTGGATGTACAACCACGTTGCAACCGGATGTACACAATGCCACTTGATGTACGATACTACAGGATGTACACACATGCTGCTATTGATGTACACAGTGCTACTGCTACTGGATGTACACTCACACTGCTACTGGATGTACACAATGCTACTGGATGAACACCTACGCTGCTACTGGATGTACACTCACACTGCTACTGGATGCACAAACTATACATAACTGGAAATATTAAAAAAAAAGTTCGTCAAAACCTATCAACATGGGATCTAGTTTTGAAGATCTCGACGCGATAAGCTCAAAAGTGAAAACGGTTCGTAATTTGGACGAACGGTTCTCAAGATATTTCATTTTGAATTTTCGGTTTTGAAAAATAAAAGGCAAAAACTGCTCTCCCACCTTCGGCGTCCCTCTCTTTCCTGATCCCCACTTTCAATCTGGTTGTGACACTTGGCGGACATGCATGCAACTGTTGGTACCGCGCGAAGGAGAAGACGACACTTGTCATCACGAGATGGTCTGCAACAAAGGGACCTCTTTTTCTTGTGATTTCAGCGAGGGCAGGTTTGCTGCTGCCCCTTGGTGTGCCGCCCCATGCGGGTAGAAGGAAGATAGAAGGAGAGAAAAGAAGAGGAGGAAGATGGGCCAAATAATTCAGCCCATAAAGAAAAAGAAAGAAAGAAAGAAAAGAGAAGAAGGAAGATGGGCTTGCAGATTTTGGCCCATCCCTTAAGGAATAGTGTAGAATTGACTTTTTGGAAATGATTCTATCCGTGGAAAAAATACAAAGGAATATTTTGAGTAGGTACTTCTTCCCTAAAATTGAAAACCAAATATTCAATTTCAGTCTAATTTATTTTAAATTAAATCCAAACTTTTAGAAAATATCATAATAAGCTTATTCATGTAACACAATATTTTGAGACAGATGACTTATTTTCTTTAGCAAAATTTTCAATTAAAAGTAAGTTTATGAAGAGGGTCAGATTTGTTTTAGGAGGGTAATATCATAAGGTCTATATATTCATGCGGTCACACACCTCCAATTTTGTTATAATTTAAGATTTTAGTCCTATATACCCGAAAACATTCTCGCTATACTATCTCCCGTGAAGTTTTTAATTGGTTTACCAAACCTTTAAAATAAAATTAGTGTAGATGTCATAGGGTTATTGTACCGATAGGGCCATCTAATAACATGATTGGACATCTAAACTGGATTCGTCTTCTTTGTCTTTGGTAAGGACCGACGACTGTGACATCCATGTTCTTCCAAGAATCAATCTAACTAGGTCGGTCTCTGCAAATATTTGGTTGTTTTGAGAAAAAATCTCACTATTGGGTCAATAACAATTTCGGTTTGGGGGTTTAAGTAACCAGTGAGAAGTAATTTGAGCAAGCAAGTGTGTAGACTAAAAAACTTAGAGAGAAAGAAACAATAAAAATAGTGTATACACTAAAATGGATCTGTGTCCAAATTTAGACCTTTTTAGCACACTTTACGTTTTATGGTATTTGATTATCTTCTCCATATTTCTTTTGGTCGCAAGTCTCACCCGCCATAATAGGTAAAGGTAGGGTTGAGCGTTCGCCATACCAAACATGGCTTGGCATGTCATACCCAAGTATAGCCCATTAGTAAGACATCATCAAGAAAATAGAGGAACATGACATAAAGCAGCTTAAATAAAAAAGCTAGACCAGATGATAAAGAGAGAAGGAACCATGCTATTAATTTCATTCAAAAACAAGGGTAATAACATTGATTCGTTTACTTTAAAAATATATACCAAAACATATTATCAGTACAAAATTTACCGTGTTCACAAAGTTTCTCTTTTGTTACATATAATACTAGGACCATAATACGCGCAACATGTTACCAACAATTTTTTTATTTATTTTAGAGATCATATTTTCACTATGAGTTCTTAAGCTTCAAATAAAGGCCAACATTCATCTCGTGAGCCGGCACAAATTAGTTTGGTTGCTGTCCTCGAAAGCTCACCTCTAACTGTATAATAATATATTGATAAAAAGTGTTAATATACTTATATTTTTTACAAAACATTACATAACTCTATAATCTAATTTATTTGCAATAAAACTATTCACATAATAAACATGAGAAGGAGTATCTTCATAACACCAAATTACATAACCGAAACTTTCAACAAACTACAAGTGGTGACTCTTTAATCTCATTTCTTTTCAATATAACCATTGATACAATAAAATGTAAACTTCACACCTTCAAGATTGCATCCATGTTTGAATGGTGCGTATTTTATGACAAATAAGTTAAGCATAAGAAATATTCATAACACCAAATTATATAACCGAAAATTTCGACAAACTACAAGTAGTGCCCTCGCATTTGCGAGGGCCCCTGTGCTAGTTGTATAAATGAGACATGTATTACTAGAAAAATTCTCTGGTCCTATTTCCCTAAACTCATGCGCGACACCGTGACTCACGAGCACCGCCATGCTAAATAAAATTCAGACCATCAATACTGCATTTTTTCTACAAAGGGTAAATATTAATACCAAAATGATACCCATTCCCTATAGCAACATAATGTTTAGAGCAAGTCTACACGTTAGGATGTAGACAACAAAAAAACAAAGGAAACAGAAAAACAAAACAAAAAACCCGCCGAAATAATCAGAGACTTGCGCGGTAGCAAGAGCACCACCAACGGTGGCGATAGTTACGTTTCAAAAAAGTTCTCCAAAATGACTCCTCTAAGAAAACGTATGATAGAAAATAATATGAGAGCAAAAATGACCAGCAGCATATGACTAGGAAAATCTATTAAAACTGTTGTAAGCAATGTAGGAGAATATGACTGGGGTCCACAGTTCACTAGTGGTGTCTCTCCAAAAGATAAACGTGTTGGGTAAACAAATTACAGCGGGGTAAGTGACAAACATGGGCGCAACACAATACTATCAAGACACAAAGTTCACCGTTTAATTTAATATGGGCATTACGTAAAAATACATAGACCGTTATCCAACTTCGTCTATGACTAATAATCCACCCCGGGATCGCTATCCAGCATGTCTCCCGAAAGTATTAAGTTGCAAGCAACAGATAATTGCAATAAGCATGGTGCGTAATGTAAGCAATGGTTACAACATATAGCAATAAACACCGTTGTTTTATCCCTAGTAGCAACAGCACATCTCAAGTCCTAATCGTTTCTGTCAACTCGAGCTCAGACAAGAGAGGCATGAACCCACTATCTAGCATAAATACTCCCTCTACTGATACAAGTAATTATTTCAGCCAAAGCATACACAAGCATCGGAGAGCATGCAAGATCATAAATAAAACATATCATAGATAAACTGAACAATAATGTCATGACTCCATAATTCATCGAATCCCCGCAAACACAACACATAGCATTACATAAAGATAATCTTAATCATGTAAGGCAGCTCATAAGATCTAAACAATGGAGTACAAGGAGAAGAGACAACCATCTAGCTACTGCCATGGACCCTCCCGTGGTGGACTACTCACGCATCACTCCGGAGGCAGGCATGGTGGTGTAGATTCCTTCGGTGATGATCTCCCCCTCCGGTAGGGTGCCGGGAAGAGCTTCAGAACCCTCCCGATCTAGGGTTGGCGACGGCGGCGGCCTCGGAACTTTTCTGGAAAATATGATCGGGTACCGAGGGTATTCGAAAGGAGGACAATTTATAGGCAAAAGGGCAACTCGAGGAGGTCTCGGAGCCGGCCAGGTGGGGCCCAGGCGCGGTCCACCCTGGACCGCGCCAGGGGGGCGTCTGGGGCCTGTGGGGTCCCCTTGCAGGCGCCTTCCTAGCTCCATCTTTGTTTCTTCGTAAACATAAATCATGTAAATTGGCAGTTTATTTCGAGAAAGTTCCCCGACTAGGTTTTCTGAAACAAAAAGACAGCAAAAACAGGAACTGGCACTGGGCATCTTGTTAATAGGTTAGTTCCATAAAATGTGCCAAAATGATATAAAAACATTATAAAAGCATGTGGCAATGATATATAATAAATATGGAACATACAAAAATTATAGATACATTTGAGACTTATCAGCATCCCCAAGCTTAATTCATGCTCGTCCTCGAGTAGGTAAATGATAACAAAATAATTTTTGGTTGTGACATGCTACCAACACGATTATGATCAAGTATTGTAAAGCATATGAACTGAATGAAGTGATCCAAGGCAATGGTCTATAGTTGACATAATGCAAATAATGATTAACCATGTGTAACATCTAAGCAAGAATCTTTCATGGATAGTACTTTGGAGATATGAAAATTATAAAACTCGTCATGCTTGATAGTTCACAAAGATATATACTTTCGGCAAAGGAATTCAACCAACACAAAAGAAGATTTAAGTTTTCAGCAAGAGCTTCAACTTGTAACATATTTGTCTCAAGATAATGTCAATATAAAGTTTTGAAAATTAAATATAAAGATAGCATGTAGTAGACTTGTACCTCAATTGATACTATGCGTTTGCTTGAGAGATAAAGATTGGAAAGGAAAACTGACTCAACATAAAAGTAAAAGAAAGGCCCTTCGCAGAGGGAAGCAGAGATTAATCGTGTGCTAGAGCTTTTTAGTTTTTGAAAGCATATAGAGACATAAAAATATATTTTTGAGAGGTGCATACTATGGTCAACGAATGATAGTGAGCAATGCATTACTACATTTGCTAGATAGACTTATAAGAGCGGCTCCCATGAGGAACATTATTTCTGCAGCAACCAGTTCATTCCTCTTAATCTCCTTTGTTTACACATGCAGATGTTTGACTGAATTCACAGGAACAAAATGTGAGGAGAGTTTTTGGTGAAAGTTGTAATTTATCTTTTATGGGGCTGGGCACCCCGTTGCCAGCTCTTTTGCAAAATTAATGGACAAGTAGATGAAGCATACAAGTCCAGAAAGAAGTCTGTCCAACAAATGCAATAAAGACCACCCACTACTTCCTCATGAGCTTAGTAGTAGAGGCACAAAAAGGAAGTAATAACATTTTGAATATTTAAAGGTAGCACACGAAAAATTTACTTGGAGTGGCTAGAAAATACCACATGTAGGTAGGTATAGTGGACAGGAATGGCATGGATATTTGGCTCAAGGTTTTGGATGCACGAGAAGTATTCCCTCTCAGTACAGAGTTTTTAGGCTTAGCAAGGTGTGAAGAAAACACATATTAAAAACCGAATACACGAATGACCACAAGATATTATTAGGCATAACCATTAGACTCGACACTTTCTTTCTTGTCAACCAAACATACTTTGCAAAAAGGATATCTAGACTTTGAGAAATAACAATCAGAACAAGTATTAATAATTTTAAGCTTTACGGTATTTATCCACTAATCCATTCTTAAGTAAATGATCCACAAGTTTAAGCATTCATCTAGTTTATATCTCAAAACAATTGACAAGTATCAAGTTACTCAAGATAATGCTATTTGAATTTCTTTTACCACTTCCTACATGATAGTTCCCTTTCAACCAAACACCAATCAATTTATTTGAACAAACTCTCTAAGCAAATATGCATGTAACACAAGAGAGTACAATCTAACCACAAGAAACTAATAGCTCTGAAGAAGAGATACATGAAAAACGAGATCTAGAAGCTAAAATAATAAAAAAAGCTAAACACTCTACACATATAAGTGAAGAACAGGAGTGCATTATGAAAAAGCGGAGCGTGTCTCTCGCCCACACAAGAATGCAAGGATCCATATATTGAAAAGTACCAGCAAAAAAAAACAAAACTGAAAGCAAAACATAAATGACGCTCCAAGAACATCACATAATATGTAAAGGAATAAAAATATAGTTTCATGGGATCGACCTAATTAATTATCGATGAAGAAGGGGATGCATTGGGCATCCCCAAGCTTAGACGCTTGAGACTTCCTGAATATTTGGTGGAGGTCCAGGGGAGCCTCCCCAAGCTTGAGCTTTAATCCCTTCTTGATCTTTTTTCATCACCTCGTTCTCTCAACACTTAAAAACTTCCTTCACACAAAAAATTTCACAAACTTATTAGAGGGGTTAGTACTCAAACAAAATAATCCACCTTCAGTTCTCACTTGAAAAATTGCATGAACTTGTTTCTAAACATTAGCTACTGTCATAAAGATCTAAGTGATGTTCTGTGGATAGAAGAACTCCACTTTGCCCATAAAAGATGCAATGCAAAAACTTTAGACAGAATCTGTCAAAAACGGAACGCAAAGATGATTTTTTTCGAGATACTAGGACACCTCGAATCAGAAAACTCAAAACTAATAAAAGTTAGACAAAACCCAGATGCTTGCTGTCAAAAATTTAAAGCTCCAGATCACGTTCTGTGATTTTTTAGATTTTCATACGGTGACGAATAGAAATCTGTTTCTGGACAGCAAACTCAAATATTTACTTTCCTCTCATTAGAGGCTATTCTTGGCACACAAAACGAAAATAAAAAGGAAGTGTTACAGAAGCAACAACTACCTTGACTCAAAGAAAAATAAAACAAACTGAAAATAAAAATGATGGGTTGCCTCCCATAAGCGTTTTTCTTTAACGTCTTTTAGCTAGGCACAATAGCAAAATGATCAAGTATTATCAATATTAGCATCCAAATCAAGGTTAGAAAATTTCTCATAAATACATTGTATTTCTCCTATGCAAGGCTCATATTCTCCTCTCTCACTTCTTGCTTGCTACTTTCATCAAAAGGATTTTCAGGAACAATCCAATCAAAATTCTTTTCTAAGTCTTCATGCATTGCTATGAGCTTAAAGGTTATAGGTATTTTTAGTTCCTTTTCGCATTCGGTTTTTTCCTCATACTTCATCCTCTTATCCCTAAAAGTTTTTAAGGTATGCTTAAAATTTAGGCTACATCCAAGCATATTATAATGGGCAAAGATCTTTCTAGCTTCTCTAGCAATATCATCAAATTCCGTAAGCAAGGTTTTAAGCAAGAAATCGTTATCTTCCCCTTCTTCTATACATTCAAGTTTAAAAAATAATTGATGTATTGTGGGATGAAGGTTAACAAACCTATATTCTAACTTTTTCACTAGAGAAACTACAGCAGTTTCATAATCATGGGTAAGTTCCACCAAGGATTTTTCATTAAGATCATAGAGACTATTGATATGATTAAGAAATTCTTCAATATTAGTTTTCCCAATGATGGAACCACTTCCTACCTTAATGTCTTCCATAGAATACTTAGGCAAAAGCATGATGACTTAAACAGAGAATAAAATTAGACAAAACCGAAATAAAACTAGGTGCTAGAATTTTTTTTTGTGTTTTTGAGTTTTAAAGCAAACGAAAAGCAAAACAAGACTAATAAAAAATATACTAAGCAAGACAATAACAAAATAGAGTGTAAGGACGTGCGAAACTCCCCTCGCTGAAGCTTCCAAATCCCCGGCAACGGCGCCAGAAAACTGCTTGATGACGTGTGATGGACGTTCGCTGGGAACCCCAAGAGGAAGGTATGATGTAACATAGCAGCAGTTTTCGCTTGATTGCAAAACTAAGGTTATCGAACCAGTAGGATTTGGAGAAGGCTTTGGAAAGGTGACAATGCAATGGCGTCGGAAAGCTGTTGACGTGGACCTGCGCACACACGTACAAACTATTTTGCCCCAACGAAACAGAGAGGGTGTCAATCTCTCCGACTTGCTGAACACAAAGGATTAAACGTATGATGGAAAATAATATGAGAGCAAAAATGACCAGCGAGCATATGACTAGGAAAAGTATTAAAACAGTTGTAAGCAATGTAGGAAAATAGGACCGGAGTCCACAGTTCACTAGTGGTGTCTCTCCAAAAGATAAACGTGTTGGGTAAACAAACTACAGCGGGGCAATTGACAAACATAGGCGCAACACAATACTATCAAAACACAAAGTTCACCGTTTCATTTAATATGGGCATTACGTAAAAATACATAGACCGTTATCCAACTACATCTATGACAAATAATCCACCCGGGATCGCTATCCAGCATGTCTCCCGAAAGTATTAAGTTGCCAGCAACAGATAATTGCAATAAGCATGGTGTGTAATGTAAGCAATGTTTACAACATATAGCAATAAACACCGCTGTTTTATCCCTAGTAGCAACAGCACATCTTAAGTCCTAATCTCTTTTGTCAACTCGAGCTCATACAAGAGAGGCATGAACCCACTATCTAGTATAAATACTCCCTCTACTGATACAAGTAATTACTTCGGCCAAAGCATACACAAGCATCGGAGAGCATGCAAGATCATAAATAAAACATATCATAGATAAACTAAACAATAATGTCATGACTCCATAATTCATCGGATCCCCACAAACACAACACATAGCATTACATAAATATGATCTTAATCATGTAAGGCAACTCATAAGATCTAAACAATGGAGTACAAGGAGAAGAGACAACCATCTAGCTACTGCCATGGACCCGTAGTCTCGTGGTGGGCTACTCACGCATCACTCCGGAGGCAGGCATGGTGGTGTAGATGCCTCCGGTGACGATCTCCTCCTCCGGCAGGGTGCCGGGAAAAGCTTCCGAACCCTCCCGATCTAGGGTTGGCGACGGCAGCGGACTTGGAACTTTTCTGAAAAATATGATCGGGTACCGAGAATTTTCAGGAGGAGGACAATTTATATGCGAAAGGGCAACTCAAAGAGGTCTCGGAGCCGCCCAGGTGGGGTCCAGGCGCGGTCCCATGTAAATTGGCAGCTTATTCCGAGAAAGTTCCCCCACTTGATTTTCTGAAACAAAAAGACAGGAAAAACAGGAACTGGCACTGGGCATCTTGTTAATAGGTTAGTTTCATAAAATGTGTCAAAATGATATAAAACATTATAAAAGCATGTGGCAATGATATATAATAAGCATGAAACATACAAAAATTATAAATACGTTTGAGACGTATCAAAGGTAACAGTGCACAACACCGTCGTCGTCTTGTCTACCAGCATGGTCAGATCCTAAGCTTTCACCCTAGAGGGTCTAGTCTCCTCACAATGCCTTTAACAAGGAAACGATTGGGGAGCCGCCATTGCCAGGTACACCGAAGATTTGATTTAGGGTTTTCACCCTGGAAACTGAGACCGCCAAGAACGAAATCTGCCAGTGTCACTGCCCCACTCGCCGAGAACACTGTTGCAAAGCGCCGATCGCCCGACACACATATTTCTCTGAATCCGATGCGAGTAATCCCTGGAAACTTCACCGGTTCTTGACTCAACATGAGCATGCAAGATGAAACTTCCAGAACCTACCCGGTCTTCATCAATCACGACCACCATGATCTCCCCACCAACACATTAGCAATCGCGGCAATGAAGATGCCAAGGCGGACACAAGGTGAATCGGGGGTTGCAACCAGCCAAACGAACATGGATCTTCATAACGCCATCAATGATGGCAGCACGCCGGGCCGCACTCCCATGGTGAAGGCAGAGCAGGTGAAGATCCCCGCGCTCTGCCTACCACACACGTAGAACTGGCGCGTGTAAATCCAAACACGCACGAACTCCTTCTTGGAGAATTGCAGTGCGCCTGCCCTGTCGAAGCAGCCCACTCGGGATCGTTGAGTCGCAAAATTGGTGCCAGGAAACGGTTGCGGGAGGCACACTGCGGCCACACCCATATTCCTCCTCCCAATTCAGTCCAACCGCCTGGTAGAGGTCCCACGGTGGCGGCAGAAATTGCTAGGACACGGAATAGAGGCGAAAAATGCCAAGTGAACGACTTTGTTGGAGGGCATCCCGCGGCCATCCGCCGACGGCCTCCTTGGGCGACGGTAGGGTGAACGGGACGGCGGAGAGGTGTCTTTTTGGCGGCGGCGCCGAACAAAAGCAACTAAAAACAGCTTCGTTTCACAATACTATAGTGCGAATTTACTGTCAACATGGCACAGGAGCTAGCGTGGGAATCGATCCCCTCATCATCAACTTGCTCAACACAACCCTGTGTTCCAAAAACACTTGCCTAGTTCGGGAGTTGATCGACACCCTTTATTCCCAAACCAGTGCGCTATCCCTCTTGCCCTGCATGGCGTATATCTGGTCGACCTCCAGCGCCAGTTGCATCAGCCCAGCGATGAAGCACCTATTTTACGTACTTACTTCATCTTCATCCCTGCGCCGGTTCCAGACGTACTCCAGGACGCGACGTCTGTGGCTCCAGCGCCTCCCCAGCCTGTTACAACTTGCTCTCTGCACCATAGCCGATTTGTACGAGGATTAAAAGGTGAGCTGTGACTCCTGGATTTGATCTCTCTCGAGAGAGATAAAACTCGAATACACTGTCACTTATACAGGTACGATCGTGCTGGATCGAGTTCTTGGTCACCACATGTTCTTGTCGGAAACCGGCCTAAAGCGTTTTTCTTCACGGTGAAGTTGTAGCTCGGTAGGTCTTCCGTACCACGCACGGTTCTCACTGCTAGTGCTTGATTATTCTCTGTGGCGGAAAATAACAGCGATCAGAGGGCGGTGGTTCTCGATCGGCGAAAAGGGAAAAGGGTATCGGATTAACACGATCGTGGCATCTAGTTCCTGCTCCCTAGCTCTCTTAGATCATTTTGTTTTCTTCCGGAGTGCGTTACACCATGTACATGCAGACCACAGTCCACAGCTAGGCCTGAGCCTGACTGACCTAATTAGTGCAGCCGTCAAAACTGATCATCAGAACCGTTCTTTTTTCCACAACAGTGCACGTCCCCAATCTTTCCTCGCCAGCTAGAAGGTTCGTTTCGCAGCCGCTGTATAGGCAGAAAGGATCCCACGCGTTTAGGACGTTCGGCCAAGTTCACAGCACAGAGGACGGAGCTGTACCTGTACGGCGACCAAGACAAAAGATTAAGCCCGACAGCGGCACTATCAGTATCGGAGAAAGTCCCTTTTCTGCCTAGAAAGGCATATCCACTAAGGACATTTTCTATCTCTCAAAAAAAAAAAAACTAAGGGCATTTCCCCCGGTTTCGCGGCGCCTTCCGTAATTCCATCATGCGCTTCTCATATATACATATTGCGCCTATGTGAGGCTCACAAGCTATCTCAATTGCAGATGCGACGCACAAACTGTCTTTCGCTTTCCCGGAGATTTTACCAGGACGAGTAAACGAAAAAAGGGGGAAAAGGTTGATACTCAGTAAGTTATGTGGACATGTGGTAGTGATTCTGACATGATTCCATGGTGCGATTTCTGTGATCTGGACACCACAGGTAGACACACCTGGAACCTTGGGAAGCATATCGGCACATATTCTCGGATTGTTCCTTGTTTATTCTCTCATCGATCTGCTCTCGGCCACTCACTTACCCTCCTGTGTTGCTCAAGGCGCGCGTCAGTACCGCGAGCTGGATTGTGCGTGTGTCATGACTGATGACTGAGTTGAAGTTCCTTCAGCAGACAGGATAAGGAGCAAGGCAAAACGGCGGGGGGTTGCTGTTAGTAAGTGTTACCAAAGGTTCAGGGTCTCATGTTTTGCAGCAGTGCGTGTAAGCTGTTTCACGCGGGTCGTAGCTAGAGCCTGAGCATTTCGGAAACAGGCGGCGAAACTGTACTGCGGTACACTTGGATTCTACTCCCTCCGTTCCAAATTACTCGTCTTCCATTTGTCAACATGTCTAGATACATCCACATGTGTACAAATGAAAGACAAGTAAATTGGAACGGAGAGAGTAGCTAGCAGCTAGCTGCCTGCACGAAGAAGCTAATGCTACCATGAACTTGGTCAGAGGTCCGCTGTTCTGCAATCAGCTAATAGTGCTGTGCTATGAGCTGTTCATTTGCACATAGGCTCTGAACCATTGCAATCAATATATGGGTGTGGATCAGTTCCACCTGAGACTGTGATTGGTAACTGGTTTGGGTCCGTGCATGAGTGGGCAGATGCGAGGGACAAACGAGAACAGCGGTGGTATTGGTAGCGATGGATCGATCAGCTTCAGGTGAACGGTGGAGGGAACAGCCTGACGAAGGATGACAAGGTCATGAATAGATCTGTCTACATGCATTGCACACGAATTCATTGATCTCGGCGACTTCAGGTGAGTATAGAAGCGCGTGCATTCGTGGACGAGGGGACAAGAGCTTCGACGCATGGAATTCGGTGTGATAAGCCGTAGTTGAGATCCACCAAAAAATTCAGAAAAGCGGTTGGACTGATAAGTCAGGCCACATCTTGATGATAGCTAGCTAGCAGAGAGTAGTAGAAGACAGAAAATGGTGCATACAGCATGTCTTCAAATTGCTTTTGTGTTTTTAAATGAAGCAAGGTTAGATACATACGAATTTAGACAAAGCTATGCCCACTAATATGGATCGGAGGGAGTATTAGAAACGTGAATTTTCTAGGAAAAGACGAGTACTTTTGGCGCGTTGCTCAGCCTTGTCCGTCCGTCAAAAGTCAGAGGTGGTAGCACCACTGACAGATCATGGGTCACCACGGCCGCGTAAAGCCATGCAGGCGCATATACCTTTGAATGGCAACAACAAGTTGCGTTTTACCTCGTCCGACAGTACTCTATCTCAAGTATGACTATGGAAGTCAAAAGGCAGATAATAAACTAAACTAATTACCAACACAAGTGATTTGTCGATCGGGAGCTACGTACGGAAGCGGTATGGAATCTTACGAAAGAACGCACACATTCATATAAAAACATGAATGCGAATGGCAAACAATATACTCACTCCAATCCATATTATTGTGAAATGGCTATGCATACTATCATATCCTATACTGGTACCAAGGTTTTGGTTACCGATAGAAAAAAAATTCCGAGGGTGGTCGGGATTTCCGGTTACCGTGGTTACCAGAAAATCCCGACCGGTTACCGGACGAATTTGAAATCCGAAATTCGAAAATTCAATTTTTTTTGGTTCCCAGTTTAACCATTTACCGAAAGTTTTCGTTAAAATTCAAAATTTCGGGATTTTTCATCCGGTATGACCATTTCCCGAGGGTGCTCGGGATGTCCGGTTACCGACCGGTAACCGGATTTCCCGACCGGTAACCAAAACCATGACTGGTACTACGTTGTGTTTCAATGGCTATGGCCCATGCAAATGATATGATTGGCGGCTGGTAAAGTTTGTCATACTGAGATCGGACAAAAATTCAGAAATAAGTACTAGTAGATTCTGCAATGAATAGTAGCAAAGTTACTATTCATTGTTGAATTTGTCATTTTCATAACTCCTAAACATTTTTTAGTTTTAAATTGTAAGTTTGTATGTCTATAAAATTCTACCTTCTCAATGGAATGCATTTTTCTTGAATTGTTTAAGAACAAACAAGTTTTTTATGTGATTTTCGCTGAAAGTTGGTTTCTACCGGATATTTTTCCCGGTAAAGGCAGGGGTGCCTCTGTAAGGCAATGACAAGTAGCGTTTTACCTCGACAGTACTCTCAAGTATGATTATAGAATTCAAAAGGCACATAAACTAAACTAATTACCACGACAAGTGATTTGTCGATCGGGAGCTAGGTCCGGGAGTTGTACGGAATCTTACGGAAGAACGCAACACAGGCATATAATAACATGAATGCAAATGGCAAGCTATATACATACATCCAGAGTTTCTAGAACAAGCAGGCCGAATGCACACCTGTCCACAACAGTACAAGATTAATATATGTTGTTTTATGGTGTTCCAAATTCCAGCGGTAGTACCGCTGGGTTAAGCGGTACTACCGCTCGAGAGCTGCCGCCACTGCTACCGCCGCCGCTACCGCCAGAATGACCGTCTGACGCACTTGTCCGGTACCGACTGGTACCGCTGGCGGTACCGCCGCCGGTACCGCTGAGGTGGGAAGAGCCGAACCAGCCCACCCCAGCGGTACTACCGCTGGGATAAGCGGTAGTACCGCCGCGGTGGGATCGATTCCGGGTTGGACTGCAGCCGACCTAGGGTTTTATGTCTCATATATTCCTCTTGTAAGCCGCCGTTTTGGGGTAAGCCACACATTGTAAACCCACGGCGTTTGTAACCTCACCCGATATAGTGAAGTATTGCTGGCTGGCGCCCGTGGTTTTTTCCTCTCCTTTGTTTGGAGAGGTTTTCCACGTTAAATCTCGTGTCCCCTTTGGTTTGATCGTTCCGCTCTTCGTCGTTTCTTTGCTATCGTTTTCAACAAGTGGTATCAGAGCCCTGTTTCAGATCTGTTTTCAGATTAGGGTTTTGGATGGCATCGATGAAGTTCGATCTACCGGCGCTGGACTACAAGACGAGATTTTCGCTGTGGCAGGTCAAGATGCGTGCGATCCTCGCACAGTCCAATGATCTTGACGAGGCGCTGGAGAAATTCGGCGACAAGGATGCGGCGGCATGGACCGCCGATGAGAAGCGGAAAGACCGTAAGGCTTTATCGCTTATTCAACTTCATCTATCTAATGATATTCTGCAAGAAGTACTCCAGGAGAAAACCGCAGCGGCACTGTGGGCTAAGCTGGAGTCGATCTGCATGTCCAAAGATCTCACCAGCAAGATGCATGTGAAGATGAAGTTGTTCACGCACAAGTTGCAAGAAGGTGGTTCGGTAATGAATCACTTATCGATCTTTAAGGAGATCGTTTCTGACCTAGTGTCGATGGAGGTAAAGTACGATGATGAAGATCTAGCACTTTTACTTCTATGCTCGCTGCCAAATTCCTTTGCAAATTTTCGTGATACCATACTGTTAAGCCGTGATGAACTAACCACCGCGGAAGTATATGAGGCCCTGCTTGCCAGGGAAAAGATGAAAGGTATGGTACAGAAAGAGGAGACGTCGTCCTCCAAGGGCGATGCTTTGCAGGTCCGAGGGAGGCCTGAGCAGCGAGATAACCACTACAACAACAACAGAGACAAGAGCAAGGGTGACAGAAGTCGCTCAAAGTCTAAAGGCCGTGACAAGTTCTGCAGGTATTGTAAGAAATCTAATCATGTCATTGATGATTGTTGGAAGTTGCAGAACAAGGAGAAAAGAAAAGGTACTTACCAACCGAAAAATAATGAAGGTAAAGATACCGGTGAGGCTTCTGTTGTTGATGGTAGTTCTGATGGCGAATGCCTAGCTGTTTTAGCTGCATGTGTTTCTCGTCAGGATGAATGGATTCTAGATACTGCATGTTCTTTTCATATTTGCTGTAACAAAGATTGGTTCAGTTCTTATGAGTTAGTGCAGACTGGAGATTTCGTGCGTGTGGGAACGACCAGCAATGCAACATTGTTGGTGTTGGTCGTTCAGGTCAAGACACATGACGGTATGACACGCACGTTGACGGGAGTGAAACACATACCAACCATGGCAAGAAATTTGATCTCGCTCAGTACCCTTGACTGTGACGGGTACAAGTACAAAGGAGGAAATAAACTCCTAAAGGTATCAAAAGGTTCTCTCATAGTTATGGTTGGTGATATGAATTCTGCTAAGTTATATGTTCTTAGAGGTAGCACGTTATCTGGTACTGTTGCTGCTGTTTCTCATGATGACGCTAGTAAAACTAACCTTTGGCATAAGCGTCTTGGACATATGAGTGAACTTGGTATGGCAGAATTGATCAAGAGAGACTTGCTGCAAGGATGCAGTTTGGGTAAGATGCAGTTCTGTGAACACTGCATTTTCGGTAAGCACACAAGAGTTAAGTTTAATGCTTCTGTTCACACCACCAAAGGTACACTTGATTATGTACATGCTGATGTTTGGGGGCCATCTCGTAAGCCCTCTTATGGTGGTGCTCGTTATATGCTTACCATTATTGATGATTACTCTAGAAGAGTTTGGCCTTATTTCATGAAAAATAAGGATGATACGTTTGCTGCTTTTAAAGAGTGGAAAGCTATGATTGAAAGGCAAACAGAAAGGAAGGTGAAATTACTTCGTACTGACAATGGTGGCGAATTTTGTTCGAATGCCTTTAATGATTATTGCAGGAAAGAAGGCATTGTCAGGCACCTCACCATCCCGTACACGCCTCAGCAGAATGGTGTAGCGGAGCGGATGAACAGGACCATCATCTCCAAGGCTCGCTGCATGATCTCCAACGCTCGCATGAGTAAGCGTTTTTGGGCTGAGGCGGCTGCCACCGCCTGCTACTTGATAAACAGGTCACCATCTATTCCCCTCGACAAGAAAACTCCCATTGAGGTATGGTCAGTACTCCTGCTGATTATTCACAACTTAAAGTTTTCGGCTGCACTGCTTATGCTCATGTTGATAATGGAAAGTTAGAGCCGAGAGCTATTAAGTGTGTGTTCATTGGTTATGGTTCGGGTGTAAAAGGATACAAGTTGTGGAATCCCGAAACTAAAAAGGCTTTTATGAGCAGGAGTGTTGTTTTCAATGAATCTGTTATGTACTTTGATAAGTTGTCCTCAGATGTTTTGCCAGATTTTTCTGAGGAGCAGGTTCGTGTCGAGGTGGAGCACTCTGTTGAAAAGGAAAATGTCACTGTTGACAATGATGGTGCTGCTACTTCAGATGATTCTGATCCTGATTCTGCTGGTTCTGATGATTCTGTTTCTTCTGATTCTGATAATGATAATGTTCAGAACTCACCCCCTGTTTTGCAGCCACAACAGTCTATTGCTGCTCGTAGGAACAGGAGGAATTGTGGTCCTCGACCACGTTTAATTGAAGAGTGTAACATTGTTGATTATGCTCTGAGTTGTGCAGAACAGGTGGAGCACGGACATGAGCCGTCCACCTATACTGAAGCTATTGGTTCCGGTGACCGCGAGAAGTGGCTTGCTGCTATGCAAGAAGAAATGCAGTCACTCGATAAGAATGGCACATGGGAAGTTGTGCGCTTGCCTAAGAAAAAGAAGGCAGTCCGCTGTAAGTGGATCTTCAAGAGAAAGGAGGGTTTATCTCCTAGCGAGCCTCCGAGGTTTAAGGCAAGGTTAGTTGCAAAAGGCTTCAGTCAAATTCCAGGTGTGATTATAATGATGTTTTCTCTCCAGTTGTTAAGCATAGTTCAATTCGTACATTTTTGGTATTGTTGCTATGCGTGATCTTGAGCTTGAGCAGTTAGATGTAAAGACTGCGTTTCTGCATGGAGAGTTGGAGGAGGAGATATACATGGACCAGCCAGAAGGGTTCATAGTGCCGGTAAGGAGGATCTTGTGTGTAAGTTGAAAAGGTCCTTATACGGTTTGAAACAATCTCCTCGTCAGTGGTATAAAAGGTTTGATTCTTTTATGTTGTCACATGGCTTTAAGAGGTCTGAATTTGATAGCTGTGTGTACATTAAGTTTGTTAATGGATCACCTATATACCTGTTATATATGATGTTGATTGCTGCCAAGAGCAAGAAAGATATCGCTGCTCTCAAGTCACAGTTGAGTAGCGAGTTTGAGATGAAGGATCTTGGTGCTGCTAAGAAAATTCTAGGTATGGAGATTACCCGTGACAGAAATTCTGGTTTGTTGTTTCTTAGTCAGCAAAATTACATTAAGAAAGTTCTTCATCGTTTTAACATGCATGATGCAAAGTCTGTTAGTACTCCTATTGCTCCTCACTTTAAATTGTCAGCTGAACAATGTCCTAGTACGGATGAGGATTTTGAGTACATGTCTAGAGTTCCATATTCTAGTGCTGTTGGTTCTTTAATGTATGCCATGGTTTGCTCACGTCCAGATTTATCATATGCTATGAGTTTGGTTAGTAGATATATGGCTAATCCTGGTAAAGAACATTGGAAGGCTGTTCAGTGGATTTTCAGGTACCTTCGTGGCACATCCAATGCTTGCCTCAAGTTCGGCAAGACTGATGAGGGACTCGTAGGCTATGTGGATTCAGATTTTGCTGCCGATTTGGATAAGAGGAGATCCCTCACAGGTTATGTGTTCACGCTTGGTGGTTGTGCCGTGAGTTGGAGGGCAACGTTGCAATCGTTGTTGCCCAGTCTACCACTGAAGCAGAGTACATGGCTATTGCTGAAGCATGTAAAGAATCGGTTTGGCTGAAAGGTTTGTTTGCTGAGCTTTGTGGAGATGATACTTGCATTAACCTGTTTTGTGATAGTCAGAGTGCTATTTACCTTACCAAGGATCAGATGTTCCATGAGAGAACAAAGCACATTGACGTCAAATACCATTATGTGCGTGATGTTGTTGCAAAAGGTAAACTGAAGGTATGCAAGATAAGTACTCATGATAATCCTGCTGATATGATGACAAAGCCAGTTCCTGTTACTAAGTTCGAGCTTTGCTCGGGCTTAGTTGGTATCACTGTCTAGCCCAAGAGGCTATTTGGCGCCGAAGGTGTTTCTTTGTTGTTTTCAGGGTGAAGTTCTCATTCATGCTACAAGATGGAATTTGTCTCAAGGTGGAGTGTTGTTTTATGGTGTTCCAAATTCCAGCGGTAGTACCGCTGGGTTAAGCGGTACTACCGCTCGAGAGCTGCCGCCACCGCTACCGCCGCCGCTACCGCCAGAATGGCCGTCTGACGCACTTGTCCGGTACCGACTGGTACCGCTGGCGGTACCGCCGCCGGTACCGCTGAGGTGGGAAGAGCCGAACCAGCCCACCCCAGCGGTACTACCGCTGGGATAAGCGGTAGTACCGCCGCGGTGGGATCGATTCCGGGTTGGACTGCAGCCGACCTAGGGTTTTATGTCTCATATATTCCTCTTGTAAGCCGCCGTTTTGGGGTAAGCCACACATTGTAAACCCACGGCGTTTGTAACCTCACCCGATATAGTGAAGTATTGCTGGCTGGCGCCCGTGGTTTTTTCCTCTCCTTTGTTTGGAGAGGTTTTCCACGTTAAATCTCGTGTCCCCTTTGGTTTGATCGTTCCGCTCTTCGTCGTTTCTTTGCTATCGTTTACAACAATATACACGCACTTGTATATCCGTCATCCGACGTATCCATTCAAAAAGTACATATATTAAAAAAATGATCAAAAAAAATGATCAACCCCTCACATGTCGAAATGATCTTCCTGCTAGCTAGCTGTAATATTTCCAAGCATGACGCCCAGCTAAAAACCGAACCGAATACACGCATTTTCTCTTATCAGTGGCCGTTTTTTGGAGCAGAGCAGCGGCAACCGATCGTGTAGCAAGCTAGCTGGTGGCAGGAGACAAACGAATACTCGGTGTAGGCAGGAAGGAGAAGACGAGACGAAGCCAAGCACGACAACAGCAGGATCTCGGGTCATATTCTCCGAGAAAGTCGATGGCGCAATGCTACGCCTTTTGTTCCACTACCGATTTATCAACCCCGTCTGTCGCATCAGTGTCCCGATCCACAAAAGTGTCGCATGCAGCTGGCATTTCCCTCGGCCTATATAAACCTCCCGCGCCATTGCCATGCCTGCCTATCTCACACACACATGTACGCAAGCTAGATAGCTTGTGTACACATATCTATCTATCAATATATCCATATCTCTTCGTTAATTTTAAGCTTCAAGTAAGCTAAGAGGATCACCACCTTGATCCATATCCACTACCATTAGGTCAAGCATGGAGGTCGATCACCAGATCGTCAGAGAGAGCGTCGGCGGCAGCGAGACGGCGACGGCCGGACACGGTGCTATCGGCGGCTTCTTCGTGGGCTGCTGGCAGCGGCTCCGGTCGGTGCTTGTCGGGCTATGGAGCCGGTCGCTGGGTTCGCCGGGAAGGTTTGCCGGATCGCCAGGGAGGACCCGAGGCGAGTGGCGCACTCGCTCAAGGTCGGCCTGGCGCTCACGCTGGTGTCCGTCCTCTACTACGTCACGCCGCTCTTCAAGAGCTTCGGGGTCTCCACGCTCTGGGCCGTGCTCACCGTCGTCGTCGTCATGGAGTACACCGTCGGTAAGTGCTATCATCGATATGAGTCTTGTCTCCAGATAATATCTTCAGTGCGTCACGCCATAGCCATATACGAACGTGTGTGCACAACTGTATACAATGTTATGACAGTATAATATCTTCAGTCGTCACGCCATAGATTAACTGAACGTGTGCATGTAACAGGTGGCACGCTAAGCAAAGGCTTGAATAGAGCGTTCGCGACGCTGGTGGCTGGGTTCATCGCCGTCGGAGCTCATCAGGTAGCTAACCGCTGCGGCGCACAGGGCGAGCCCATACTGCTCGCCATCTTCGTCTTCTTACTAGGTAAGCAAGCATGCATGCATGTCCGAATACTCTTGGACTTTTCTCACTAGAAAAAGTGTGCTGCCATGCTACTTTCAGTTTCTGAAGCTAGAAGATAACTAATACGGATCGATGATGTATATGTATTGCAGCGTCAGCGGCGACGTTCTCGCGCTTCATCCCGGAGGTCAAGGCGAAATACGACTACGGCGTGACCATCTTCATACTCACCTTCAGCTTGGTAGCAGTGTCGAGCTACCGCGTGGAGGAGCTCATCCAGCTTGCTCACCAGCGCTTCTCCACCATCGTCATCGGCGTCCTCACCTGCCTCTGCACCACCATATTCGTCTTCCCCGTCTGGGCCGGCGAGGACCTCCACAAGCTCGTCACTGCCAACCTCGATAAGCTGGCGCAGTTCCTTGAAGGTACAGTAATAAATACAATGTCACCCGAAAAATGTTACTCATGGCCATGTATTCAACTGTAATCAACTTTCTCAGAGTATAGTATTACAACTCGATGTGGAATTAACCTCAAATGGACGACAGACAGT
Source organism: Poa pratensis (assembly GCA_947311845.1). NCBI lineage: Eukaryota > Viridiplantae > Streptophyta > Magnoliopsida > Poales > Poaceae > Poa > Poa pratensis. The sequence continues at coordinate 23,235,416 of CAMZMU010000051.1, read as the reverse complement.
GAGCTCTTCCTGGCTCATACTCTGTTTTATGTTTCTGCTTCGTCCCAGTCAGTCAAGCCACCTAATACAGAGAACTACTCTGCCAACAAGGAATTTGGACAAGTTTGCTGACATAATCTACTGATAAAATAGGAGACCAACAGAACTGCCTTATAATGACACCGCTCTACTCTGCCAAGAAAATAATTAAAAGAGAAAAGTAGAAAATTATCATGTACTGAACAGTTAGTTACTCACTCGTAGACTTTACAGGAACTTCAGATGTGAGACTGAAAACTGTGCACATGTAATGCAGGAATGGAATCTGAATGCTTTGGAGAAAAGTCTGCCAGTGAGAATCTCGAGGGCAAATCATTTCTCCAAGTGTACAAGAGTGTCCTTCTTTCGAAGGCGACTGAGGACTCCCTGGTAAGCTACTGTACAGATGACATGTATGTTTAGTTAGTGTGAGAATTCCGATAAACATATGCAAGAAAAAAGCTTGTATACACAGCAGTTTTTGTAATGTTATTTTGAAAATCGCAGAGCAATTTTGCCAAGTGGGAACCTGGCCATGGCAAATTCGGCTTCCGACACCCATGGAGCCAATACCAGAAGCTCGGAGCTCTTTGTCGCCAGTGCGCATCTTCAATGGAAGCTCTTGCTTCCTATGTCATCACACTGCAAAAATCTCAGGTAATTGCAGGTCCTCTCCATTTCATGATCTCAAAAGACTACGGAGCCAAGTTATTAACCACAGTTCTTTTCCTCATCAACAGTACCCTGATGCAAATCCAGAGCTAACCTTGAAGGTCCGAACGGCATGCGGGGAAATGAGCTCGTACTCTGCTAAGGCGCTCAGGGAGCTATCAACAGCGATTCAAACAATGACTGTACCATCTCCAGCCAGCATCACCATGTCTGCAGCCATCGAAGTTGCAAAAGGCCTCAGAGATGAATTATCAGAGGACGCCGCCCTGTTGCAAGTGATGCATGTGGCTGTTACTGCAACACTTCTCTCAGACTTGGTTACGATAATAGTCAAAATTGCAGAAACCGTTGATAATCTAGCATGGCATGCCCACTTCAAGAATCCTGAAAAAACTCAGAAAGATGTTGTTATCAACATTCTGAGTTGACAAAGAGGCAAACTTATGCCGGGCGTGGTTATTCTATTCAGAGAATAATCCATGGGAGTATCAATGCTAAGTGGGTCCACTAGTATGGTGACCTTGTACATTGTACAATTATATAGTTTGTACAAAGCACGTGATTAATTCTTCGATGGTATAGAAGTAATTATGATGCTGAATTTTGACAATAAAGCACTGCAGTCTTTCCAGCATATGTGCTGCAAAACCAGTTATATATAATGTTAATGATTTTTTTACTTGGTTGGTCAATCAAAATAGGCTTTGGACATCATCTCGCTAAGCGGGGATGGCCAAAATGTGGGCTGTGCCCCCTTTCCAAGCAAGTCCATGTGGTGCACCTATTCTCTCAATGTCGCTACTCCAGAAACATTGGGGCAATGGTTAGAGATTGGCTTGGGCTTCCCCACATTTTTATCTCCACTTGGTTGCTGGGCTCCACCATCAAAGAATGATGGACCAATATGTAAAACGATGCTCCAAGCCGCAAGGCCTGGCCGCCCTCATCATGCTCACCTGTGCTATTGGGAGAGTAGTCCCCTTTTTCCGTTCCTTTTAATCTTGTCAAAACTCTCTCCTTAACTAATAGAACGACGCAAATATTTTGCCTCCGCTTAAAAAAATAGATGTTAATAAATAGTTTCTCCTAAATCTTGTATCTTCCCTTTTTTGGTTGTTTCATTGAGGAGCCAACAATCACATGATTCCACTATATACTATTGAAACTTCAGTTTAGAAACTGCGGTGGTACAATGATGGTTTCCGGAAATTAGAGTAAATTCCAGTTTTACCCCTAGTTGACATTTTTTACACCAATTGCCCCACTTAGCCCAAGTTTTCCCAGATTTACCTCTTTAAAATTTTAGAAGTGATCTGTCAGGATCCCCGTCATCAGGTTTACATGGCGTGTGGCGCTAGAGGACTTTTTTTCAAAGTATACTATTGACGCTTCAGTTTAGAAACTGTTGTGCCAAAATATTGCCTTGTTGTCATCACTGATGGTGGTCGTGTTGGAAGCACGAAAGAGAGCCATGTTGATGGCGTTGCACGACAACTTAGGCCCCACCCACGGCTATCGGTTAATGCATTGGAAAGGCTACACAGGCTCAGAGCATGGCAGAAACAATCGGGGTTAGCCATACTAAGCCCGTCGATGGATTTTGGCCGACAAAGGGTCTTCAAGTTAATCAGCGAGTGCCCCCTGCTGCCAGCTAGTTGTCGTCGCGCCTTTTAAATCCCTAAACAATCTGGACACACTTGGGAAGGGCCCATTTAGGGATGACAAGTACCGTCATGTAGTATTAGGGGTGGAAACGGATCGGATAGTACGCCACATCCGTTTTCATATTTTCAAAAAGAATATGAATACAGATAGGGATGTTGTCGAATATGAATGCGGAGCGGATGTTAGTCGGATATGGATGCAGATCGGATGTTTTCTCAATTCAGAACGGAAACGAATATAACGAAATAAAAGACTCGTGTCTTATAACGAGTCAACTATAAAACGGTAGTGTGATAAATATATAATACACAATATTTTGAAGTTCAATTCTAGAAATTATAATTGATATACTCCCTCCGTCCAAAAATAAATGTCTTATATTTGCCAAAAATGGATGTATCTAGACATGAAACATGTATAGATACATCCACTTTTGTACAAATTTGAGACACTTATTTTGGGACGGAGGGAGTATTTTTTACTCTTTCAGTTTGGTTAATTGACATGTCATGTTAGAATTACCAAAATTGGCTAACATAATTTTATTCGGATACGGATAATCCATTTCCCTATCCATATTTCTTTCAAAATTCAATACCACATTTGTTTTGAAATTGTAAAAAACGAATCCGGATATTTACCACTTCCATTTCTATTTCGTTCGGATTCGGATATTTACAACTTCCATTTTCAATTTCTCGAATATGAATGTCGGATAATTCAGATTATCCGCTACCAGTTCCCACCTCTATGTAGTATGAAGCAATTGCGGGCAGAACCGACTTAGGGGTCACCCTACCAGCGCGTGCAAAGTTCATTCCCTTCCATCTAGGGAGCTTGTCGTTAATTATGTCGATTAGGGTTGCACATCCACCTTCCATAGATGTCTGTAGTGAAGGGACAAACCTAGGTAACGACCAGTGAAATCTAGATCCAACGATCCTAACTAGGAAGTCGGACATGATCTTTTGAAGGATCAATAGCATCACATTTGATGGGAAACACCTGGCCTTGGCCAGGCTAGGTTCGTGATCAATCCATCCACCTTTCTGAAACAATCAAGGTTTGCCAGATAGTGGTAAGATCGTCCTTGCCGGGTTAGCAAAAATACACGCATCATCAACATAGAGGGAAGTTCTGCATCTATCTATCCTTGCCATGACCGGTTTAAAGGAAACCATTCTGGTAGCAATGTCAAGGATTTTCTGAAAGGGGTCAACTGCCACGAGATAACGGAGTTGCCGGATTTCGATTCAAGACACTCTTGAGAAAGATGCCAATGTCTACATACCCAAGAGCGCCAGCGTGGTCCAAAATGTGCTGCAGAACCTCGGTGAGGTAGACCCAGTTAACCGAGTCGAAAGCCTTTCAAATGTCCAGCTTGGGAAACGGAACAGACATGTCCGTTCTATGAAGATCTTTGATGCTGTTCTGGACATATAGAAAATTGGCGCGGATGCAATGACGCTTGTAGAAATTAGAATGCTCTTTGGCCTTTGGAGATAAGGGTGTCGAGCCGGTTTGCCATGAGTTTGGAGACGGTCTTTGACATGTTCTGGATGAGGCTTATGGGCCGGTAGTCCCCAGCCTAATATTTCTGTTCATGTGAACTAGCACAGGGGCCCTCGCAAATGCGAGGGCACCACTTGTAGTTTGTGGAACGTTTCGGTTACATAATTTGGTGGTATGAACATATTTCTTTCTCATATTTACCTTATTTGTTATAAAATACGCACCGTTCAGACATGGATGCTATGTTGAAGGCGTGAAGTTTGCATTTTATTGTGGCAATGATTATAATGCAAATAAATGATATTAAAGAGTCACCACTTGTAGTTTGTTTAAATTTTCAGTTATATAATTTGGTGTTGTGAAGATGTTCCTTTCTCATGTTTATTTTATGAATTACTATATTGCAAATAAATGAGAATAAATAGTTATGAAACGTTTTGTGAGAAAATCTAATTACATTAACACTTTTTTATTGATATCTCATTTATACCGTCAGAGGTGAAGTTTTGAGTACAGCAACCACATGCTCGCTAGATTAGTTTTAGGCTTTGTTTGAAGCTTAACCATCCCATACTAAAAATGTGATCTCTGAATATTTATTCTCGATGGAAAAGAGTTTCAGTTTTTTCAAAGTAAGAGAAATTATGTTTGTAATATGTTGCGCATATAATGGTCCTAGTATTAAAATAAATATATTGTACGTAACAGAAAAAATTGTGAACACACGTAAATTGTGTACAGATAATATGTTTTGTTATTTACTTCCTATTGATATATGGGTGCGTATATCAAATCAAACCAAAGTGTACAAATCAATGTTATTACCCTTGAATTTTAAAAGAATTTAATAGTAGGGTTCCTTTCCTCTTTACTATTTAATTTTAGCCTCTTTATGTCATATTCCTCTATTTTCTCGATGACGTATTACTAATGAGTTGTGCTTGGGTATGATTTGCCAAGCCTTGTTTGGTATGGTACGCGCACAACCCTACCTTTACAATTCTGGCTTGTGAGACCTACGACCAAACTAAATATGGAGAAGACAATCAAATCCCATAAAACATCAAGTATACTAAAAATGCCTTAATATGGACACAAATGACATGTATTTTTTTCTACACACTATTTTCACTGTTCCTTTCTCCCTAAGTTTTTTTGTCTTCACACTTGCTCGCCTAATTAACTTCTCGCTGATAATGACCCAATAGTGAGATTTTTTTCAAACCAACCAAATTGTTGGCGGAGACCCACATAGTTGGATTGATTCCTGGACTGACATGGATGTCACAGTCATCGGTCCCCGCCAAAAACAGAGAAGTCGAATCCATTTTTAGATGTCTAATCATGTTATTAGATGACCCTATAGATATAGTCAAAAAAGACATCCACACTATATTATTTAGAGGTTGGGTAACAAATTAAAAAATTCGCAGAAGATAGTATAGCATAAATATTTTTCGGGAAATAGAAGCAAAAGCTTAAATTATAACAAAACTGGAGGTGTGCTACCACATGAAAATACAGACCTTGTGATATTACCCTCGTCAAAAATAAAAATCTTACCCTCGTCACTAATCTACTTCCAATAGCAAAATTTATTAATGAAAATACATCAGATGTGTCAAAACAGATAAGATTTAGATTTGGAAGTTGAATAAAAAATAACTGGGATATTTTTGTAAAGTATTTTTTCATGACATATTAAATGCATCTTTTTATTGAACAAATGATAATTCTAAATAATTTCTTATGAATTAGCACTCACAAATAGAGATGCTCGACATCACAATTTGTAGAAAGTGATGTATTTTGGAACAAAGTGTCGATGAGTCAAGATCTATATTCAATATTTAATCAAAGTATTTCGTACACATGGCGAGAGAAATTGATGGCTTTGTATATGTGCGTAATGTGCTAGGAAGTGCTTGTTGAATCTTGTTTTCTTAATTAATGAGGAAGGACGTTAGTCGTGTCAAACATGCTACGTGATTAATGATTAATATTTTTCTGTTAAATCATAACTATAAATTTAAGATCCAACTAACATGATAATTTAGATGATGTGTACTAACACGATAATTTAGATGATGTGGCCGAACTTGTGGTGACTCTATTAGGAATCCCATATATTAGGGGCTCAAACATATTAAGAGTTTCACACAACCTATTGAATTTTAATATCTCAAACGGTCACTTTTCCTTTTCTGCACGACCTCATGTAAACTTATTTGCTCATGTGTAAAATCCCAGTTTTGTCGAGTTCTAAAAACCTTTTAAGAAATACAAAACTTCTCGAGAAAATTGTCCTGTTACATTATAAATTAATAAGCTTAATATGATATTTCTAAAGTTTTGAATTTAATTTTAATTAAATCAGAATTGAACTAAATTTAGTTAAGATTTTAGTGGAGACGTCTTGAAATATTTCTGTGTATTTTCATTACATAGAAAATCACATCTCAAGTAAATTATATGTTTTCTAAACAAAAGACATGTTTTTTAATTTCTATCCGGATGGGCCGAATTCTTCAGGCCCATCTTCTTTTCCTCATTTTCTTTCCTTTCTTTTTATCTATGGGCCGAATTATTTGGCCCATCTTATTCAGCCTCTTCTTCTCTCTTCTCTTCTTCCCATCACCCGCATGGGCCGGCCCATTAAATTAAATGCTGCAACGATCGGTTGCTTCGATCGATGGATGTTTCCAGGAAACGTGTTGTCTCGTTTCCACGGGACGTGTTGAAAACGACTTAGTTGTACCTAACTAATGTTATACGTAACTTTAAAAAAATTAATCTCAACCGTCACAATCAAAATCAACGGATTATATATTTCTAACATATGTGGATTAACGTGGTGTCTCGAAAAACTAACTCATTTTGCTTTTAGTATATAATAGATTATCTTCCTTGGATTATCCTAAATATATCTAGAGCCCGATAAGCTCCACGGATGAAAACTGGGGAACCTAGCACCGACTCTTACAGTGATTGGTATCCTAATCTTAGTGCAATATTAGTTTTGCTTTCACCTCCGCTGTCTAACAATCTTCTGGTTTTTGTACTTTCATGCACTTGGTTGCTATGTGTAAAATGAAGTATACATAGGAGGACAATGACCAATACCTAGATTCTTATGTGGATTTGTAACTCTATATCATGGACTATCTTAATCCATAACAGTGGGGCAGTTTCAGTGCTAAAGATAATATCATTGGATGTAACAATGGCAAGAGAGCACAAGCCTCTATATCTATTCTTAATATATGACCAGAGAAAGTTCCAAGGACGAATTTAGACTAACAACTTGTAAGGTGAAGCTGACTTATCGAGCCAGAGAAATCCCAGTTTCCTTTTTCTTATCTCTTCTTAGGTTAGTAAGAAGAAAGAGGGACTCAGAAGCCAGAACAGAAAATATTAAATTCATGAATCTCAGTCCTCACATGATAGGTTAGTAGAGAAACAAGGACTGACGGATAATATACTCCGTGCGTACAGGTACGAACTCACACTGGTTTGGTGGCGAATTTCTGTTCTTCTACCGAATACACTGTTTTGTGTATTATGATCCATAACAGTCAAGATGCCGTTCGCACATAATTATCATAACTAATGATTATTCAAGATGCAAAGCCAGTAGTAGTACCCATTGTAGATGTAACTTGCTTATTTGGAGAAAGATAGGGAGATAATTCAGGAAAAGAGTACAAACAAGACAACCATATAGAAACTAGTAAGATTCTACATATGTACAGATTCTACTCCCTATTCACTGGTCAGTACAGAAACTGGATAACACTTAGTATGCACATACCTAGGGAGAAAAATCCTTCAACTATACATTAGTTAAGTGCAATCAGATCCACATCACAAGCCATATACAGGGTGTTGATTTTGGGGAGGCAAGAGATTCAAATCCATGCACTGCTGCTTATCATAGTCACGTGTCCCAGGAATTGCTCCTGTCGCCAATCTGAGGATCTCACTGCCAGTTAGGCAGTAATGAGCGAATGCCAGTCCCCCATCCAAGATATCTGAGAATTTAGGAAGTAAAGGTATCTTCCTGATTCCGTTTCTCTTTACACCTTGTCCACAGTGACCATTTTTATTTTTCAAAACTTTGTCAAGCTCTGAGTACTCCATAAATCTCTCAGTTGCTGCCTCCCATGATAAACAGTATCTTTGCTCAGGGGTCAGAGGTTGAGGTTCGCTGGACATGGCCTCTTTTACTTGGAAAGCGTTGGACAGACAAGTTCAATCATGTCATTGGTGTAGTTCATACAAATTACCAGTTAAGATGCTCCGGTTCTTCCAAAATTGCTATATCAGCTTCTTTCGAGGAAATGAACTGTGAGGTATCCCCCACAGGAATAATGCTGCGCCGCTCTTCTGAGAACTGTCGAAGATAACGAACAATGAAAATCTTTGAGGGGAAACAATGAAGTATGAACTGGAGGTCTAAACCTTGGGATGATACATGTTGAATGTTTACCTTGCCAGGATAAAATGATATCTTAAACATTGCTTCAAAACCAAGTCTTTCCTGTAGCCAGTCTCTTATATAGGTTTCTTGCTCTTGTGGTGAGCTAAAGGTGATGTTACTCGGGTAAACTAGCTGCTGGTCTGACTTACAAAGCCAAGGAACCACCAGTGTCACTTTTTGCATTGTATTTCTTGCCAGATAAGCTGCACGAAACAACGGATTGATGGCTGTCCCCGTCATCCATGGAAGGCTTGCTGTGGTGACAATTGCAACATGTCGTCTGTTGTCTGAGATTCTCAATTTTGTAGGATCATTCCAAAAACTTTCTTCTGTGTGATAACCAGTACTTTCTAGCACCCTACCTATTCTTAGATCAAGATCATCAGTTGTGTTCTCGTTCCCAATTAAGGAACTGTCTGCTGAAAGAGATGGATAAATGAGCCGGCCATTCCGTTTACTGTACAACTTCTCCACTAGTTTTTCACATTGATCTGAAACACAATATTAAAAAGAATTAACAAAGGACACCACAAAAGAACCAAGAGTTGGAGGAGCAGAGACCAACAGTGACATTTTATACCTCTTTTTACACCTAGTTGATCCAAAAAAGGCCCAGACTGACGGATTAGATATGCCAGAATTTCAGTTAGATCCAGCGGGGGGACTTCCTGCTTTACAGTCCAAAATCAGTTTAGAGAAAATGCACCTCAAACAATGAATAATCAGATCAAATAGCAAGCTTAAATTGCGTCATCAGTGAAAAAATCAAATGCCTGTTAGCTAAACATACCAGCTATCTATGTTTATCACTGCCTATGAATTTGAAGAAATTACAATTTTGATAGACATGGAACTGACAAGTCATTTTAAATACTAATATTTGCTAGTTATCTATGTTTATACTGCTTCATAACTCATAAGCATCAAATCCTTTGTCTTGGATCCCTTTTATTCCAGCAACAGGCTATGCTTGGGGTGTGCAAAACTGGTGGTTACACCAGTATGTGTTGTAGTTTGCAAAATTATACAGATCTTTACTAATAGACTTTCTTTTAACATAGTACCCTACAAAGCAAATGAAATGCACAGAAATTGGCATCACGAATACGTATTCGAAGCATTCTGTAACCAAAATGTCCAACGTACAGAAGATTGTGCAGTTAAGATTAGGAATTGTTTCTTACGGCATTACCTTCGGTTCGCGAGACTCTTTGTTCAGCAATTTCTGCATCAAAATGAGTAGTACGCATGAGTACTTTAATTAACAGCAATCCTCGCATGAGTACAATGAGTCAATGACATAATAGATTTGGATATTGTTTTTACTGAAGTTGGAACTGTTGCACAGAAAAATACTTTAATAGGATGTGTTTGAAATCTGAATAAACAAGTCACCCGTTGTCAATATTAAAGGCTACCGTAGAATTTACCAATTTCAGCTTCAGTTTCTCCAGAAACTCGCTGTGGCGAGGAACATCTCACTCGACAGGTTCCGGCGCTCGAACTCCTTGAGCCCGCTCCGTATCGTCGTCACCAGCTCACACTCCTTTAGCCCGTTCCGTATAAATGTCACCACATCCCACTCTGTTCTGTTCTTGTCCCCCTTCCACGGTGCGACCTTCAACCACTCCCCGGCGTGCCCGTCGGACACAATGGCGTTCCGGATGGCCGTAAGCCCCGACAGGTCGACGCGGACGCTGGCGCCGGCCTTGGGCGGCCACCCCGTCGACGAGCACTGCCTCCTGAGCTCCGTAATCTTGGGCTGGATCCGCCTCCGCACGAAGTCCAACTCCGCGAAGGGCGCCACCGGAGGCCCCGCGAGCGCCGACGCCGACTCGATCAGGTGGCCCAGCTCGCGGTCGGCGCGCGCCCGCATCAGAGTCAGGTCGGCGCTCGCCGAGTCCCGCGCCTCGCGCCAGCCCTTGGAGATGAACGCGAACGCGCCGCCGTCGCGGCCGCTGCCGGTGATCGACTGCGGATTCTTCGTGCCCATGTCCCGCGAGAAGGGTGGGATCTATGGTGTGAATGGCTAGGGATTTGGGTTCTGGAAGGGCGTAGGACAGTCGCGAGGCGGGAGATGGCGAGGTCGGGGGGAGAAGAAGACGGTGGCGTTCGCCGGAAGGGACTGGACGGCGGCACGAGTGAGAAAGGGAGAGTTTTTTGGTTCTGCTCGGGCGCTCGGCCCATGTGAGGGATCAGAGGGAGGACGACACGGCTCAGAACCGTTGGAATGCTGACACTTGGCCCGGTGGGCCTGGGGAAATCTTGATGTGTGGTACATGGTGACTTGGCACGGCGTTTCCGGTTTTCTTCGGCTCTTTTCTTCACTCCAACATTTTCTTCCTTTCCGGAGAGTATTTCTTATTTCCTTGGCTCTAATTTTGCCTTTTTGGATAGAGCTCTTTTGGATACTTACTGCCATGGAAATTGTAGTAGCATGTAGAACTCTCTGGTTTCGATCGTCGTTTTCTTAGGCCTTTTCCTGGGTTGCTAACTTGCTAGTTGCGTCAACCAAACAAAACTTCCCGTAGGATGATCAAAAATCAATATACACGAGTTACCCTGGACAAATGCCTTGCGGCATGTTGAGCCACACGATAGCTTGTGACAAAATCCAGTATCACCTAGCACAAATCATTTTATGCATTTTTTTTGGATAAACCAAACCATGACTCATCATGGCTATCTAAAAAAAAGGGCAATCGTCTCAAAGAAGAAAAGGAGAAACGAAAATCCATTTTGGCACGTAGGACCATATGCTCCCACTGTCAAAAACGTTCTTAAAATGTCAAAAAGTTCCCACAAAAATTGGGTGTTCATCTCAACACTCTATGTGCACACATGAAGTTTCATGGAAAAAAAATGTGCCCTGTTTTAGAAAGACAAATTTCGATACTCCAAAATGTCATTTCACAAGACTTTTTTTTCTAAAACACAACAATGATATATGTCTTTCTAAACACGACAATGATATATGTTTTTCTAAAAAATGGACAATCAAGACTTTAGGTAGAGAGAATCCATGAGGACGGGCCGGTTAAGGCAATGATATATGTCTTTCTAAAACACGACACTTTTAATACATGCCATAGAACTATCTTTTTTTCCCCAAACTTTACTTGCGCACATACAATATAGTCATGAACGCCCGTTTTTTAATTTTTAATGCGTCTAAAACGAGTTTTCCTCAATAGGAGCATCTACTCCTATGAGTCAAAATGGCAAGTCCGAGAAATCGATTGTCCATTTAACTACTTAACACCTTAAGGTTAAACTTTCACGCTTTATTTTTCATATGGTGACTCTTTCGGCCCTTCCTCATGGATTCTCTCTACCTAAGACACTCACGGGAAAATGTGCTACAGTGTTACAAGAAAGACTCGTTTAAGCGTGGCACCAGGTTGAGGCTATGTGTATATCATTGCCTTAACCGGTCGGAAAGTGGTCTCACCTCTAACATTAGCTCGGTTAGTCCCCATTTCAAGTGTTTTAGTACCTTGCTATGGCTCCCTCGGTGTATGTGCCATAAAGTTTCTTTTGAAGGGGATAACTAATCCCCCAAAAATGTTCCCTTTTGGTCATACTGACATAAAAGATGTCATTTATAGTCTATCTCTTTCTATGTATGGAAAGTAAATATTTTCTCATCGAAACATCGAGAAATTGTGTGTGGATATAGACCTAATAACCGATACAACATGAGCTTTGGTCACACATGGATGAACATTTGAGTAATATGAGGAATGGTGTAAATGATGTCTATTGATGTTGACCATGTTTTATGCCTGGTCTAGAGTTTCGTGCATTGTACTCAAAAGGCAAGAAATGAGTGTTAAAGATATTAAAAACCATAAGGTGGATAACTAAGCCTAGTCAGGAGCCATATCAAAGCTTCCCTAATTTTAGAAAACCTAAAATAAATCACATATGTGTATAGATAATTGAGTAGCTAAAATAAGTTATGTGCAGGTTTTGTATTCTTTCTCAAGTGTTATAGAATTATATAAACATAGTACATGGATTTTATTTTAGTTTACCCCTTTTAGTGTGGGCTATACATGCCAACTCATATAACTCATTCTATTATTTCACGATATATGGAAATACATTGCAATTCCATTATTTTTTTAGTTCTCTCAAGCATCACAACTTTTATTTTTGTCAAAATTAAGGGATAACATGAGCTGAGTGTGCCACAGTCCATGACAAAGACATGGTTTATATCATGGCATTTGCATGGCTTTGAACTAACATGTGGGTATTTCCTTCATAATTCATGTTACGCCTATGAACTATGGTATAAACAAATAATTATGACTTATGGAACCTTAGATCATTATTAGGATTATACCATGGTTCAAATGACATGTTTTTAGCCTACGTCATCTAGAGGTGACAGTAAAAATATGTTGTCCAATTAGTTATTCTCAAGTGTGATATCTTGCAACTAAGAATTTTATATAGCATAATGGATAATAAGGTCTTATATTTTTTCTCTTATAATTATTTGTGGGAAATAATGTTATTTCTAGTTTTTTAGGGAAAATCGCTTTCTGATGTTTTTTCATTGATTTGAGGGATTTAGACTTCTAGTTTTCTTGGCAAATTCAAACTTTTACTTGTACTTTTTTTTTTTGAAATTATCAGGTTTTATTTGCTAATCATGTATGACACATGATACTTTTAGTTGTACTTAGGCTGACAGATATCACGCCCATGACCCATCATAGGAAGCACGTGGGTTTCTAGTTAAATGGGCCTTTGGATGAATTGCAGCCGAAGAGGAAAAAAAGCAAAAATCCGAAGAGAATGGAACATATGGGCCTTGACCCATTCAAGTTAGAAGTGGAGGAAAGGTTGGTTTGAGGTACGGGCTTAGTATTACCGATGTCATTTGGGAGAGTGAAGTCAAAAAAAAAAAACTCCCACTCAAGAAAGGCAAATCCTATTTAATACGTCGAAGGCAGGAGCGATGTTGGGTCGGCCGCCATACTCGTCGACAACGGTGCGGGAGAAGGTGACGGTGGCAGCCGAACTCGCCAAAGACGGGGACAACGCGGTTGGTCGTCCCGTCGCTTGCGAGGCGAGTCCTTGACCTCACCAGGGGATGACGAGGCTGGTCGCGGCATCTCGGGGTGAGGAAGAAACTTATCTTGGGGGTCAGGTGTTGTGCAGGTGGGTTGGGTTTGGGTCTGGGGGTTCGTTTTTTCTAGGTCCGTATATCATACATCATGCAAAGTTTTTTCCCGTTTGAAAACAGAGCAGTCATATACACTCGGCGTACACTTGTAGTGCGTGATGCATGCAGCTGAATCTGTTCAGCATTGTGCTCATGTGTGAATTGTTGTGTCCGTAATCTCAGTTTCCTCTTTTTCTTTTGCGGGTAATCTCAGTTTCCTCTTTAACATGGTACTCCCCTGTTCGCAAAAAGATGTCTCAACTAACTCCAAATTTGGATGTATCTAGACATAATTTAGTTTGTAGATACATCCAAATTTAAAGTTAGTTGAGACATCATTTTGTAAATAGAGGGAGTAAATGTTTAATTTGTCTGACCAAACTTGGATCTTCATACAAACTACAAAAGTGCCGGTAATGTTACTTCCAGGCTAAGTTAAAAGAGACAGCAACCCTCGTGCAACTTCTTTTTGGTGCCTACCTTTTGTCTCACTTTTGATGGAAGAGGCATTTCTTATCTCCTTTTCGGCGCATATTTACCAAGCAAATCCTCCCTTTCTGGCAAAGATGCACGGCATCTCACGAGTCATCTACGTGGTTCGGGAATGAATCTAGCGATCCCAAAGCGCCTCCCTCCACAGCTTTTGCTTCAAGGCCTTTATATCCTAAAGCAAAAATTCGAAAGAAGAAAAATATAACGCACCATGCCGCCATATGCTCACTATATATGCGTCAACATTATCCAATGTTTTAATGTATTTGTTTATCCAATGTTTTCATTTATTTGTTTCCTTAACCACAGCTTTTGAGGTACAGCAGCGCATGCGATTCGAAAAGGGAAAATGGATGAATTAAAGAAGGAGAGGCGACGATGATCAAAGCAAGGCGTCCTGTAGTAATGCTGTGTAGGGCATTCCGATCCTTCTAAATTCCGATGAACCCGAATGATTAGCGATTAGGTGATGGTTGGGCAAAGGTCGCGTGGTTATTTAACACGGGCACATGCTGCCATGGGGCAAACGGCGGCCGGCCGGTAGCGGTAGGGTGCGGGAAGATAAGGAACGAAGGGCGGGCGCCGGCCGGCCACGGCGGCACGCGCGTTTGCTTCTGCCGATTCGGGGGTTTCTGCCCTGTTGCGTGAGGCGACGTCGGAACCATCGTCTCGTCGACGCTCGCATGCACGCGTGCTACGGATCACCAACCGCTTCCACTACGTGCGTGAGCGCGCGTCCCCCGGCCCCGGCACGGGCGGCCATGGGAGGGAGGTCGGGCACCTACTCCGCTGCTCCTACCAACGCCTCGATCGACATTATTGTGCGCCGCGCTGTGCTCTAGGCTGCAGTGGGATGGGAGAGAAGCTAGGGATAAGAGAAAACTCCGGATCGAGATATCTCTCGTGATGGTGATGTGCCGATTGCCGAGCCAGACTGCCACCGACCATGCCACCATCCATGCCATTCCCTCCCTAGTAACCAAATGCTTCATCATGTCTCTCTGTTTATTTGGTCACGGTATATGAAATGTTCAGCAGAACAATTGAACATCTGCAAGTGAAATGATCAAATCACATACTTGGACGAAACACCAACCTTGATAGTAAAAATGAAAGCCGACCCGGACTAGCCCTTAGTGGCGTTGATATAGTAGAAATCAAACTTGGCAAAAATTCTTGAATTCTACCCTGACGGGGTCGAACCGGGGTCCGCCACTGCGACCCAAGCCACTGGGCTGCCCCGCTCTAGAGAGAAGGAACCGGTGCCAGTTGACCACCTGAGATTGGAGTGAATCGCAAGCACCGGTCGCCACGGAGACGCAGCAGAGACCAGGCTCATGCCACTGGCGGCACTTCACAGCGATCTCAAACTAACTAGCAGCTGGTGGAGCAGATAGATAAGCTCCATGCGCCCGGCCGGGGCCCAGGAAGAAGCAGAAGAATCTCGGTGAGTTGAGCTGTACCCATCGCCACCTCCCCTAACCCCAAAAGAATTAACCTTTTCAAACATGCGCCACACCACACCACCTCTTATAATCTACACGGCACATTTTATAAGAGCAGCCACTCCCACTCACATCGCGCTTTCCATCGACCCACATGCTCATCACAGTCATTGCTAGCAACCAAGCTCTCACTCAGTAACAGAGTACACACACTAAGCCCAGTTGTTGATCAGGTCGCCATGGGCAAGGGCAAGGAGCACCACGACTGGATCCTCCGGCGGTGCTGCGGCTCCATCGCCGCCTGCATCCTCACGCTCGCCGTCGTCGTGGGCTTCGTCGTGCTCGTCATCTACCTCGCCCTGCACCCCTCCAAGCCCTCCTTCTACCTCCAGGACATCCAGCTCCGCGCCATCGACCTCTCTGATCCGGCTATCACCCTTGACGTCCAGGTTGCCTATATACCTGCGCACTCAAAGTTCACTTATTATTTGCAGAGTCAATATTTGTGTTTATTTAAGGCCAAAATAACACCAGTAAACATCAATCAGGCAGAGGGAATCTAGTAAAAAGGGAAGTCAAATTAGCTAAGCGTATCCAATTCTGTCACCAAAGTACAATTTGGAGATTTCCGTGTCTGAACTCTGAACTTGGCTTCTGAAGTAGTATCTGCTCTGATGCTTAATTGGCCCAAACTGACAAACAGGTGACGATCGCGTCGCGGAACCCCAACGACCGGGTGGGCATCTACTACAAGACCCTGCACGCGTTCACCACGTACCGCGACGAGCCGGTGACGATCCCGGTGTCGCTGCCGGCGATCTACCAGGGGCACAAGGACCAGTCGGTGTGGTCGCCGGTGATGTCGGGGGACTCTGTCCCCGTGGCCCGTACGTGGCGGACGCCATGAAGCAGGACATAGGCGCCGGGTACGTGCTGCTGCACGTGAAGGTGGACGGCCGCGTCAAGTGGAAGGTCGGCAGCTGGGTCTCCGGCGGGTACCACCTCTTCGTCAACTGCCCCGCGCTGCTCTCCGCCAGCGGCGGCCCCGCGGGCGGCGCCTTCTCCCAGAGCACCGCCACGGCGGGGCGCAACGGGACGACCGTCTCGCTCAAGTTCACGCAGCCCACGTACTGCACCGTCGACGTGTGACGACGCGGACGCGCGGATGTGTGCGCCGTCGTCGGCGGTGTCGGGTTCGGAACTCGGAAGCACGTACGGCGACGTTCAGACTTCAGATCGCGGGTGAGTGCGCTTATTTGCAGGAGTAATCTTGTAGAGTAGCAATTGTGATAGTGTATAATTATCGATTTTGTTACCCCCTTTCGAATCTGTGCAGAATAATGCTACTTTATTTATATATATACATGGTATAAGCTTATTAATCAGTATCCATTTTTTGTTGTATGACGAACTGAATGTCTATCAGAGAGTCTGCTTGGAAGAATGTCTTCGACCAGTGTCATTTACAGATGGTTGAGCAAATGAAAGATGTATACAATGATTTGGGGGCTAGCTAGAGATGGAGAGTGACAGGCCAACGTACGTAGTAAGTACGTGTGAAACGGAATTTGGCAGCGCGTCACGTCACGACCGGGCAGAAGCGCAACCACTGCCACAGCCTAGCAGCAGCAGTAGCAGGTCGACTGGGAGTTTAAGGTCGCGCCAAGCAGGCAGCATCATTAGGAGGTACTGTAGCTGAGTTGAGCTTGAGCCGAAGTGGCAGTTTTATTAGCCTGAAAAATTAGAGCACCACCGACGCCTGAGAGATAGATACCTTCGTTTCGCACAGCGCACATGGACTTCCGACCGCGTCCGGAATCCGAAACTGACGTGCGCATGCAGCGGTGGTCAAGCCCTTCCGCGTCACGACGCCGCGTTAGAGCATCTCCACTCGCGGCGTCGAAACGGCCGCCCAAACGCCTTCCGGACAGGCTGTTTGGGCGCCGTCCGGACTACTTGGCGCATTTGGGCGCCCTCGCTCCCCACTCGCGGCGCCCAAATCGCCCGGCCCAAAGGTTTTTTTCCCGAACAAAATTTTGCAAATTCGAATGTATCGCCAAGGTTTTGCGAATTCGAATTACATACGGGCTGTTTTAGCCACAAATCGAGAGTCCTGTGCCACCAAAATACACTACGCCAAAATATGTCGCCAAAATACGCCGGGAGATGTCGTTGCCCGGCGTCTGCTTGTCGCCGCCGCCGTCGTCGTCGCCGGAGTACGTCGAGGTCCCAATCCTCCTGCCTCATCGCCTCCGGCTTCTCCTGGGCGGGGGGGCCTTGTGACGTGGGTTTGTCACGTCAGGTGTCATAGATGACTTCGTAGGTGTGGGATTACGCGAGTCAAGCATCTCCGAGCTTGGGATCGCAGGAACAAAGATCAACACAGATTTACCCAGGTTCGGCCCCCTCAATGTGAGGTAAAAGACCTACTTCCTGCCTACCCTAGATTGGTATTGATATGATAATCGAGGTGTTACAATGGAGGCGATCCGATCTGGTACTCGCCGTATGAGCTAGGGTTTGGGGCTTGATAGCTTGACCCGCTCTAAGTCCTGCGAGTCCTCTTTATATACACAGAGGCTCGCTAGGTTACAAAAGGAAACTTCCCCATAAGGAATACATCCACAGAGGCCTACTCGGAGACTACTTGGTCTTCACGTCCTCCGGGATTTGTCTTCTAGATCTTTCTCCTTATGGCGGTTCAATATTGGGCTTGTTCCCAAGTGGGCCTTCATCCGTGCGAGTAAGTTAAGTCGCACTGGGCCGCGGGTTAATCCAGAAAGTATTCCCCCGACATTAGCCCCCAAGCATGGCCTGAACTTCATAGTACTTCTTGATCTTGAATGCTTAGGCCGTGCTTTTCCTTGTTTCCAATCTGCGGCTTATAACTCTTCTTGGCGACTCAAGAACGCGACTTATCCTTTCTTGACGGTTGACTTTCAGATCTAAACGTCTTCCCGTCTGGGTTATTTATCTTGACTCATCGTTTTCCCCGCGTTCTGCATCAAGTCCTGTATTACGCATCCGCTACTCCTTTCCGCCGCCTCCAATCTCGCTTCTCGTACTCACAATCCTTCGGTGGATATCTCCGTGATCCGAGAAAAATGTCTCGCCGCAAGTGCAACTGGGAAGGCTCGTGGGTCGACGAAGATTTCCTGGAATCCCTATCTGCACGGGGCCTTCTTCCGCCAAAAGATCAATGCGAATGGCGGGCGGCTGGAGGAGGTAATCCCCAATCCTCAACCAGGAGAAATAGTGATTTTTGCGGAGCATGTTGAGCGCGGGTTCAAACCCCCAGGCTCTCTCTTCTTCCGCTCCTTGATGCAGCGGTTAGGTCTCCGCTTCCATGATATTGGCCCTAATTCGATGTTGCAAGTGAGCAACTTCCACGTCCTCTGCGAAGATTATCTGGGTCCCGCCTTCAATAGATTTCTGGCTTGCTCTTTTCAATTGCAATAGTCAAAGGGAAACCACAGATGGTCCTTTTCTCCAATGCGGCGCCATTTCCTTCCAACGCCGTAGGGGTAGTATCTTCCCAAAACTAACTCTTGCCAAGAAAATCAAGGAGTGGCAAAGGACATTCTTCTATTGTAAAAACACTTCTCCTGAGGGTGAAATTCCTCTCCCTCTTTGGTCTCCTCTTCCCTTCGAGGCTACCGATGCTTTGTTTCCAAACCTGATCCTTCTTCGTTACCCTTTGTCGAATCCCTTCTAGACAAGGTGAGAGCGCTGACACTCCATGGTCTCACTGGATTAGATCTCATATCTTGCTGGACTAAATGGCGAGTTCAGCCTGTGAGTCGCCGCTCGCGGCTTATGATGGATTTCACTTGTCATGCAAATGACGTCGATCGCACTTGCCCTGAAGATTGGGACAAAGGGGAGTGGATAAATTTCATTCGCCGAGTGACGGACGAGGATATTGACTCGTATGACAACGTCGGACTTGCTCCCTTCTGGGCTGAGCACAAGCCTTTTGTGGTAATGTTTACTTGTCACTTGTTTCCTCGAAAATTCCTTTCCCAAAATTGATTATTTCTGACCTGAGCTCCTTTTCAGATCGATCCCTATTTCTGGGTTCTTCCTTCAGAGGACGTCGACTTGAACCAAGGATCCGTGGCTGAGTCGTCAAGGCAAGCCGCAGCCTTTGACGAAGATACAGTTATGCACGAGGGTAGTGCTTCTGAAGAGGAACAACAAATGGCCGACGCTCTTTTGTCTTCGACTCCAAATACACCTTTCCTGGAACTTCCTGAGGTGCCTCGCAGGTCCTCGAAACGTATTTTATGCCAGAGCTCAGAAGACCCCACGCAGCCTGAGAAACGTCGCAAAGCCTTGGCATTACTGGCAGAAACAAGAGCTGCCAAATCTTTAAAACTTGCTGATCCCAACAAGGCTACTTTTTCTTCCGAAACTGCTGCAGAGGATTGCTTCTCAATAAGCTCGGGTAATTGTTTGCGACTCTTCTCCTTTCTTTTTGTTTTACGTATTTCTGGCAAGGAATTGCTGACACTACTTCTTTTCATACTCTGTAGGTTCAGATTTGCAAGGTTTATCTTCTCCTTCTTCTGGTTGCCTGATGAAGAGTATCCGTGTCGCCTCTGGGTATGGTTCGCCTTCCTTTTAATGTTGCGGCTCTGCTAGGTCAGCTTATTAACCCATCAATGTTTTGCAGGGCTATGTCTGAAGAGGCTCCCAAGTCTAATTCCCATCCCACTTCTTCTCAGCAGCTATGAGCGAGGATGATGCTGCTGATGAAAACGTGGGAAACAGTAATGGTGCGACTCAACCAAGGCCCTCCCTGGAGGAAGGTATTGCAGACGCGGCTCCTGCCGCGACTCCAGCCGCAGCTCCATCCACAACTCCTGCTGCTGGTAGGATATCTACTGAAAATAGAATTCCAGCTCCAGGAAATAGTTCTAAATCAATCGCAGATGCCATAATTTCTGCTGGAGACAAGCATGCTGCTCTGCTGCGGCTTAGTTGAGCAATTTTCTTCAAGTCGCCAGGTATATATACCGTAGCCCCCAAGGATCAAAACCTTGTGTCATCGCACGGGGTGTTGATTCTTTTCCTGCTTCAAATCTCGAGCCCCCAAATTCCTGGATAATTTACCTTGTTCGTTTTGCTCTGTTTGTTTTCAGCGTGAACTGTCCTTGCTTGATGCTTCTGGCTCAATAAAGGGTAAAGGCATTTCCATAGACCATCCTGAAATGATGCAGTCTCGCCTGGAGCAGCATAATGAGGTCATTAGGGACCAAGATCAGGAAATAAAATCTCTCAAAGGTCAACTCGACTCCTGCGAAGAGCAATTTAAAGAACTTGAAGCTGATATGCAGCAGCGACTCATGGAGAAAGACGAGGTCATTAATCTTTGCGAGAAGGACTGGCTCTTAAAACTGAATTGATTGATCGCCTGAAGGGGACCACGCAAAGGAACTCGCCGCGCGAGATGAAAAATATAACTCGCTGCTCAAAGCCTTTGAGGGTTTTGGCTCCATGGTCAAATCAGCCGTCCTGCAGCTTGCTGGTTGGTCTTGTATTCCTTTAATCATACATATTTTGGGTAACCACTCGTTAGTCTCTGACTTGTTTCTTGCCTTTTCTTTCTTTGACATAGGACCTGAGGCCCCAGTGTCCCGCTCCAATTTGAAGGATCAACTGGTATATCTGTCTGACCTCAGCCAGCGCTTCTTAAAGGTTACCAAGGAAGTTATGACGGTAATCACTCCTGCGACTGATGGCCCAACATCTTGCGAGTATTGGATAATAAACTGCTCAAGGCTCCACATTATGTCTCTGATTGGAAACGATCCTCTGCTCGCGCCGGAGCCGCGCATGTCTTGACATTGCTTCGAGCATATTATCCAGAGATAGATGTTGGCAAGGTTGCTCGCCACGGCCTGGCGATGAGCGCAGATGATACTGAACTGCCAATAAGCGAGTACTTCGATATCTGGAAAGGGATGCGCGGGTATGCCACAAAATTTGTTGATAACTTAGACTTGGGCACTTATCTTGATAAATTCAATCTTGATGGGAGCAAGGTGTCGAAGGAAAAGTCCTCAGGAGCTGAGTCATCTCGGGCTGCCGCTCCAGCAACAGTATCTGGTGGCCCTTCTGCTTCGTCTGGCGGCGCCCTGATTATTAGGACACCTGCGACTGCAACTGCGAGACAAGCCGCGCCAATTCCCACTCCTGTTGCTCGGAAGAGGAAAAATAAATAATGTGGGACATGCCCGTTAGTCTGTAAGATATTCATGTATCATAAACAGTATTTTTGTGACCTATAAGCAGGTTCTTTTCTTGATAATTCCATTAAGTAGACGCTCGCGCGGCTCAGTATTTCCTAGGAACATGTGTGTTCAGGGTCGAGAGCGGCCATGATAGGCAATCAAGCTCGATTGACGCCACACCCCAGTACTTTGGTCGCATAATGCAAGACGCTTCTAGCTTAAGGATTGCCACTAGTTTGGCAAAATTTGAGGTGCGATTGGTACTCGCGATGCTCGTAAGGAGCCCTCAAGGGTCAGTGATATATGAAATTCAAAAGACTCAGCGACTCAATGATAGTTGAGGCGAAACGACAAACCCTTGAATGTCAAGGGTGCCGGCTTTATTTCATAATCACTCGATGTTTTACAGGGTGTTACATGATGATGCAGGCCCTTTAATGCGGGTTTTCTATTCCCCGCAGGCCATGCATACTTGATACTCATCGCACTTAGTTGCGAATTAATACTCCTAACGGAGTGGGTTGAACACCTGATTGGTTCAATTTTGAGTCGCTAAAAGCGACTCGGGTCGAGCATGATAGCTCCGATGTATGTCTCATGTTGAAGCAGAAAGCATTTGTTGGATCAGCCGCACTGAGCTGCGACTTATGTTGAGTTGAGTTTGCTTTGTAAGGTCTCACGATAACTGAGCCCCTTTGGCTGGGGTTGTTGATCGAGGCTGGGTCTATGCACATGCGCCATTCTTGTCTTCTTTTTGTATCAAGGCGACCTCTGGGGCATTATCTTGCTGATGCGCGACTTCTCGGTGGGTATTTACCATCCGGTGGCTGCATCCTGTTGGCCGCTTCCGCGGTACCTCCAACGCGACTCGTTTTGAGCTGCGATCACCGATCTGCGACTGATATCCATGTGAAGAGTTGGCGATACAAGCTTCTTCTGCGAGTACTGAGCCTGCGTTCTCGCATTCTAACGCTCTCTGTCTGTCTCCATATATTGTAATAACACCGTTTGGTCCTGGTATCTTTAACTGTAGGTAGACGTAGCAGGGGCGAGCGGTAAATTTGACATAGGCTTCTCTTCCAAAGATTGCATGATATGAGCTTTTGACTGCTACAACCTCAAAGTCTAGGAGCTCTGTGCGGAAGTTCCGCTCTGTTCCAAAGCTAACTTCAAGTGTTATCTTTCCGATTGGTCGCGTAACAGCTCCTGGGATTATTCCTTGAATTTCTTTCCTGGATGGTCGCAGCCTTGTCTCGGGTATATTCATTCTTCGGAGCGTGTCTTGATATAGGATGTTTACTCTTCCTCCTCCGTCCATTAGGACCTTACTTAACTTGTATCCCGCGACTTCTGGCGTGACCACCAGAGCTGGCTGTCCTGGATCTCTTACTTCTGGGGGGTGATCGCCGCGACTCCAAATAACCGATTGCTCTGTCCAGCGACGATACCTTTCTGGCGTTGAAATCTGACCGCTCTTCCGGCTTCCATCCGTCGTTTGTACCTCCACTGTATGAAACTGTCCTATGTTTCTTCTAGGTAAAACGTCAGGCTCTTGACGAGAGCTAGATTTATTCTTGTGCTGCATCGATCTGCTGCGAGCTGTATCTGGCGTGTCGCCTTCTTTCCACCTCCGGTAATAATGACATTGCGCCTTTGTGTGACCCGCTGGCCTGCCATCTCTCCTGCGATGTAAGTCGCAAGGCACGTCGAAGATCCCCTTGCAGTTATTAGGGGTAAGGCCTTATCACTCCCTTGCTCTGCATCTGGTGTGCGCGATTCTGTCTTCGCGACTGGCAGTTTCCCGTTGGGTTCTGTGATAAGCCGCCTGTCCCTCTATCTGTCTTTGCATACTTGTCAGCCGTTGCCAAAAGCTGGTCGAAACTATCAATCTTGTGCTCAGCGCGACTTAATTTGTGCACCAGCGGCTCAAATCTACAGTTCTTCTCATAGCTTGTATTGCAGCTTGTACTGTTAAGTTTTTGGCGGAGCCAAGGATCTCCGCGACTCTCTTGATCCAGTCGCCGCTTGATTCGTCCTCTTTTTGAATGCATTGTCTAAGGTTTTTCATATCTTCTGTTTGGAATCTGCGATGAACTTGTCCTTCAAGTCTTCCCATGTGCTTATTGATTTTGATGGCAGCCTTAACAGCCAATCCCTAGCTTCTCCCTGTATTGCCAAGTGGAAGTATTTTGCACGTATTTCTTGAGTCACATCAGCCCCTGTCATGCTTGCCTCGTAATCTTCTATCCATAAGGCAGGGTCTTGGTCACTGTGATAGGTGGTGACTCGCTGCGACTCGTCGAAGTTCGGGGGAAACGAGTGAGCCGTATTTCCTCTCCAAAACATGCTGGTCCTTTCAATAATGAATAGGAGTTTACTGGCGCTGAATCTGAATCAGTTTCAATCTGGGATGGCTGAGTCGCTCCGGACGTCCGCGACTCGCCTTCTATCTTCTTTTCTTTTTCCAATGATACCTGCAAACCTGCTAACTGGTTGACCACTTCTTCGATGCTGTACTCTCCTCCCCATGATACCTCGTTTTGCGGCTCATTGGGCGTGACTCCATACATATTTGCTTGTTGTAAAGCAGCAGTTTGTAGTAGGTCGATCGCATGGCGAGCTTCCTTATCAGCTCGCGTGTCTCCAACCGGTGCTATCTTTGACAATATCCCTATCGCGGCGTGCACGTTGCTCTCTGGGTCGCCGTGGAACTGTGATTTCATCTCTCCTCTGCCATCTTGATCTGATGTTTTTGCTGCCAACGACGGAGTCGCCACTCTTCTTCTTGGAGTTTCTTGCGCTCAGATGTCATCTTGGTTCGCACCGCCTGGTGCTTCGGCTGGCAGTGGGGAGTCGTCGGCCTTCTTCTTGGAGTTTTTCGCGCTCAGCCGCGAGTCTTTGTGCCTCTTCACAGAGCTCCGTCCTGATAGCTTCAATCTCTTCAATCTTGAGGTCTCCTTCCTGATTTGGTAGAGATCCCCAAACAGGTCTTGATGGGACGGGGATGGGCAATCTTGCCGTAGCTTGTTGTAGCTCCTCCAACACGCGGACCCTGACCGGCCGCAGCTCCTTCACCGATTCGCTTCCTTGAGTCGCGTCCATAGATCTGCGACTGACGGATCCGACGAAAACTTTTACTGATCCGATGGGAACGATGTATCCGAACTCGATGCGATCTGCCTCGGGTCCCCACTCTGAGTCGTCGATGAAGGGGACCCCATTGATGTCTTCAACTTGGCCATGGCGATGTCCTTGAAGCCTGATTTCGATCCTGCGCGGAACGTGACGCTTTTGACCGCAGGCCCCACGGTGGGCGCCAACTGTCGTGGGTTTGTCACGTCAGGTGTCATAGATGACTTCGTAGGTGTGGGATTACGCGAGTCAAGCATCTCCGAGCTTGGGATCGCAGGAACAAAGATCAACACAGATTTACCCAGGTTCGGCCCCCTCAATGTGAGGTAAAAGACCTACTTCCTGCCTACCCTAGATTGGTATTGATATGATAATCGAGGTGTTACAATGGAGGCGATCCGATCTGGTACTCGCCGTATGAGCTAGGGTTTGGGGCTTGATAGCTTGACCCGCTCTAAGTCCTGCGAGTCCTCTTTATATACACAGAGGCTCGCTAGGTTACAAAAGGAAACTTCCCCATAAGGAATACATCCACAGAGGCCTACTCGGAGACTACTTGGTCTTCACGTCCTCCGGGATTTGTCTTCTAGATCTTTCTCCTTATGGCGGTTCAATATTGGGCTTGTTCCCAAGTGGGCTTCATCCGTGCGAGTAAGTTAAGTCGCACTGGGCGGGTTAATCCAGAAAGCATTCCCCCGACACCTTGCGCTTGACGCCCAGCGTCTTCCCCGCCACCTTCGTCCCCGCCGCCTTCGTCTTCGCTGCCTTCCCCTTGGGTGCCGGCGGCGCCATGGAGCCAGCGCGGCGCGAGGGTTTTTTTTTTTGGCGGGAGAGATGGCGGAGAGATGGCGGGGAAATGCGATTTTTGGGGACGAATTGGGGGAAGCCGGCACTTACTGCGATCGCCGTCTCACTGCCAGGCGTGGCCCGCGCATCGGAGGCCGACGTGGCGTCGTGTTTCCTTCCGTCCGGGGCCGCCCCAAGCCTCCCCAAGTTGAGGACGTGGGCTGGGCGTGCCGGACACAAAACTGGGCCGCGTCGGACCCAATTCGCGTTTGGGTGCCGCGAGTGGGGACGATTTTGTGTCCGGCACGCCCCAAAAGCGTTTGGGCGGCCGTTTGGGCGCCGCGAGTGGAGATGCTCTTAGAGCATCTCCACCGGGGCCTCCAAATCGGTGTCCGGCACCCACTTGAGACCCAATTGGGAGTGCCAGACACATGTCCGGCCAATTGGGCAGCAGCCCACAGCGGCGCACCCCAAACAAGCATGCCAAACTTTTTGTTTTAAACATCCGCTCATTAAACAATTTCGGCGGAATTTAAACGAGATTTAACAAACTTACAATTTGAAATCTAAACGAGATTTAACAAACTAAACCTAAACTACGTCGTTACCGGCTACACGCTACAGCGTCTAGCCAACCACTACAGGCGCCGGTGTCGAGGAAGATGCCGCTTCCACGGCGTAGTGCCGGCGAAGAAGATGCGAACCAGCGCCAGAATCATCAACAGACTTGCATGTCTCGATGATCCGGCGCTGGAAGTTTTATCCGCTATTGCCGTCGGCTACGGCCTTTATAAACGTAGCCTCGGCCATGGCTGAGGCTTCTGGTTTCGCGGCTGGCGCGTGGTGGGATTTGATCTACCAGCGGCGCGCCTGATGGGAAGCCTCGCCGCTTCAGCTGGCGCCCCTTCTCCGGTGATGGCGACGCTGCCGACCAAGATGCGCCTGCCATTGGTAAGGGGAGATGGGGCAGCTCGGGGTCGTCGGCGGCGGCGTCGTCGTCGTCCTCGTCGTCCGATGCAGACAACTCCGGACGTTGGCTCCCGCGCGCCGGTAGGGAGGAAGACGCCGCTACGATGCCCCTCGTACTCCACGTCCACCACGGCGTGCCAGTAGGGCGCGCAGATGGAGTACTTGGGGTCGAGCTTATGCTCGTACGACATCTCCTGCCACTTCCGCTTGATGAAGTCGATGCGCTCCTGCCCGCTGAGCCGCGGCGCCACCGGCACGTTGACGGCGTTCCTCGTCCACCCTTCGGGTAGGATGGCGTCGTCCTCCACCGGCACGTTGTGGCGGCTGCATAGCCGCGCGGTATCCAGCGACACCACGTACAGAGGCGCGTTGATGTCTACGCACGCTTCTATTCTTGTAGACAGTGTTGGGCCTCCAAGTGCAGAGGTTTGTAGAACAGCAGCAAGTTTCCCTTAAGTGAATCAACCAAGGTTTATCAAACTCAGGGAGGTAGAGGTCAAAGATATCCCTCTCAAGAAACCCTGCAATTAAGATACAAGAAGTCCCTTGTGTCCCCAACACACCTAATACACTTGTCAGATGTATAGGTGCACTAGTTCGGCGAAGAAATATTAAAATACATGATTATAAGTGGTAATTGCAATCTGAAATAAAAATGGCAGCAAGCAAACATGTAGCAGAACTGGTTGTAAACGGTGTTTCAATGCTTAGAAATAAGGCCTAGGGATCATACTTTCACTAATGGACACTCTCAACAATAATAATATAATTGAATACATAGATATTTCCTCTTCACTATGCTACTCTGAATTATTCTCTCGTTGTATAACGAACACCAATCCACAGCGTAGGCTATAAAAGCGCACCTAAAGTCGCATTCCACATCTAGGGAACCCCACACTGTCAACTAGAGCGCCCTAAAATATTACTAGACAAACACCACAATTTCATAGAGACATCCAACACAAATAATAACTCATGATAAGTATTCCTATAATATTTAGCCTAAGAGTCACTCACGGTGCGCACACTGTCAACTTCGCACCGTGGGACAAAGGTGACTCCAGAGTTTACATTAATAAAACCACTCAAGTAGCATATAAGATAATGAAGAGTAACATCTATGGATTCAACTAGATTACAAAGCTCATGATCACATAAAGATCACACCATGGGAGAGAGAGAGATAAACCACATAGCTACCGGCATGAGCCCTCAGCCCCGAGGGAAACTACTCACACATGGTCATGGTGATGAGGAGCTTGATGGAGAGGTGCAGCCCGGAGTGGAGGCGGCGGCGGCGGCAACCCGTGGAGGCGCGGCGGCCCTTGGAGATGGTGCTGGTATGGAGGAGGTTCTCCACCCCAAGACGGCTGCCTGGGAGGAGGAAAATTGGTGGTATGGGGGCCTCTCCACGAGTTAGGTTTCCTCTCCTTATATATGCTCCCGGATTCCCGTCATCTCCTTTAGGGTTTCGTAAAGCGGCGATATCTGAAGCGTCCGAACTCGGAATTAGGCGAATTTCAAATCCAGATCGATTGACAGAAAATTCCCCGCAACTTTCGCAACTAGACTTTTACTGTTTGACGTCGTCTTCTGTCCGGTACGTGACAATCTCCGAAAAACGTTTCAGACAGATTTCAGGAAGGTCCCGATTCGACTCCAACAAGGTTTCCTTTGCCCAATTTTGATAATTCCTACACATTAAAGTGTAAAACAAGAACATTGTGCACTTTGGCAACTATTAGTAGGTTAGTCCAATAAATGTCATAATATGATATAAAGTGTATATAAAACATGTGACAATTGGTATAATATAAGCATGAAACATCAGAAATTATAGATACGTTTGAGACGTATCAAGCATCCCCAAGCTTAGTTCTACTCGTCCTCGAGTTGGTAAAACGATAAAAACAAAATAATTCCTGAGATGACATGCTACCATCATAATCTTGATCAAATAGTATTGTAAAGCACATGTTATGAATGAAGTGATCCAGGTCAATGGTTTATAGTTTGCTAACAAATAGATAATGAGCAAACAACTGAATCATATAAGCAAAAAAAAATCATGAATAGTACTTTCGAGACAAACATCAAAGAGTTTTGCATAAGAGTTAACTCATAAAGCAATAGATTCTAAGTAAAAGTTATTTAACCAACACAAAGGAAGATTTAAGCTTCAGCAATTGCTTTGAACTTTCAACATATATATCTCATAGATATTTGTCAACACAAACCAATATAATAAGTGCAATATACAAGCATATAAAAAAATTTGCACCAAGGTTGACACTAGTGTTTGCTTCTGAGATAGAAAGAAGTAGGAAAACTGACTCAACATGAAAGTAAAAGAAAGACCCTTCGCAGAGGGAAGCAGGGATTAAATCATGTGTTAGAGCTTTTTAAGTTTTTGAAATCATATAGAGAGTAAAATAAGTTTTGGGAGGTGTGATGACGTGAAACACACGTTCGTTGGGAGACCCCAAGAGGAAGGTATGATGTAGTCAGCAGCAAGTTTTCCCTCAGAAAGAAACCAAGGTTATCGAACCAGTAGGAGCAGCAACTCTTCAGAAGGTTGTCAACGGCGCCAGAAAAATAGTGTTGTTGATGGGAGTCTGGACTGTTGACGTGGAATCTGCACACAACACAATCAAACTACTTTGCCCCAACGAAACAGTGAGGTTGTCAATCTCACTGGCTTGCTGAAAACAAAGGATTAAACGTATGGTGTGGAAAATGAGTATTAAATTGCAGAGAATGAAAAAGGAACAGTTTGCAGTTTGTGGTTGTTTAATCAGTGTAAAAGAATGGACCGGGGTCCACAGTTCACTAGTGGTGTCTCTCCATAAAAGATAACTAACATGTTGGGTGAACAAATTACAGCTGGGCAATTGACGAATAGTGAGCGCATGACAATGCATATACATGACATGTTGACTACTATGATATTTAATTGGGCATTACGACATAATACATAGATCGTTATCCAACAGCATCTATGACTAATAATCCACCGCCGGGTTGTCATCCGAGTCCCCCGTTGGTATTAAGTTGCAAGCAACGGATAATTGCATTAAGTAAAGTGCGTAATGTAAACAAACACATATGTCCGTGGACATAGCATCGTTAGGTTATCCCTAGTGGCAACAGCACATCCACAACCTTAGAACTTTCTGTCACTGTCCCAGGTTAAACGGAGACATGAACCCACTATCTAGCATAAATACTCTCTCTTGGAGTTACAAGCATCTACTTGGCCAAA
Organism: Poa pratensis; assembly: GCA_947311845.1. Classification (NCBI taxonomy): domain Eukaryota; kingdom Viridiplantae; phylum Streptophyta; class Magnoliopsida; order Poales; family Poaceae; genus Poa; species Poa pratensis. The sequence continues at coordinate 23,205,565 of CAMZMU010000051.1, read as the reverse complement.
GCATCTACGAGTAACGGAAAGCATGCAAGATCTTAAATAACATATAAGATAGATTGATAATCAACTTGACATAATATTCAATATTCATCGGATCCCAGCAAACACAACATGTAGCATTACAATAATATGATCTTGATCATGTAGGGCAGCTCACAAGATCTAAACATGATGGCACAAAGTGGAGAGACAACCATCTAGCTACTGCTATGGACCCGTAGTCCAAGGATGAACTACTCACGCATCACTCCGGAGGCAGGCATGGCGATGTAGAAGCCTCCGGTGACGATTCCCCTCTCCGGCAGGGTGCCGGGAAGAGGTTCTGAACCCTCCCGAGCTAGGGTTGACGACGGCGGCGTCTCTGGAACTTTTCGTGGATATTTGCTCAGGTACTTAGGGTTTTCGCGTCGGGGGGAATAAGTAGGCGAAAGGGCGGCGGCTGGAGACCCGAGGGGCCCACACCACCCCAGGGCGCGGCAGAGGGGGGCCCGCGCCCTGGCGTGTGGGGCCCCGTGGCCCTCTCCGTCGCTCTTTGGTCCGTCAGTGAGTTCTGGAAAAATAGGGACCCCCGTGTAGTTTCGTCCAATTCCGAGAATATTTCCAGACTAGCTTTTCTGGAATACAAAAACAGCAGAAAACAGGAACTGGCACTTCGGCATCTTGTTAATAGGTTAGTCCCAAAAAATGTATAAAAGTGATATAAAGTAGATGCAAAACATGTAGCAATTGGTATAAAACAAGCATGGAACATCAAAAATTATAGATACGTTTGAGACGTATCAGCATCCCCAAGCTTAGTTCCTACTCGTCCTCGAGTAGGTAAACGATAAAAACAAATAATTTTTGAGGTGACATGCTACTATCATAATCTTGATCATATAATATTGCAAGGCACATGTAAATGAATGAAGTGATCCAAGTCAATGGTCTATAATTTGCTACCAAATAGATAATGAGTAAACAATGAATCACACAAGCTAAACGTTTTCATGAATAGTACTTTCGAGACAAGCATCAAACAGTTTTGCATAAGTGTTAACTCATAAAGCAATAGTTTCTAATAAAAGGTATTTAATCAACACAAAGGAAGAATTTAGTTTCAGCATTTGCTTCAACTTTCAACATATTTATCTCATGGATATTGTCAACACAAAGTAGTATAACAAGTCCAATACATTGCATATAACGCATGTTGTAACAAAGTTGACACTAGTGTTTGCTTGTGGAAGACAGAAAGAATAGGAAAACTGACTCAACATAAAAGTAAAAGAAAGGCCCTTCGCAGAGGGAAGCAGGGATTAAATCATGTGCTAGAGCTTTTAGGTTTTTGAAAGCATATAGAGATTGCATAAAATATTTGATACTCCTCCCAACCTTGCTAACACAAGCCATGGCTAACCGAATCCTCGGGTGCCTTCCATCAATCACATACCATGGAGGAGTATCTATTTTTGAGAGGTGTTTGTTAATTGTCAACGAATGGTAGCGGGTGAGAACAGTATTCTACCTGTCGAACGGACTTTTAAGAGCGGCTCCCATGAAGGACGTTATTTCTACCAGCAAGGCAGATCATCCCTCTTTCTCTTTGGTTTACACACATTCAGGTATTTCACTGTTTGTCATTGCTTACTGATGAATCAGGGCAAAAGTGTGAAGAGAATTAATTGGTTAAAGTTGTAATTAATTGGGACTGGGCACCCCGTTGCCAGCTCTTTTTGCAAGTTATTGGATAAGCGGATGTATATGCCACTAGTCCAGGTGTAAAAGTCCACTCGACAAATAGAATAAAGAATAACCACACTAATTCCTCATGAGCTAGTAAACATTGACACAAAAAGGGAATAATAACATTTTGAATAATTTAAAGGTAGCACATGAAAAATTTACTTGGAGTGGCAAGGAAATACCACATATAGGTAGTTATGGTGGACACAAATGGCATGGATTTTGGCTCAAGGATTTGGATGCACGAGAAGCATTCCCTCTCAGTACAGAGTTTAGGCTAGCAAGGTTATGTAAGCAAACAAGAATATCAACCCGTACACCAAGTTTTATATGACAAACATATTGCAAACGTTATAAGACTTCATACCGTCTTCCTTGTTAACCAAACCCTGTTATTAGAAAATATCTAGACCTTAGAGGTACCACCGATGCAAACCAAATTTTCAACAAGCTTTACGGTAGTTCTTCACTAATAGGCTTAACTCATGTGATGCACAATTTAATCATGATCTACTTGTTAACTCAAAACAATTGACAAGCATCAAGTTATCCATTTTAGTGATCTACAAGATTAAGCAAGTTTTTCCTTATACCAATTACCACATGCAACATTTTCTGAACCAACCAAACACCAATCAATTTATTTCATCAACTCTCCAAACAAATATAAGTGAAGCAAGAGAGTACTTTCTACAAAAGAAAGCTAATAGCTCTGACAAGAGATACATGAAAACAAGAGCTAAAAGCTGAACAGCGCTAGATATGAATACTCAACAAATATAAGTGAAGAATAGGAGTATTCTCATGAAAAAGCGGAGCGTGTCTCTCTCCCAATCAAGAATGCTAGGGTCCAGTCAAGCTTTATTGAAAATAAAATGCAATACTGAAAATAAAAACACACAGACGCTCCAAGAAAAGCACATATGATGTGAAAGAATTAAAATATAGTTTCACTAGAGATGACCTGATAATTTTGACGATGAAGAAGGGGATGCCTTGGGCATCCCCAAGCTTAGACGCTTGAGTCTTCTTGAAATATGCTGGGGAGATCCATGGGAGCCTCCCCAAGCTTAAGCTCTTCACTCTTCTTGATCCTATTATATCATCCTTCTCTCTTGACCCTTGAAAACTTCCGTCACACCAAACTCAAAGTAGATCTCATTAGAGGGTTAGTGCATAATCAAAAATTCACATGTTCTGTAAAGACGCAATATGATTTGTTACTTTAAACATTAGCTACAGCCACTGATGTTATGTGAAGCTCTTCCACCCAAAAAAGAATTTCACTCAACACTAGTAAAAGAGAGAATGCGAAAAATAAAAAGGCATAATCTGTCTAAAACAGAACAGTCCGCAAAGACGAATTTTTTCGAGGCACTTACGACGCTCAGATCGAGAAACTCTGAACTAATGAAAGTTTCAGACATTCATAAAGATTACGCACAAAAATTTCAGATTTTTAACAATCTGGTGATTTTAGGAATTTCGTACAGTGAACAGCAAAAATCTGTTTCTGCGCAGCAATCAAAATTAAGCATCATCTTATCATTAGAGGCTACTCTTGGCACAACAATGCGAGAAAATAAAGATACAAAGGAGTTGCTACAGAAGTAAACAAACTCCTTGACTCAATAAAAGAAAAATTGCAGAAAAATAAAATGGGTTGCCTCCCATAAGCGCTTTTCTTTAACGCCTTTTAGCTAGGCACAAAGCATGCATCAAGTATTACCAAGTGAAGAAGCATCAACATTCTTACGCTTAGCTCTCTTACCTTTACCTTTATCTTTAGGAAATACTTGGTTACACATAGGTGAAGAGGCGAAATTCATAGTGCCTTGGCCCACATCTATTATTGCTCCAAAGCGTTTCAACAGGACCTTCCAAGCGTAATTTGTCCTACTCCTGCACATTCAATGACAAGATAATCAATAGATATTGTTATCCCTAAGAGTTTTGTAAATACTCCTTCAGCTACTCCCCTTGGTAATTTAATAGTATTATCACCCAAAGTTATACAATCTTCGCATTTGGAAAGCTCCCAAAGATTTAAGGAATCATAAATATTCTTGGGCATTAAACAGAATTCAGACATAATATCACAGCGAGAATGAAAAGTTTCACCATTTATAACAACTTTTACTGAGGAATCCATCCCGATGGTTCAAAATTTACTGGCACATTATCATAATGTTCACGAATCTGATTATACCCTTCTTAGACCAGATATGTTCGTTTCAAGAGCGTTAAGTCTATCACTTATGCTTGTCAAAGCCAAATCAATTTTAGTGATTGGGGGCCAGAAATTGTAATCAATTTTTTTATAGCATTAAAAGCTTGATCCCCATCATAACGAAGGAAATCTCCTCCTACCACAGCATCTAAAGCATATCTATAGCAAAGAACAAGACCAAAATAAAAGCTACTAAGAAGCAGGCTTAAAGTCATTTTAGGTTCAGTTTTAGCATAGGACTCAGATATTCTAGACCAAGCATCTTTAAAACTCTCCTCACTCCCTTGCTTGAAAGTGAAGATCTCTTCTTCAGGTGACATTACTACTGGAACAGGGCTAGACATGATGACTAACAGAAAACAAAACTGAAAATAAACTAAATGCAAGTAACTAATTTTTTTGTGTTTTTGATAATTGAAAGCAAACAAGATAAAATAAAATAAACTAAGCAAGACAAAAACAAAGTAAAGAGATTGGAAGCGTGAAACTCCCCTTGCAGAAGACTGCTGTCTCCCCGGCAACGGCGCCAGAAAAATAGCTTGATGACGTGAAACACACGTTCGTTGGGAGACCCCAAGAGGAAGGTATGATGTAGTCAGCAGCAAGTTTTCCCTCAGAAAGAAACCAAGGTTATCGAACCAGTAGGAGCAGCAACTCTTCAGAAGGTTGTCAACGGCGCCAGAAAAATAGTGTTGAGGAGTCTGGACTGTTGACGTGGAATCTGCACACAACACAATCAAACTACTTTGCCCCAACGAAACAGTGAGGTTGTCAATCTCACTGGCTTGCTGAAAACAAAGGATTAAACGTATGGTGTGGAAAATGAGTATTAAATTGCAGAGAATGAAAAAGGAACAGTTTGCAGTTTGTGGTTGTTTAATCAGTGTAAAAGAATGGACCGGGGTCCACAGTTCACTAGTGGTGTCTCTCCATAAAAGATAACTAACATGTTGGGTGAACAAATTACAGCTGGGCAATTGACGAATAGTGAGCGCATGACAATGCATATACATGACATGTTGACTACTATGATATTTAATTGGGCATTACGACATAATACATAGATCGTTATCCAACAGCATCTATGACTAATAATCCACCGCCGGGTTGTCATCCGAGTCCCCCGTTGGTATTAAGTTGCAAGCAACGGATAATTGCATTAAGTAAAGTGCGTAATGTAAACAAACACATATGTCCGTGGACATAGCATCGTTAGGTTATCCCTAGTGGCAACAGCACATCCACAACCTTAGAACTTTCTGTCACTGTCCCAGGTTAAACGGAGACATGAACCCACTATCTAGCATAAATACTCTCTCTTGGAGTTACAAGCATCTACTTGGCCAAAGCATCTACGAGTAACGGAAAGCATGCAAGATCTTAAATAACATATAAGATAGATTGATAATCAACTTGACATAATATTCAATATTCATCGGATCCCAGCAAACACAACATGTAGCATTACAATAATATGATCTTGATCATGTAGGGCAGCTCACAAGATCTAAACATGATGGCACAAAGTGGAGAGACAACCATCTAGCTACTGCTATGGACCCGTAGTCCAAGGATGAACTACTCACGCATCACTCCGGAGGCAGGCATGGCGATGTAGAAGCCTCCGGTGACGATTCCCCTCTCCGGCAGGGTGCCGGGAAGAGGTTCTGAACCCTCCCGAGCTAGGGTTGACGACGGCGGCGTCTCTGGAACTTTTCGTGGATATTTGCTCAGGCACTTAGGGTTTTCGCGTCGGGGGGAATAAGTAGGCGAAAGGGCGGCGGCTGGAGAGGCCCGTGGGGCCCACACCACCCCAGGGCGCGGCAGAGGGGGGCCCGCGCCCTGGCCACGTGTGGGGCCCACGTGGCTCCTCTCCGTCGCCTCTTTGGTCCGTCAGATGAGTTCTGGTAAAATAGGGACTCCCGTGTAGTTTCGTCCAATTCCGAGAATATTTCCAGACTAGCTTTTCTGGAATACAAAAACAGCAGAAAACAGGAACTGGCACTTCGGCATCTTGTTAATAGGTTAGTCCCAAAAATGTATAAAAGTGATATAAAGTAGATGCAAAACATGTAGCAATTGGTATAAAACAAGCATGGAACATAAAAAATTATAGATACGTTTGAGACGTATCAAGGTGTTTGTTAATTGTCAACGAATCAGAAAATGGAAAGTACAATATGACCCCTGCCAACCATACTTTTAAGAGCGGCTCCCATGAAGGACGTTATTTTTACCAGCAAGGCAGATCATCCCTTTTCTCTTTTGTTTACACATGCAAATATTTCACTGTTTGTCATTGCTTGACTGATAAATCAGGGCAAAAATGTGAAGAGAATTAAGCGGTTAAAGTTGTAATTAATTGGGACTGGGCACCCCATTTGCCAGCTCTTTTTGCAAAATTAATGGATAAGCGGATGTATATGCCGCTAGTCCAGTGGTAAAGTCTGTTTGACAGTTGACATAAAGACATCCACCCCGTCCTCATGAGTTTGGTAAACATTGACACAAAAAGAAACAATAAAGTTTTGAATAGTTCAAAGGTAGCACATGAAAAATTTACTTGGAATGGCAAGAAAATACCACATATAGGTAGTTATGGTGGACACAAATGGCATGGATTTTGGCTCAAGGTTTTGGATGCACGAGAAGCATTCCCTCTCAGTACAGAGTTTAGGCTAGCAAGGTTATTTGAAGCAAACACAAGATATCAACCGACACAGCAAGACTTATATGAAAACATGACGAGGTTATGCTCTGTGGGTACCCCAGCTTAAGGGTACCTGGTGCACGTGATGATCAAAGAAGACCAAAGATTAATCGAAGCCCATGAAGGAAGGCCTAAAACGAAGAGTGTTTTCCAAGTTAGATCAAGTTATAGTCGGCTAAGGCTTTCCATATATGTAACCTTGGTCGGTTATGTTTCCCGGGACCCAGCCTCCTATATAAAGGCTGGGAGGGTGATCGATCAAGGCAAGCAATCCGTAGCCACCAAAACCTCGACGAGATCTGCTGCTCATCGATCCCTTGTAACCTCCATATTCAAACCGTAAACACAGATAAGCAGGAAGTAGGGGTTTTATCTCACTCGAGGGCCCTGAACCTGGGTAAATCCAGCTTGTCAGCCGTCGATTCCACCAATACTACGCGTTCTCTACCACACAATCAACCCTAGGTATAGCAACCATGGGACTTGCCGAGGGCACACCTCGACAATTGGCGCCGTCTGTGGGAACAGGTAGTATTGGGCTCACGGTTTCGCCGGTTTCATCATCAAGCGGCCACCCGACGATCGCATCTGCACAAGGTAACTCGCCTACTGCATCATCAAACGCAAATCACCGACCACCGCTGCAAACAGCAACTCGCTAGCAAGATCTACCAGCATCAAATCAAAAAGCGATCACTCGCCAAAATCTCCAAGGAGGCTCACGCCGCACTCGATGGAAGCTCAGCAAGCCTTTGCCGGACTCGAATCAGGTTTGGATATTACGGTTGGAAAATTTAATTTCTTTGTCGATAAAGATGGTGTGCAGGACCTGTTAGACCCACTTGACGTGGAGACACTCAACATGGAGACAATCGACAACGCTTCGACTGCAACACCATCCATCATGGGCGCGACATCGTCACAGATCGTCCCGATCCAGTCGCCAAGCGACTCTGCAACGTCCATGACCTAGCAAGAGTTCCGTGACGAGGTAGCAAAGAGATTTGGAAAAAGCGAGATCGAATCTGCGTATCGCCCAAACAATTCAATCGAGTCACTCGATAACGTCGTCGACTGCAACGACGTCGCAGGGAACAAGGAGAACATAGATGACAACATATACCTCGCCGATCTCAACGGCCCAGAAATCCGTGCCAGCCACGAGATATTCACCTGCGACGCAGATAGCCTGGACCAAGCACTCGAAGATCAACTCGATTGTAGCGGAAACCCCAACAAGCAAAGCAACTCCAACATGAGCCTGGATGATGACGCCGAATCCATAATGCGCATCAGCAACACGTGGGCAGAAGATCGGGTGGTACCGTATCAGGTGTACACCGCGAGTACAGCAGAAACATCAGCAGCCGCAACATGCCGTCGACCTACAGAATACCCTTGCACAGTCACCATGCCAGACGGAACAACCACGCTGACCATCACCGCAGAGATGGCGGAAAAAGTGAGCAAAGTAATCGAAAGCTGCACAATGCTACCAGCAAACGCAACTCCGGAGGAGGTATTGACCTTACAATACTTCCAGTGGCAAGAATCGATACGGTTGAAGAACTACCGAGCAGTACTCGAAGAACGCAAAAAGCAAGCCAGCATATCGAGTGCTCGGCGAAGAGCATTGTCTACGAGTTCAACGGGCAGAAACGACCCCACGAATAGGTCACGATTCATCAACCTCGGAGACGCAGATCGTGCAGCGGTCACTCGGAACCTAAACCCAGCCTTCATGGCAGTCGACGCGGAAGGAGTTCCCATACCTACTGAGCCAGCCGGGGCGCTGATGACGCTAGGCACCTACCTCAGAACAATCGAACCTCCTGCAGGAGACCCAAAGAGGGATCAGCACCTCCAACTGTACAAACAACTGGCAATAGCAGCACAAGCCATACAGCATCCACAAGCAACTCCAAGGAGAGATACAGATTGGGACCGTCGCAGTCGAGGCCCTCGGGGAAGGAGCAGTCGAAAAAGCTCACGCCGTCATCGTTCCAGTAGGAGCCACTCGAGGAGGTCATACAGCAACAGCTCAGACTCGGAAGCAGAAATCGGGCCATGTGGAGAGCTATACTTCACTCGACGGATCCGAGAGGCTCGTATGCCCAAGAAATTCTCGCTAGCTACCACGCCTAAGTTCAACTGCAAACAAGAACCATCAGGCTGGCTGGAAGATTACAGGCTGGCAATCGGATGTCAGCGCGGCACCACAACTACAGCTATGCAGTACATACAACTTATGATGGAAGGAACGGCTCGCGATTGGCTCAAATCGCTACCCGAATCATACTACGATTCGTGGGAACACTTCAAAGGTGATTTCATCAAATACTTCGAGCCTCTCTGTGAGCGCCCCAAAACCTTCGAGGAGCTCCGGACCTGCAAGCAAAAGTCAGATGAATCTCTAAGATCATACATATGGCGGTGGACCACCATTCGTAACTCAGTAGGCAACGTGTCAGAAGATAGGGCAATCGACGCCTTCAAAAACGGACTCTGGAGGGAAGACTTCAAAGAAACACTTGGTCGAGAAGACCCAAAGATGATGGCCGCACTCATGGTACTCGCAACAAAATGGGCAGACGGAGAAGACTCCGTAAGAGGCACTCGACCCGTAGCATCACATGAAAATCACGAGGGTGGCAGTCGAGACCGCAGGGACAACTACAGAATCGTAGCAAACGCAAGAATCGTTATCACGACGATGACCATCCAAACTTCATCGCAGCAGGCTTTGTCCAGTCAAGGGACAGTCGCGACCAAACTGACAGACGACCCGATGATCATCGTGATAATCGATATCATCATACGGACGACCGCCGAGGTAATCGAGACCACCGTACAGACGATCGACGTGACAGTCGAGAACACAGACGCGACGACCGAGATAGCTACAGAAGGCCAGAATGGCGCAGGCGAGTAGACAAAGATCCTGAGCGCTCGATCGAAGAAAAGATGGACGATTATTGCAGGTTCCATCTTTACAAAGGGGATGATGGTAAGCTTCGCTCTAACCACTCGCTGAGAAATTGTAGGGAATTTGATCAACTTGCGATTGAACATATACTGCGACTGCAAAGAGATGGGCGTGCACTGATACGTCTCAAACGTATCTATAATTTTTGATGTTCCATGCTTGTTTTATACCAATTGTTACATGTTTTGCATCTACTTTATATCACTTTTATACATTTTTTGGGACTAACCTATTAACAAGATGCCGAAGTGCCAGTTCCTGTTTTCTGCTGTTTTTGTATTCCAGAAAAGCTAGTCTGGAAATATTCTCGGAATTGGACGAAACTACACGGGAGTCCCTATTTTACCAGAACTCATCTAACGGACCAAAGAGGCGACGGAGAGGAGCCACGTGGGCCCCACAAGTGGCCAGGGCGCGGGGCCCCCCTCTGCCGCGCCCTGGGGTGGTGTGGGCCCCACGGGCCTCTCCAGCCGCCGCCCTTTCGCCTACTTATTCCCCCCGACGCGAAAACCCTAAGTACCTGAGCAAATATCCACGAAAAGTTCCAGAGACGCCGCCGTCGTCAACCCTAGCTCGGGAGGGTTCAGAACCTCTTCCCGGCACCCTGCCGGAGAGGGGAATCGTCACCGGAGGCTTCTACATCGCCATGCCTGCCTCCGGAGTGATGCGTGAGTAGTTCATCCTTGGACTACGGGTCCATAGCAGTAGCTAGATGGTTGTCTCTCCACTTTGTGCCATCATGTTTAGATCTTGTGAGCTGCCCTACATGATCAAGATCACATTATTGTAATGCTACATGTTGTGTTTGCTGGGATCCGATGAATATTGAATATTATGTCAAGTTGATTATCAATCTATCTTATATGTTATTTAAGATCTTGCATGCTTTCCGTTACTCGTAGATGCTTTGGCCAAGTAGATGCTTGTAACTCCAAGAGAGAGTATTTATGCTAGATAGTGGGTTCATGTCTCCGTTTAACCTGGGACAGTGACAGAAAGTTCTAAGGTTGTGGATGTGCTGTTGCCACTAGGGATAACCTAACGATGCTATGTCCACGGACATATGTGTTTGTTTACATTACGCACTTTACTTAATGCAATTATCCGTTGCTTGTAACTTAATACCAACGGGGGACTCGGATGACAACCCGGCGGTGGATTATTAGTCATAGATGCTGTTGGATAACGATCTATGTATTATGTCGTAATGCCCAATTAAATATCATAGTAGTCAACATGTCATGTATATGCATTGTCATGCGCTCACTATTCGTCAATTGCCCAGCTGTAATTTGTTCACCCAACATGTTAGTTATCTTTTATGGAGAGACACCACTAGTGAACTGTGGACCCCGGTCCATTCTTTTACACTGATTAAACAACCACAAACTGCAAACTGTTCCTTTTTCATTCTCTGCAATTTAATACTCATTTTCCACACCATACGTTTAATCTTTTGTTTTCAGCAAGCCAGTGAGATTGACAACCTCACTATTTCGTTGGGGCAAAGTAGTTTGATTGTGTTGTGTGCAGATTCCACGTCAACAGTCCAGACTCCCTGCGACAGCTATTTTTCTGGCGCCGTTGACAACCTTCTGAAGAGTTGCTGCTCCTACTGGTTCGATAACCTTGGGTTCTTTCTGAGGGAAAACTTGCTGCTGACTACATCATACCTTCCTCTTGGGGTCTCCCAACGAACGTGTGTTTCACGTCATCATGCACCTCCTCAACTAGTGCAGATTCCATCGACTACATCACAAGCACAGCCTGTTCAGGCATATCCAGCACCGCAACAAGTACAACAAGCACAGGTATATTCCATACCACCACAAACACAGCCTACTCAGGTGTATACTGCACCAGTACCAGCGCAATCGACACCAGTATACATGGTGCCAGCACAACCCGTTACGGGAACACAAATGGCAGCAGCCGTGCACCAGATGCAGCAGGAGATGAACAAAAATATCCCGTAACTCGCGGGCAGATGAACATGATCAGCGAGGACGTCCCTCCAATAGAGAGCAAAAATTACACACTCGACACGTCAATATGGCGGTCATGGCACCCCCAGCCATCACAATTTTTTTGAAAGGGTCAGAAACTCCGATTATCTTCAATCGAGAGGACCACCCACCCGCAGTATATCGACCAGGGCATGCAGCCTTGGTACTCGACGCTCAAATTGGAGGCTACGCCATGACCAAGGTCTTCATGGATGGAGGTAGCGGTCTCAACATAATCTTTGCAGATACGCTGCGTAGAATGAACAAATCAGTCGAAAATCTGCCAAAGTCCGCAAGTACCTTCCACGGCATCGTCCCAGGCAAAGCAGTGCTCCCAGAAGGCACCATACAACTCGATGTTACGTTTGGAGACCCTACTCACTTCAGAACCGAGTCGATTGAGTTTGAAGTGGTCGATTGGAAATCACAATACCATGCAATACTTGGGCGCCCCACTTTCGCTCGATTCATGGCCGTCCCACACTACGCCTACCTCAAGCTCAAAATGCCAGGGCCAAAAGGAGTCATCACGATCAACGGGAACTTTCAAAGGTCAGATTCATGTGACCGTGACTTCAGCAAAATCTCAGAGATGTACGGGATGGAGCAATCACTCGCCGAGCTTGAGGTCTCCAATGACCGTACACCTCTACCAGAAAGCAAGAAAATGGCAATCGACAGAGGGCTCAAGGTCATCAACGACGCGATGAAGCACAAGGGGCAGGCGAGTGAAGGTTCAGAGACGGTCAACATGTCGTCAAGTCACACTAGTATATAGAAGGACGCATCTGCGTCAGTTCTATGCATAGATATGTAATAGGCGCATAATATCGGAAGAACCAGCAGGTTTCAGACGCACTCTTTTCCCTTACCAGGGTACCTAAGGGGACTGGAAGGTTTTTAATGAGGCGGCTTGCTGGTCGAAAACACATTTCGAATAAAGATACATTTTCCTCCATATTCCTCATATATGCCTTTTATTGTTTACCCTATTCAAACACTCGGGGGCTCGAGCATAAAACCCAAGCCCCACTCGATATACTCGGGGGCTGGGTCAAGCAAAAATACTAAAAACCCCACTCGATATACTCGGGGGCTGGGTCAAGCAAAAATATTAAAAAACCCCACTCGATATACTCGGGGCTGGGTCAAGCAAAAATACTAAAAACCCCACTCGATATACTCGAGGGCTGGCAAAACTACTCAAAAATCCCACTCGATAGACTCGGGGGCTGTCATAAATATACGCATATAAATATTTCGCCACAAATACAAGAGAACATATTTACATTCGAGAATGCCCAGGATTTCAAAAAGTTTACAAGTTAAGAATCTGGCTCATCCTTTGTATCCAGTACAGAACCAAAAAGCTGCTCCTTGCAGCAATCGATGAGTTCCTCAGCAGCAGAGCGTGTCTCGATCAAATGTGATTGGGATACAAGTGTGCCAGTTGCAGGAGGTCGAATCGAAAATTTGGCTTACGGTCGCGGATGTAAGCCATAGTGGCGTTGGATCCAAGAATAGCAAGCTGCATCAAAGACTCTTTGACTGAGTCCGTCACTCGAAAGATATCGATCAAGGGAAACAAGCCTTGAGGTTGAGGCCCTGACGGGAAAAGCGCACAATTTAGGCGAGTGAAGATACGTCTGCACATCTCGAGCACTTGGGCGTTTCGCCATACTCGATCCTTCAAAGTAGCAAGTGTGCGAGCGTGCACCTTGTCCAAATAAAAATGCTGCCTGCCAGTAGTTGGTACATCAACAGCACTATCGAGGAGTCGGTTGACCCTCCTACTTTCTTGCTGGGCATCGGAACAAAACCTGCAAAAGGCCAAAAAGCTATTGGTCCAAAGCATAATGCAAGCAAATGAAAACTTTTTAAGCAAAAATGGTGTCATAAACTCACATTGGAGTTGCCTGTTTATGTGGTCCATCTCGCCAAGAACATAATCCTCGCGTTGGGTAGCAAAACTTGGCTTGGAACGCAGTAGCTCCAACTCAGATCGAGTGTTTTTGAGTTCTTGCTCTAGTTCATCACTCGATTCTTTGCAAGAGCAAGTGCCCTCGTATCATCCCTTGCTCGACTAGATGTTCGAGTATGAGAGGAGAAGGTCCACCAGACTCGCACTCTTGTGGCTGGTTCATAAAACGCAACATTCAGAAGCCCGGACACACGAAGTTGCAAAATTCAGATGATTCAGCAAATTTCATTCAAACATAGCACCCAAAAGTATATACTAGCATAAACATAAGTAGCAAAAGCATACATGCCAGGTTCGAGTAATCAAATTACAGAATAAAAAGTTCCTAGGCCTGTGAGATGGATTCTGCCCTAGTTTTACGCGACTGAGCCCTAACAGCTTCAGCCCGGCGCTCCATAGTCTGGACGCAGATTTCGCTCAGACGTGTAGCTGGCTCGGTTACACCCCTGAATGATAGCGGCCTTCCATCAGGCTTTTTCGGGTAGTCCGATAAAGCACTGTCGAAATCGGCCTCTACACCATTGCCTAACAAAAGCCTGAGGGTGTACTCCGAGCCGCGTACCGTGAGTTCGCGGGCAAAATCCGCCACAATCGACGATCTTTCGCCAAAAGCTGCAGCCAGTCCTTCTGCAGTCGAGGGAGCGGCGGCTGTAGGACACATCCCCGCGTGCAAATTGCTAAGGGTGCTGGTCATGGTAGCCAGTTCGCCTTTGGTCTTGGATAACACAGACTCGAGTTCCGTTATTGCATCATCGAGTGACAGTGAGTCACTCGATGGCTTAGTGGAAGCCGAGTGCCTTCGGAACCTTCAAAATTCAGAAAGCAGAAGTTATGAGCAAAAGCTGCTAAAATAACCAAAGAGCTACTCGCAAAAATAGTTCATTCACCTTTGGCAGAACGGGCCAAGCCCAACAGACGTGCAGCAAGCTCCTTATCGCGGCGAGTGGTTGCGTCCTGAGCATCAGCAAGTGCTTTCTTCGATTCAGACTGCTGGGTGGAGAGCTTGGTCTGCAAGTCCTGCACTTGTTTCTTCAGGCCTTCCACTTGCTCCTCAGCTGACTTCTTGTTTTCTGCGGAGTTCAAAAACATTCTCGATTAGTATCATAACTTCAAAAGAAGGGAAGAGTTTTTAGCAAAAAACATTACGCGCAAGCTCAGTCGAAGTTGACTGCAGGGAGTCCCTCTCTTGCTCCACCCGAACAAAGGACTGGACCCAAGGGGCCATGGCGGCATACATAGGCTGAAACAGAATACGCATGTTATCGTCGAGTGCAGAAGAAACAAAATTTTCAAGTATAAGTAATAACAGAAGCACTCACGTGATCAGTCCAAGAGGCAGGCTTGGAGGAGGAAGCCACGACATCCGCGGTTGGGGCAGCCTTCTCCTTGTTCAAATCAGCAACCATCAGCTCAGTTGCGTCCTTGGCCGCTTCAAGAATAGTGCCTTGTGCTGCCTCTGGAAGGGTGGATGGCTGCGCCACAATCGACGTGTCCGCGACTGGAGGGGAGATGGCGATTTGCCACTGGTATCAAAAAGCAAAAACACATGCAATCAAAAAACAAAAACCATAAAGGCGCGGCTGCAAATATAGGAATAGAACATTAAGCAAACCTTGGCTCATCTTCTTCATCGGAATCAGGTTCGTCACCAAGAGAGAAAACACCCAGTCGAGAGGTGTTACTCGAAGTGGCAGGAGGACGAGAGGCCAGAGGGGAGACAGTCAGGGGTGGCTTTTTGCAGGAGAAGGGATACCCGAATTACCGGTGTCCCCTTGCTCATCCTCTGTACTCGAAGACTCCGGAAGAACCAAACGCTGGCGTTTAGGCTTGCGAGGACCTTGCTCAGCATCTGATTCATCCGAAGCATCCGCTACAACCTGTTCCACCTCTTCCCCTGTTTCTTCTTCGGGATTCTCCTGAGGAGTCGAGTGGGCAGAAGCAGGGTCAGCAATGGGCAGCTTGGTTTCCTCCTGTACTGCCGTCTCCACAGTAGGCCCGGCTTCGGGTAGAGGAGGGAGAGAGGTGGTAGTCGAGTGACCCTATATAGCAAGTACAATTCATAATCATAAGAACGGAAGCAAAAAGGATGCAAAGGCAGATGGTGAGGCATAAAAACGGCAAAAAGAATCACTCACTGCGGGTAAGGCCTTCTCTGGCCCGTAGGGGACGTGGGAAAAGTTGAAGTCGATTTTTGTGGAAGCTTTGATGCTCGTGATTTTCTTCACCTGAGCACTGAGCTCCTTTGGCGTCAACTCGGAGGCGCTCATCCTGGTGCTGTCGAGTGGACCCTCATACTGCCACATCGGGTGGGCACGAAGGCGCATGGGCCACACTCGCATCTTCAAATAAGTGCTGATCAACTGAATACCAGAAACAGTCTTCAGCAACTTTCCAATCTCATTCAGCAAAGGGGTGGCTTCTTTGGCTTCAGCAGGAGAGATAGGGTGGTCCCAGGCCACCGTCTTCTTCGGAGGATTCTCAATCGAAAAAGCCGGGAGCACCACTTGGTCGACTGGCACATAGAACCATTTGGTCCGCCAACCTTGGGCAGAGTCGACTGTCTTCAAGCTAAAGTAATGCGAATCGCTTCGCACTTGGACTTGAAATCCACCCACCGGGCAAGGGCGTTTACCCCGGCAATTGTGGCGCACCTTGAAGATATGCTTCCACAATGCCCAGCTGGGGGACACTCCCAAGAAACACTCGCAAAGCACCATGAAACAGGCGATATGCATAATGCTGTTGGGAGTAAGATCATGAATCTGTAGGCCATAGGCGTACAGAAGCCCTCGCACAAAATCATGCAAAGGGAGAGAGAAGCCGCGGGGAAGGAATTCAGCGAAGCAGACGCGTTCGCCGTTGCGAGGGTCAGGGCGTACCTCCAGACCTGGAGCACGCGCGGCCAGCTGGTCAGCTGGTGGCAGCCAACCCTTCTGACGGTACTCAGAAAGGGTATCCTCGGTTACACTGGATCTGGTCCAGTCACCGGGGATCTTCAAAAGCGCATCGGCAGGCTCACTCGCCGTGGCCGCATCCTTCCCCTTGTCCGATGGATCGGTGGCGGAGGCAGTTGCAGCGGCACGCTTGATCTTCTTTGGCGCCATTGCGCAAGGAGCAAGCAGCAAGGAGCTTGGGAGGCAGAGCAATGGTGTGCGGAGCGCGAGGAAGAAGAGGAACAGAGGAAGTGAATGGCAAGTAAATCAAAATCTTGCGCAAATATTGCTACTTACCGCACAACGCAAAACCCATCATAATCGTCCGTCCAAATGCACATAGCATCTGGCCGTACACGTGGCGAGCGCAGAGAGCAACCGTCGCATCCCACGTCGCCCACTACGCACAAAACCCTAGGAGGTTATGATGGCGCGGCGAAAAATTCGCCACGTCCGGTCAAATCAAAGCTGAAACGGCGTCTTCTGCGGTCAAAACTCTGAACATTGGGCCCACACAGACACGTCTTGTCAAAACGGCGGGCGCACGCCAAAGACGTCATGAATGACGTCAGGGGCAGTGATAACGTCCACATTCGAGTGGTGGGTTCGAGACTACAATCGACGCAAGGATTCGACTAGCAAAGGTACTCCCATGGGAGCATATCAAAAATTTGTTGCGATTGATCAAAAAGGAGCAAAATTATTGAGATTATCCTCTACTTCAAACGAAATAAAGCATAATCTCGGGGGCTACTCCCATGGGAGCGCTGACGCGCTCCCATAGATTTCAAAGACAAAATATTTCGATTGACAAAAAGCAGTGTAAAAGGATGATTTGAGATTGTCCTCTATTGCAAGACAATAAACCACAATCTCGGGGGCTACTCCCATGGGAGCGCTGTCGCGCTCCCATAGATTTCCAAACAAGGTAAGAAAATTCACTCGAATACAGGCTCGATTGAAAGCATTAAGTACTTCACAAAACAAAGAATCAAACTTCATAAATTCCCGACTATGCCAATCGCAGATGTTTCGGATGCTGCATACGCAAATGCAAAGGTAAGACCTGCCGAGCAATCGAGATGGGCCGAGGGACGCTCCAACAGTGTTTTCCCTTGAAATTTTCCGTGTCAACAGACATGATGAAAATCCTGACGGACGCGTTAGGTATCAAAAGATAAACTGCAGAACGAATCAGTAAGACCTACAACGGCCTGAGTCGAGTCTGTCCAGTATGTTCCAGCTTCGAGTCCGGGGACTCGAACCTGATTGAAGGCTAGTATGGTTTCGCCCAAATGTGCGGTTAACTGAGCTCGATTTTCGAGTGAGTCAGGCCTACTATGTCAATATCCCTAGGCATAAATTGCAAAAGTGTTCCAGCTTCGAGTCCGGGGACTCGAATCTGATTGAAGGCTAGTATGATTTCGCCCAAATGTGCGGTTAACTGAGCTCGATCTTCGAGTAAGTCAGGCCTACTATGTCAATATCCCTAGGCAAAATCTTTCGACTGTGTTCCAGGCTCGAATCCAGGGAATCGAGTCTGACTGGAGATTAGTAAGGTTTTTTGCTCAAGTAAGCAGTTAGCTGAGCTCGGAATTCGAGAGTATAAAAGCAAAGACTATGACGTGCACGATGAAGGGAGCACATGCTCGATTCTTCGAGTCAAGCAAGTACTCGGGGGCTAATGACGAGGTTATGCTCTGTGGGTACCCCAGCTTAAGGGTACCTGGTGCACGTGATGATCAAAGAAGCCCAAAGATTAATCGAAGCCCATGAAGGAAGGCCTAAAACGAAGAGTGTTTTCCAAGTTAGATCAAGTTATAGTCGGTTAAGGCTTTCCATATATGTAACCTTGGTCGGTTATGTTTCCCGGGACCCAGCCTCCTATATAAAGGCTGGGAGGGTGATCGATCAAGGCAAGCAATCCGTAGCCACCAAAACCTCGACGAGATCTGCTGCTCGTCGAACCCTTGTAACCTCCATATTCAAACCATAAACATAGACAAGCAGGAAGTAGGGGTTTTACCTCACTCGAGGGCCCTGAACCTGGGTAAATCTAGCTTGTCAGCCGTCGATTCCACCAATACTACGCGTTCTCTACCACACAATCAACCATAGGTATAGCAACCATGGGACTTGCCGAGGGCACACCTCGACAAAACATATTGCAAGCATTATAAGACTCTACACTGTCTTCCTTGTTAACCAAACTCTTTTACTAGAAAATATCTAGACTTTAGAGATATCAATCATGCAAACCAAATTTCAACGAGCTTTACGGTAGTTCTTCATTAATAGGTTTTAACTACATGATACAAAAGATTAAACATGAACTACTTGATAACTCAAAACAATTGACAAGTATCAAATTATCCAATACAGTGATCTACAAGAATATGTAAACTTTTTCCATTATACCATCTACCACATGCAACATTTTCTTCTGTTCCAACCAAACACCAATCAATTTATTTCAACACAAACTCTCCAAATAATTATAAATGAAACAAGAGAGTACTCTATCTAAAAGAACTAACCGCTCTGAACAAGAGATGCATGAAAAACAGGAGCTAAAAGCAAAACAGTAGCTAACAAGAATACTCAACAAGTATAAGTGAAGAATAGGAGTATTCACATGAAAATGCGGAGCGTGTCTCTCTCCCAAACAAGATTGCTAGGATCCAACCAAATTGATTTCAGAAAATAAAATAACAAAGCAAAAATAAAAGCACACAGACGCTCCAAGCAAATCACATATGATGTGAAAGAATTAAAATACAGTTTCATTAGAGATGACCTGATAAGTTGCTGATGAAGAAGGGGATGCCTTGGGCATCCCCCAGCTTAGACGCTTGAGTTTTCTTGAAATATGCTGGGGTGATCCATGGGAGCATCGCCAATCTTAAACTCTTCACTCTTCTTGATCACATTATATCATCCTTCTCTCTTGACCCTTGAAAATTTCCGACACACCAAACTCAGAATCTTATATTTACTAATTGGAGGCACCGTAGAAAGCACCACGTTAATCCTCACGTTTACACTACTATTTACCGTTGGATTAAAAATAAACAACCGTGATTCGTCTGATACTCTGACCGCAATCTCCTTCCGAATCGCCACCAATCTATCCCCGAGCGCTCATCCTTTTCCGTTCTTAGGCAGCCCTAGCCGTGCCGCCGGCGTCTTCCCGAGCTGCTCTCCGATCCCTGTCAACGCTGCCGTCCTCTCGACCTCTGCAAATTTAGCCGCTGCGTGTGCATCCTCCCCATGGCTTCCCTGTCTCGAAGTCACTCATGTGTCATCGAGGTGTATGTCCGTGGATAAAAAAGGCAAGATGAAGGCTCTGTTACTTCTGAGCTATGTTGAATCTTTCTATTTTCTCTCGGTGCACTGAGATCAATGAAACAATTTAGCGATCTGGAACTGACTGATGATCTATCACATGTTATATTCACGAACAGGTCAGCATGATCAACTGATCATAACAATAGGACGTCCGGCCGGCCGGCAGCGAACACCAAGAATCACCTACCTTTCGTCAACTTTAAGAGCATGGCGTATGTACTGAAATCTGAAGTTCATCTATGTTGCTTTTTATACGTGATTTCTGCCAGCACTGATTCCGTCTATCTGGAGAAAACAATGCAGCGCAGGAGCTGTTTGATGTAGGTCGGTTGGCTGTAGGTAAAAGCAATTTGAATTAGATCGGGTGGCCTCGCCGGCGTCCATGCATGAGGCTTCCGATTGAACGAACTACGGCGGACTGCTGGGCACAACCTCCTTCACTCCTGCACCCACTCAGCAGGCAAGTGCCTCTCCGTGATTCACAAAATTGTACACAAGCATTTGTTTTCTGCGACTGCAATAACCTATCCAAAACATTGATCTTACGTTCACAACTTTATCAAGCTAGATTTTTTGCGAGTGCATTACATGCTATAAATTTAGCTAGAGTAATCTTGAGTTATTACTTCAACTAAAAGTTTGTTCCTGATACAAATTGTGGGGAATCATGGACAGGAGATATAGTCGATGCTTAATAATACTTACTTTATGGTATAGTCCACAATTACCATGTATTACATAGTAAAGACAATACATGTATTACATACGTATACTAAAGACCATACACTGGTGATCTTCTGGTCTTGGTAGCAGATGCTTCTTGGTTTGAGGAGAAACTACTGAAACTGATCCACTTTCCTGTAAATTAGTCATCTGATGAGTTACTAGGAACATTATAGGATTTATTATATGTTTAGTTAAACTCTTACGTCCTTTGCACATCAATTAAATAAAAAACGCATGCAGTATTATTTTTGAATGCATGAGGTATGTACAGTTGATTTGCAATTATGAAAGATCATTCATCAGTAAACCGCAGCACTTTCTGTGCCAAGCTTACCAGCACACAAATCATAGTAATTACAATTTTTTCTTGCAATTTCTGTGTGTCGAATTTGGTGCACTTTGGGCCAACTACGGCCGACATTCTCTTCTCCCTCATTATTGCGCCACCTAGGGCTCGACCTTTCATCAGATTTTGCTCCCATTTACCTACACCTGTGAGGCACGCAGTACCAGCCGCGAGGCTTGATATGAGACGTCCAAGCAGAGCTGCTCAAGGGAGTTGTTGTGCAGCTGCAGCATTCTGTCATCTCGACAAGAGTCGATACAAACTGGAGAGCAAATGATGGTGGGTGGCAAATGTGTACGATGGTCTGTGCAGCGCACCCTGATTATTTCTACTATAAGTATGCATCTATATTCTGTTCCTTTTGTTACTTCATCAACTCTCTACAAGATGAACATGCTTTAAATTTCCTCTGGGTAAATCGAAATTTCAAAATCGATCTAAATTTGCTAAGTGTCTTAATTAAAAGGTACTCATGTTCTGTGTTCAATAAACAATGGTTTAGATGATAATTCAGACAATGCCAATGCCTGACTTTTATTTATTTGCAGTCTTTAGGTTGCAAAGGATTTGATGGGATCAGTATTAGCTATATCTTGATCGGTTCAAATGCTTCAGGAAAAAGGTCGGCTTCCGTCTTTCTCATGTATATATGTGGATTACAAACTTCAGGCTAACTACACACGTGTTATCATTCTTTCCTTTAGTTGTCTCTGGTGCACGGGCATATTAAGTTTTGCAGTTTTCTGCAGGTTGTGGGGCATAATCTGTTAAACTTTGCTCTACTCATAACCACAATGCTCAGTTTCTTACATTTTTATTTGGTCTGCAATCAGATGTAGGTGTCATCTCTTTTATAGATTAAATAGAACGATCTGCTCAACTTATCAAATTGGCTAGACAAGAACTAATCATTAGTGTAAACCAAGGATAGTGCACCTCCTGTTGACCTGTTCGGTGCCCATTATATCCACATGCACTGCAAGAGCAGAAACGGCAGCTACAACATTAGCACCAAGAAATTTCTGGACGGCACTGATATTTGTAGAGGTCATAATATACTCTCAGCTATAAAGGTTTCATGGGTCAGCTATGTTCTATGCTTCCACTGGATGCTACCATACAGAATCAAGAACATAAGTTGGTAGTGTCATTATAGCTCCTTTAAAATAAAGTCTTTAAAATAAAGCGGATGTAGCTCTAACTCACAGACTATAACATGTTTTGATTTGAAGGCTATATTTAAATGTCCTCATCTCTATGATCAGAACAATGCAATATCCTAAGAGGTCAGACATGTAGGGAAATTCCATCACAACATCTCATTGCAGATTTGAAAACGTGCTTTATTATATCCGGCGTGATGTCTCCAACTCAAATTTGTGTTCTCAAAGATGATAAGAGAGATGCAGTGTGAACAATATTGTTTTTCTCTAAGAAAACTTTTAAATATTTTCCTTTTTTCCAGTTATTAACTCCTATGAATATGTGGTCTGCTAAATTTTACGTTTGCTCAGTGACAAATTTTCAGAGTCAATGGAAACAGCCAACAATGGTTTGTGCTGTTCTTTAGGAGTAGTATTACTGAGACATGCGTGGGCATGGGTGCAAAGCAAGGTATTACTGTTATAACTCAGTTCACTTTACTGTACGACATACAAATTATTCTACTGTATTGTCGTAAACTATTTGGAGTTCAGTTCATAATACCATATTTACAAGCTTCATTGTTAATATCGACCTGCTCAGTCATATTGTTTAACCAAACTGAAGAGGTTGAAGTAATGTTCGAACAAGTCTATTTAATTGTTTACTCTATAATAAATAGTGTCCATCTTCAGAGGAAAATAAATTAGAGTATTTTGTTCAGTTCACCCATATTATCATTGTTTAACCAATTATACTAAAGATTATCTTGATATTCATATAGTTGGTGTTTACTTCTCATGGATAGATCAATTGGCCCAGTAATCAGGTAAATTTATCATTTCCTCCTCGGTAACACAAAGGGGTTGGATTGTTCCAACACATGGGTCCTCCAAGGTCAATGTCGATGTTGCAGTGATATGATCGAGAGAATAAGGTGCAATAAATACTCTCCCTTTAATCTTATAAATCTTTTCTTTAGTTAATCATCAAATTCCGTGGTGATGATTAGTAAGTAATATGTCCTCGATATGGAATTAAATATAGCTAAAATATTTTCGTGTTATTCGGACATGTAAATAATTGTCACATTAATTATAGGAACCTATTACATGATTATACAATCTTCTCTCAAAATATAACCCTCTACTTCGCATGTAACATGACAGCAAAAGGATTCACTATTAAAAATATCATTGGACTGTTATGTAATCAGTGTATATTTTTCTGTAAAACCAATACTAGCCCGTGCAATTGCACGGGTTGGCGGCTAGTAATTCTAATTAGAGGGTTAGTGCACAATCAAAAACTCACATGCTCTATAAGGACACAAACATGACAATTACTTTTTAAATATTAGCTACTACTACTGATGTTATGTGAAGCTCTTCCACCTCAAAAAGAATTCCACTCAACACTAGTAAAAGAGAGAATGCAAAATAAAAGGCAGAATCTGTCTAAAACAGAACAGTTCGTAAAGATGAATTTTTTCGAGCCACTTATGTTGCTCAAATCGAAAAACTCAAAACTAATAAAAGATGCGTACATATCTGAGGATCACGCACAAAAAATTTCAGATTTAAATATTTTTTCTGTGATTTTACAGAAGCAAAATGGTGAACAGCAGAAATCTGTTCCTGCGCAGAAATCCAAATCTAGCATCATCTTCCTATTAGAGGACTTACTTGGCACAACAATGCAAGAAAATAAAGATACAAAGGCATTGCTACAGAAGTAAACAGCACTTTGACTCAAATAAAATAAAAATAGCAGAAAATAAAAACAATGGGTTGTCTCCCACAAGCGCTTTCTTTAAAGCCTTTTAGCTAGGCATGATAATGATGATGCTCTCATATGTATAAGAGGTGAATATGAAAGAGCATCAAGAAGCAAATATCAAACACATTTAAGTCTAACCCACTTCCTATGCAAAGGAATCGTGTAAGAAAATAAATCAATAAAGCACAAAGTGACTAGCATAGGAAGGCAAAACAAGTGGAACTTCAAAAATTTCAACATAAAGAGAGAAGACTTAATATTATTGAGATATATGAAGTCATGTCTCCTTCTCTCATAAAAACTTTCAGTAGCATCATTGATAAAATCCACAATATAACCATCACATGAAACATTCTTACCATGATCCATGTGCATAAAAGTATCAATATTTTCCACATAAGCAAAGTTCTTGTTATTAATAACAATGGGAGTAGGATCATCATAAAGAACTCGAACACGATAGACAAGTTGTATATTAGAGGGATGGCTTTGGTAAATCCCTCTATAATTATGACAAGTTTCATGAGAATGATTGTAATTATAGCCTATGACATAGTTATCTTTATAATAATTATCAAAGACTGGAGGCATAGTATCATCATAAGCAATAGAATAGTTATCTTCCAAAGTGTGTTCATTTGTAAACATATCATCATCATTTTTACTAGAAGGAGAGGTCTCAAATATATAATCATCGGTAGCAAAAGGATTTTCAAAAACATCACTAGGAGGAGAGGTTTCAAAAATATAATTATTACTAGCAAAAGGATTTTCAAACACCTCATCCCCAAGCTTAGTGCTTCCTATATCATCATTGGAAGGAACACGGATAGTACTAATAGTATAGCAATTATTAACATCATCATTTTCAGAATTGGTAACCAAAAGATTTTCAATATCAAAAGTAGTGTGCTTTTCCCAATCATGGTCACTACTATAAGTAACAGGCATAGGATCATCATCGAATTCAGACTCATCAGCAACAACTATAATAGGAGCAACATGCTTAGGGGAAGATACCGTTTCCTCTCTCCTTTTACTCCTCCTCTTCTTCTTCTTCTTCTTCTTCTTCTTCTTCTTCTTCTTTCCCTCTTTAGGAGGGAGAGGCTTGAAAGGAGGCTTCTCCACATACCATGGTTTATTGTTAGAAACAATAGAAGAAACTTGGGAGGATTCCTCTTTTTCATTAATAAGAGTAAAACAAACATTAGTCCTTTCATATTTTCGTAAAGTCGATCCATCTTTTGTAATATTTTGTATGTAAGTGTTGGCATGGCAATTATTAACACAATAGAGATGACATCCATGCAACACGCTATTCATATCAAAAGCACTCATATCTAACGAAGAAGTTTTTCTTGATAACTCTTCACACCCCAAAAATAATGTAAGTTCATCATGCTGATTAGGAGTGATCATGTTATCACAAAAGTCTCTCGCAGTATCCTTATTAGAACCTGAGCATTGAAATTCGAAATGACCCTCTTTATAGCAAAGTTCAAAATAAAAGGATAGAGGGCACACACTTTTTCAGCAAAATCACTTAGAGCCTTGTACCACGTTCTAGTTTTTTCATTCCTATGATGGATACAATATTCTTCTTCGATTTGATTCTTTTCACAAGGTCTAAGTGCTCCACAAAAATTAACATGCTTATAAGAAATAGTATTTTCAGAAGTTTGAGCATGTTTATTGCAATCATTAATAACAATTTCATTTTCATGCAAGTGTCTTTAAAAGGTTCATGATACATGTCCCAATTTTCTATAGGAACATTAATATGAGAAGCAAAGGCTCTACAATAATCAACAATAATTTGAGGATCGAGACCATATTTAGCACTAAGCTCATGAAAACTAGCAGTTTCAACGAAAGACTTAATGCAATCATACTCATAGTTTATACCTGATTCTTTACCTTTGTCGTTCTCCCAATCTTCAGTATTGCTTTGAATTGTTTCAAGAAGATCCCACTTAGCAACCTTCTTACTTGTGAAAGAACCCTCTGAACAGGCATCTAGATAATCCTTGCAATGACCTAAAAGCCTTGCATAAAAATTAGTAACAATTATTTCCTCAGGAAGCCCATGGTTAGGACATTTGAGTATTAATATTTTCAGTCTCCCCCAATCTTGAGCAATGCTTTCTCCATCACGAGGACAAAAATTATAAATGTAATTCCTCTCAAAATGCATTTGATAAGGGGGATAAAATTTAGAGTGAAAGAGAGATTCAAGCTCCTTCCACTCCGAATGATGAGGATCATCCAGTAGCTCATACCACTCTCTTGCTTTGTCCTTAAGTGACAATGGAAATAATTTCTTCATGGCATTTTCTCTTGATAAACCTACAACCTTAAACAACTCACAAAGTTTTGTAAGTTTCAACAAGTGATCACGTGGATGGACTGTTCCATCCCCTGCATAACGTTCATCCATAACCTTTTCAACAATTTCCATAGGTATTTCAAAAGTAATACTTTCAGTAGGTGGATTTAAAATATCACAAGCATCATTAGAATTATCACACACGGGAGACAAAGTATTATCAAAGCAAATTTTCTCCTCCAAAGCTGGGGAACTAAAAAGTTCATTTTCATAAAAACTAGCTTCCCCAAGCTTAGACTTTTCCATAGCATTAGCAATAATGGTGTTCAAAGAATTCATGCTAATAACATTGTTACCACTATTATGCAAACAAATTTCCATAGGTTTTTTAATTTTCTCTTCAAACACATCATGTCCTAATTCAATATAAAGTTCATAAGGATCTCTATTTTTTTTGTTGTCTTCCATTAAGCCTAACTAGTGAAATTAAAAACAAGAAATAAAAAGATATAACTGCAGGATCTAAAGGAGATACCTTCCAACACTTACCTCCCCGGCAACGGCGCCAGAAAAGAGCTTGATGTCTACGCACGCTTCTATTCTTGTAGACAGTGTTGGGCCTCCAAGTGCAGAGGTTTGTAGAACAGCAGCAAGTTTCCCTTAAGTGAATCACCCAAGGTTTATCGAACTCAGGGAGGTAGAGGTCAAAGATATCCCTCTGAAGCAACCCTGCAATTAAGATACAAGAAGTCTCTTGTGTCCCCAACACACCTAACACACTTATCAGATGTATAGGTGCACTAGTTCGGCGAAGAGATATTAAAATACAAGTGATATGGATGATTATAAGTGGTAATTGCAATCTGAAATAAAAATGGCAGCAAGCAAACATGTAGCAGAACTGGTTGTAAACGGTGTTTCAATGCTTAGAAATAAGGCCTAGGGATCATACTTTCACTAGTGGACACTCTCAACAATAATAATATAATTGAATACATAGATATTTCCTCTTCACTATGCTACTCTGAATTATTCTCTCGTTGGATAACGAACACCAATCCACTGCGTAGGGCTATAAAAGCACACCTTAAAGTCGCATTCCACATCTAGGGAACCCCACACTGTCAACTTGAGCGTCCTAAAATATTACTAGACAAACACCACAATTTTATAGAGACATCCAACACAAATAATAACTCATGATAAGTATTCATGTAATCTTTAGCCTAAGAGCCACTCACGGTGCGCACACTGTCAACTTCGCACCGTGGGACAAAGGTGACTCCGGAGTTTACATTAATAAAACCAATAAAGTAGCATATAAGATAATGAAGAGTAACATCTATGGATTCAACTAGATTACAAAGCTCATGATCACATAAAGATCACACCATGGGAGAGAAAGATAAACCACATACCTACCGGCATGAGCCCTCAGCCCCGAGGGAAACTACTCACACATGGTCATGGTGATGAGGAGCTTGATGGAGAGGTGCAGCCCGGAGTGGAGCCGGCGGCCGGCGGCAGCCACGGCGCGGCGGCGGCGGCGGCAGCCCGTGGAGGCGGCGGCGGCGGCCCTTGGAGATGGTGCTGGTATGGAGGAGGTTCTCCACCCCAAGACGGCTGCCTGGGAGGAGGAAAATTCGTGGTATGGGGGCCTCTCCACGAGTTAGGTTTCCTCTCCTTATATATGCTCTCGGATTCCCGTCATCTCCTTTAGGGTTTCGGTAAAGCGGCGATATCTGGAGCGTCCGAACTCGGAATTAGGCGAATTTTAAGTCCGGATCGATTGGCAGAAAATTCCCCGCAATTTTCGCGACTAGACTTTTTCTGTTTGACGTCGTCTTCTGTCCTGCACGTGACAATCTCCGAAAAACGTTTTCAGACAGATTTCAGGAAGGTCCCGATTCGACTCCAACAAGGTTTCCTTTGCCCAATTTTGATAATTCCTACACATTAAAGTGTAAAACAAGAACATTGTGCACTTTGGCAACTATTAGTAGGTTAGTCCAATAATGTCATAATATGATATAAAGTGTATATAAAACATGTGACAATTGGTATAATATAAGCATGGAAAATTAGAAATTATAGATACGTTTGAGACGTATCACGCGTTGACTGCCTCCTCGCGCCACAGCTCGCGTTGATACGCCTTGGCCATCTCCGCCTCCTTGTTGCGGCGGCGACGTTCCTCCATCTGCTCGCGACGTTGCTGGCCATGGCGCTCGTTGCAGCGGCGAGCATGTTCCGCCGAGAGGAAGCTGCAATGACGTCGAAGCTCGCGCTCCTCCGGCGTCTCGTGGCTGCCCGCCATGCTTGGCGGCCGATCTGCTGGTGGCGAGTTGGGAGAGGGGAGAAGAAGTGGTTTGCTGTGGTGTGGGAAGAGAAGGGCCGCGCCACGCCACGTTTTAAAGGCGGCCGGAGGAGCGGGGTTGGGTGGCTTGCATTAATGCCTAGCCACCGGTTCGCCCGGCCACGCATTGACGCCGACGACGCGTGTGCAGGGCGCCGCCGTTGGAAGCCGCAGCGACGTCAACACGTGGACGGCGCTCGAGGCGTCGCTTCCGTCTACGCCATGGGAACAGGCGCGGCGTTATTTGCGACGCGTCGATTCGCTCTGGGCCCACCAGGGGAACGGGCGCGGCGTTATTGCGACGCGTGCTGACAGGCGTGCCGCCGTCTCGTCGCCTGATACGTCTCAAATGTATTTATAATTTCTGATGTTCCATGTTGATATTATACCAATTGTTACATGTTTTATATACACTTCATAGCATTTTTATGCATTTTCTGGGACTAACCTATTAACAAGATGCCACAGTGCCAGTTCCTGTTTTCTGCTGTTTTTGTATTCCAGAAAAGCTAGTCTGGAAATATTCTCGGAATTGGACGAAACTTGGACATAACCTCCTATTTTTCCAACACGAACACGGAGTCCAGAGGAGAGACGGAGGAGGGCCACGAGGCACCCACACCATGGGGCCGCGCGGGCCCTCCCGCCGCGCCGTGGGGTGGTGTGGGGCCCACGTGGCTCTGTAGCCGCCGCCCTTTCGACTATTTATTCTTCCCGACTCGAAAATCCTAAATACCCGAGCCATTATCCACGAAAAGTTCCAGAGACGCCGCCGCCATCAACCCTAGCTCGGGAGGGTTCAGAATCTCTTCCCGGCACCCTGCCGGAGAGGGGAATCATCACCGGAGGGCTTTACATCACTATGCCTGCCTCCGGAGTGATGCGTGAGTAGTTCATCCTTGGACTACGGGTCCATGGCAGTAGCTAGATGGTTGTCTCTCCACTTTATGGTATCATGTTTAGATCTTGTGAGCTGCCTATCATGATCAAGATCATCTTATTGTAATGCTACATGTTGTGTTTGCTGTGATCTGATGAATATTGAATACTATGTCAAATTGATTATCAATCTATCTTATATGTTATTTATGATCTTGCATGCTTTCCGTTACTAGTAGATGCTTTGGCCAAGTAGATGCTTGTAACTCCAAGAGTGAGTATTTATGCTAGATAGTGGGTTCATGCCTCCGGTAATCTGGGAGAGTGACAATAACTTCTAAGATTGTGGATGTGTTGTTGCCACTAGGGATAAAATAACCGATGCTTAGCTTAAGGGTGCGCCGTTAGGTCTAATGCATTTGTTTACATTACGCACATTACTTAATGCAATTATCCGTTGCTTGCAACTTAATACCAACGGGGAATTCGGATGACAACCTGGCGGTGGATTAATAGTCATAGACGCTGTTGGATAACGGTCTATGTATTTTGACGTAATGCCCACATGAATATCATAGTAATCATCATGTCATATATATGCATTGTCATGCGCTCAATATTTTGTCAATTGTCCAGTTGTAATTTGTTCACCCAGCATGTTAGTTATCTTTTATGGAGAGACACCACTAGTGAACTGTGGACCCCGGTCCATTCTTTTACACTGATAATACAACCAACTGCAAACATTGTTCCTTTTCATTCTCTGCAATTTACTACTGTTTTCCACACCATATGTTTAATCCTTTGTTTTCAGCAAGCCGGTGAGATTGACAACCTCACTGTTTCATTGGGGCAAAGTAGTTTGATTGTGCTGTGTGCAGGTTCTACGTTGGCGCCGGATTCCCTGGTGTTGCGCCGTGCCATATTCCGCCACCAACAACCTTCAGAAGTGATTTCTTACTCCTACTGGTTCGATTAAACCTTGGTTTCATACTGAGAGAAAACTGCTGCTACACTGCATCATACCTTCCTCTTGTGGTCTCCCAACGAACGTGTGATCCACGCAATCAAGCATATTTTCTGGCGCCGTTGCCGGGGAGCAAGAGGATTTCTGCAAGGGGAGTTTCACGCTTCCAATCTCTTTACTTTGTTATTGTCTTTCTTAGTTTATTTTTATTTAGTCTTGTTTGCTTTATTTATCAAAAACACACAAAAAAATAGTTACTTGCATTTACCTTATTTCGGTTTACTTTCTTTTTATTTCATCATGCTTCTCCCTAAGTTTACTTTAAAAGATATACCGGTGGGAAGTGGGTCTATCATTGGAAGAGATAACATTGAAGAGTTCTTTAGTCATGTTAGTAGACTTAAAGATTTTGAAGATAGATCCTTGGTAGAACTTGCCCCTAATTATGAAATTGCTGCTGCCTCTTTGGTTCACATGTTGGAAGCTAGGTTTGTTAATCTTAATCCTATAATGCAGCAAATGTTTCTTAAACTTCATGATATGAAAGAGGGTGAAAAGAAAGATTTTGTTTTAGAAACTCTTCTTAAAGAATTTGGTGATGTTGCTGGGGAGGCTAGAAAAGTTTTCATTCGTTATAAGATGCTTGGCTATTTTATTGATATTGCTAATACACTTGAGAAGCTTGAAAAAGATAGGCTTAAGTACACTAATGAACCCAATTATGAGGGAGAAGTCAAAATACCAATACCTTTTAAGCTTGTAGGAATGCATGAGGCACTAGAAAAGAATTTTGATTGGATTGTTCCTGAAAATTTATTTGATGAGGATGGTGTGCCTAAAAGTAATGAAAAAAGAGTTTCTGAAACTTATATAGATAAAATACAATGCATTGTTGAGAAAACTTCCAACCTTTCTGTTGATGCTTCATCACTTGGAACACTTGATTCTCACTTTCTGCGCCTAGCTGAAACGCGTTAAAGAAAGCGCTTATGGGAGACAACCCATTATTTTATTTCTGCAATTTTTTTTGAGTCAAGGAGTTGTTTATTTCTGTAACAATCCCTTTGTATCTTTATTTTATCGCATTGTTTTGCCAAGTATTGCCTCTAATAGGAAGATGATGCTAGATTTGGATTTCTGCGCAGTAACAGATTTCTGCTGTTCACCGTTTTAATTCTGTAAAATCACAGAAAACTTATTTAAATCTGCAAATTTTTGTGCGTAATCCTCAGATATGTACGCATCTTTCGTTAGTTTAAAGTTTTTCGATCTGAGCAACGTAAGTGCCTCGAAAAAATTCGTCCTTGCGGACTGTTCTGTTTACAGATTCTGTCTTTTATTTTTCTCATTCTCTCTTTTACTAGTGTTGAGTGGAATTCTTTTTTAAGGGGAAGAGCTTCACATAACATCAGTGGCAGTAGCTAATGTTAAAAGTAACGGTCATGTTTGTGTCCTTATAGAACATGTGAGTTTTTGATTGTGCACTAACCCTCTAATGAGAATTACTTTGAATTTGGTGTGGCGGAAGTTTTCAAGGGTCAAGAGAGAAGGATGATATAATGTGATCAAGAAGAGTGAAGAGCTTAAGATTGGGGATGCTCCCATGGATCACCCCAGCATATTTCAAGAAGACTCAAGCGTCTAAGCTTGGGGATGCCCAAGGCATCCCCTTCTTCATCAGCAACTTATCAGGGCATCCCCTTCTTCATCAGCAACTTATCAGGTCATCTCTAGTGAAACTATATTTTAATTCTTTCACATCATATGTGCTTTACTTGGAGCGTCTGTGTGTTTTTATTTTCAGTATTTTATTTTTCTTATGGTCAACTTGATTGGACCCCAGCATTCTTGATTGGGAGAGAGACACGCTCCGCTTTTTCATATGAATACTCCTATTCTTCACTTATACTTGTTGAGTATTCTTATCTAGCTATTGCTATGCTTTTAGCTCCTGTTTTGCATGCATCTCTTATTCAGAGCTGTTAGTTCTTTTAAAAAAAGTACTCTCTTGCTTCACTTATAATCATGGTTTACAAAGCGTCCGCTTCAGGACGCCTAGGCGACGCTTAGGCGTCAAAGCGCCCCCCCTCCGCTTTGGAAAAATGACCGCTTTGGGCGCTTTAAGCGCCAAAGCGCCCCCCCATCGCTTTGAGGACGCTTCACGCTTTGTAAACCATGCTTATAATTGTTTGGAGAGTTTATGTTGAATAAATTGATTGATGTTTGGTTGGAACAGAAAATGTTGCATGTGGTAGATGGTATAATGGAAAAAGCTTACATATTCTTGTAGATCATTGTATTGGATAATTTGATACTTGTCAATTGTTTTGAGTTATCAAGTAGTTCATGTTTAAGCTTTTGTATCATGTAGTTAAAACCTATTAATGAAGAACTACCGTAAAGCTCGTTGAAATTTGGTTTGCATGATTGGTATCTCTAAGGTCTAGATATTTTCTAGTAAAAGGGTTTGGTTAACAAGGAAGACAGTGTAGAGTCTTATAATGCTTGCAATATGTTTTCATATAAGTCTTGCTGTGTCGGTTGATATCCTGTGTTTGCTTCAAATAACCTTGCTAGCCTAAACTCTGTACTGAGAGGAATGCTTCTCGTG
Source organism: Poa pratensis (assembly GCA_947311845.1). NCBI lineage: Eukaryota > Viridiplantae > Streptophyta > Magnoliopsida > Poales > Poaceae > Poa > Poa pratensis. The sequence continues at coordinate 23,172,516 of CAMZMU010000051.1, read as the reverse complement.
CATCCAAAACCTTGAGCCAAAATCCATGCCATCTGTGTCCACCATAACTACCTATATGTGGTATTTTCCTTGCCATTCCAAGTAAATTTTTCATGTGCTACCTTTAAACTATTCAAACTTTATTACTCCTATTTTGTGTCAATGTTTACCAAGCTCATGAGGACGGGGTGGATGTCTTTATGTCAACTGTCAAACAGACTTTACCACCGGACTAGCGGCATATACATCCGCTTATCCATTAATTTTGCAAAAAGAGCTGGCAAATGGGGTGCCCAGTCCCAATTAATTACAACTTTAACCGCTTAATTCTCTTCACATTTTTGCCCTGATTTATCAGTCAAGCAATGACAAACAGTGAAATATCTGCATGTGTAAACAAAAGAGAAAGAGGGATGATCTGCCTTGCTGGTAGAAATAACGTCCTTCATGGGAGCCGCTCTTAAAAGTCTGGTTGGCAGGGGTCATATTGTACTTTCCATTTTCTGATTCGTTGACAATTAACAAACACCTCTCAAAACTTATTTTTACTCTCTATATGATTTCAAAAACTTAAAAAGCTCTAGCACATGATTTAATCCCTGCTTCCCTCTGCGAAGGGCCTTTCTTTTACTTTTATGTTGAGTCAGTTTTCCTACTTCTTTCTATCTTAGAAGCAAACACTAGTGTCAACTTTGGTGCAACAATTTTTATATGCTTGTATATTGCACTTATTATATTGCTTTGTGTTGACAAATATCCATGAGATATATATGTTGAAAGTTGAAAGCAATTGCTGAAGCTTAAATCTTCCTTTGTGTTGGTTAAATACCTTTTACTTAGAATCTATTGCTTTATGAGTTAACTCTTATGCAAAATCTTTGATGCTTGTCTCGAAAGTACTATTCATGAAAAGTTTTTGCTTATATGATTCAGTTGTTTGCTCATTATCTACTTGCTAGCAAACTATAGACCATTGACCTGGATCACTTCATTCATAACATGTGCTTTACAATATTATTTGATCAAGATTATGATTGTAGCATGTCACCTCAGAAATTATTTTGTTTTTATCGTTTTACCTACTCGAGGACGAGTAGAACTAAGCTTGGGGATGCTTGATACGTCTCAAACGTATCTATAATTTCTGATGTTCCATGTTGATATTATACCAATTGTTACATGTTTTATATACACTTCATAGCATTTTTATGCATTTTCTGGACTAACCTATTAACAAGATGCCACAGTGCCAGTTCCTGTTTTCTGCTGTTTTTGTATTCCAGAAAAGCTAGTCTGGAAATATTCTCGGAATTGGACGAAACTTGGACAGAACCTCCTATTTTTCCAACACGAACACGGAGTCCAGAGGAGAAGGAGGAGGGCCACGAGGCACCCACACCATGGGGCCGCGCGGGCCCCCCTGCCGCGCCGTGGGGTGGTGTGGGGCCCTGTGGCTCTGCAGCCGCCGCCCTTTCGCCTATTTATTCTTCCCGACGCGAAAACCCTAAATACCCGAGCCATTATCCACGAAAAGTTCCAGAGACGCCGCCGCCGTCAACCCTAGCTCGGGAGGGTTCAGAAGCTCTTCCCGGCACCCTGCCGGAGAGGGGAATCATCACCGGAGGGCTCTACATCACCATGCCTGCCTCCGGAGTGATGCGTGAGTAGTTCATCCTTGGACTACGGGTCCATGGCAGTAGCTAGATGGTTGTCTCTCCACTTTATGCTATCATGTTTAGATCTTGTGAGCTGCCTATCATGATCAAGATCATCTTATTGTAATGCTACATGTTGTGTTTGCTGGGATCCGATGAATATTGAATACTATGTCAAGTTGATTATCAATCTATCTTATATGTTATTTATGATCTTGCATGCTTTCCGTTACTAGTAGATGCTTTGGCCAAGTAGATGCTTGTAACTCCAAGAGTGAGTATTTATGCTAGATAGTGGGTTCATGCCTCCGGTAATCTGGGAGAGTGACAATAACTTCTAAGATTGTGGATGTGTTGTTGCCACTAGGGATAAAATAACCGATGCTTAGCTTAAGGGTGTGCCGTTAGGTCTAATGCATTTGTTTACATTACGCACATTACTTAATGCAATTATCCGTTGCTTGCAACTTAATACCAACGGGGAACTCGGATGACAACCTGGCGGTGGATTATTAGTCATAGACGCTGTTGGATAACGGTCTATGTATTTTGACGTAATGCCCACATGAATATCATAGTAATCATCATGTCATATATATGCATTGTCATGCGCTCAATATTTTGTCAATTGCCCAGCTGTAATTTGTTCACCCAGCATGTTAGTTATCTTTTATGGAGAGACACCACTAGTGAACTGTGGACCCCGGTCCATTCTTTTACACTGATAATACAACCAACTGCAAACATTGTTCCTTTTCATTCTCTGCAATTTACTACTGTTTTCCACACCATACGTTTAATCCTTTGTTTTCAGCAAGCCGGTGAGATGACAACCTCACTGTTTCGTTGGGGCAAACTAGTTTGATTGTGTTGTGTGCAGGTTCCACGTTGGCGCCAGATTCCCAGGTGTTGCGCCGTGCCATATTCCGCCACCAACAACCTTCAGAAGTGATTTCTTGCTCCTACTGGTTCGATTAAACCTTGGTTTCATACTGAGGGAAAACTGTTGCTACACTGCATCATACCTTCCTCTTGGGGTCTCCCAACGAACGTGTGATCCACGCAATTATCGCCTCGCTATTAGTCGGGCGGAACGGGCTCCTGCACAACCCTAATTAGCACGGGCGCCGGCGCTGTGTGTATGACAGGCGGGCCACCACTGTCGGAGGCCATGTCCACCCCATGTCCAGCACCCCCGAGAGGGCCTCCAAACTTGGAGGCCCTTTCGGGGGTGCCGAACATGATTTTGCTCGGCCCGACCCTTTAGGGGTGCCGCTGGTGGCCGATTTTGACGTCCGAACCCCCAATGGGTCTTTGGAGGGTCATTTGAGGCCCCCGGTGGAGATGCTCTTAGGGCATGTACAATGGGCTCACATCAGCTTTCTATCAGCGTTAACATGCAGGATATTTGTCTAGTAGAAGGAGAGAATAAGGAAAGGGGAGGTTGCCTTCCCTTAGCTAACATATCTCTTATGAAATAAGAGAAAGCTCGTTTCACCATTGCACCATTTATATTCCCTAGAAACACAATTTCCTACTAAACTATAATTAATTCTCATTAATTGCTATGGATGGCAATAAGAGATAATGCATTGTACAACTTATAATTTTGCCTTCCCTAGATGATGTGGATGGTTAAGAGAAGGCGTGCCTCCTTTACCATTGTACATGCCCTTAGTTCGTGACTAGCGAGTACCCACGTCGGGCGGCGCTGCGTAAGACACTCCAACCCGCCGACCTATTTGCTTCGGAGCTATCCGTTTAGCCAAAAATTATGGTCTTAACACGTCGATGAAAAATGACCGACGTTCATTTTTTCCGTGCCGACCCATTCCAGCCCGAAATTTCAGCTGAGTTTGCGTCCGCTCCGAACACGCGCGGACAACCAAGGTGACCTCCCCTCGTTCTCTATTCACCTGACCCACCCACTAGTGACACGAACGCACTTTGTGTTCTCTCGCCCTAGTCTCTCTCACACCAGCTTCATCCCGCCAGCGTTCGTCCCCTTCACCACACCCCCCCGCCCATCGGCACGCCAGATCCCGTAGACACGTACACCAGACCGGATCCCGCCGCCGCGCCACAGCTCGCCGCCCCTGCCACCACCGCCACCGGAGCTGTTTCATTTTCTTTAAAGAAGGTGTAGCTCGCAGCCACTTCAACCATCCCAGTCCAGGTTGGCGTCGTCTCCATCGGCTCCAGCATAGTTCGACTGCCGGAAAAAACGTCCAAGACTCGTCCATGACCACGACCAGCACCGCCCACAAGGTGTTCGTCCTTTTGCCCGAGGTGTTTGGGAGGTACAAATTCACCACCTCTCATGGCAGATTGCTCAGATGAATACTTTTACAACAACAACATCTTGCTACGATTTTATTCAATTTTGTTGTAATAAATTATGTGATTTGATTCAATTTGGTTGTAAAACTATGCGACTTATTTATTCAATCTGGTTGTAAAACTATGGGGCTTATTTATTTAAACTTCAAAATGAATATCTACCTCAATATGATCAAAAAAAAAAATAGACATGGTGGACCAAATAAGTCGTCCCGTTGGGTAGTGGTCAGGAAAGGCCGGATAGAGTCGAACACCTGTCTGTTTGGCGACCCAAACAAATAAATCCGTTTGGGTCGGCGAATTGGAGTTTCCCTAACGTGGGACGAAGGCGAGGCGAGCGGTGATCTTTGCTGCGCAACTCGAGTTGTGAACCCGTGACAAAGACGAAGGTTCGGACAGTCAGGAATCAAATACAATGGATGTTTACTAGATTATTGATTCCTTTTTATTACGCAATAGTCACTGCTACAATATAATAAGGAAAGTCTAAAATAAACAAGTTCTACATAGTTGGTGCAACATTATTTGTTTTAATCTTTTGCCAAAACAAGTTCTAATGTGAACTCGAGTTACCAAATGCATTGTGCGTGCAACACGTAGCGAAGCGGGCGACAAAGGAGTGTGCATGAACTACTCCTCTTCTCACTCACTTTGTGGAGGTAGAAGAGTTGTCCTTGTAAGCAGGTCCAACTCTTTGTCCCACTAGCAATATGGGACTAATTTTAGTCTCACTCACTCTTCTTCTTGTACATAGCATGCAACCAATCTGAATGAGCATTTGAAAATTCAGGATTTGTTAACTTAAATAGGCCAAGGCCTATAAAGATGGAACAATCCTCCGCCAGATTTTAGAGCCACATCATATCGCATTATAGTTCCATATTATTGTTTGCTAAATATGCGGTTCAGTTGGAACTATTAAGTTGAACTTCCAGCAAAATAAGAAGTTACGCTTAACTACAATTGAAAAATGGACTAGACCTTAATTTCATAGTCTTGTGCAGCAAGTTTCACTCAATATCAGTACCGATACTAGGCTGTCGAGGCTACCTTGCGGGCGGAGCATATAGGTCATACTCCTCGTCCATTCATGAGCTTACTAGAGACTTACCAAAACCTCATACAGTGTGACTAGCAATGTGGCGCACATACGTTTTTTCTCAAGATCATCCTGTAGCACAGCGTATTTGTTCATGATGAACCAAAAATACATTAAGATATAATCAACATGTAAAACAATATTGTATGAGATAAATGTATCTGCAGCAGAGTGGGAGTTTTATTAAGGTTTTCTCAACTAGAGCTGATCCGGTTTGTTTTCCCACGTCCTACTTCACGGGATATCCAATCACATAAGTTGGATTATTCCCCCGGCATCTCAAGTGGGTTTCAAATTCATCTCCGTCGATGCATTGTATATCATATTTCTTGATAAAACTTTTGTAAAAGGTATACCAGGTTTTTTTAGCCGTTTGGACATAATCCAATGTTTTACTTCGGGAGTTTTTCAGTTTTTTATTTATATTTAATCTTCTCTTAACAAGTGTTGAACTTTTCATATCCTTAGAACTATTCATTTTGACAATCACAGTTTTGTTGTCGTAGTTCATGACGATGGCCGGTATTGGTTTTTCAACCATAGGCAAGTCTGTTAATTGAAGGACTCACCCGCCCATGCGCCTCCGTAATTTTTACTATAAACACAGTGAGCACATTGTAGATCGTAAATCTGTTCACAAATTTTAAAATGAACTCGATCTACTATTTCAAAATATCATATGACTTTTCAGTTTCAAATGTAACATATTTATTCACATTGTAGATATCCCATCGTGTTCTGATGAATAAAGGTTACCAAGAGGACAAGCGAGGGCAGTTGTTGTAACATATCCCGAGACATGTCCTGTGATGAACAAAGGCCCGACAACAATAGATTTCAAATATTCTGTCCTCTTTGTCAAACATTTTACGTCTATTTCAAGATATGATGAATTTAATGTTTTTTGTGTGTCATGTCTTTTGTTCCTGGTGTGAGGGATACCTATCAATCATTTACAAGTGAAACATTCGACATATTTTGGTACAGTACTGTTGTTATGATCAATGTTCAAGATCTCATTCATCGTTTACTATTCGGTTGGGCTCAGATTAGAGATTAATCGCTTATTTACCGATTAATCGATTTTATCGGTAGCCTATTTATCGACTAGTTTTTTTTTGTAAATTCAAAATTTCAGCACTAAATATTCAAAATATGCGATGCAAAACCAACATTGGAGTACTGGACATAAGTGTTATCTTGATTCCTTGCATTTGAATCAGCAAAATTGGCAAAATTCGAGCTAATGTACAGTTTTACAGGTGTATCGGTCGATGAATCGGCTGTCACCGATAAATTGAGGTAAGATACCCGATATAGGCCGAAATTCGAGCTAAATTGGCCGATAAATTGCCTGTCAGACTAATAAGTCAGCTATGACGATAAACACGGACGATATGTCATAATATTATGTGTCACTCCACGATTCACGATAAATTGGCATATCGGCCGATTTTTTGAACACCGATCGTGATACCAATGATGCACAAACCTTTTGTTACCGAAATTATAGTTGGTTGCCCGCGTTCATGCTATATATTTTTTTTTTTTTTTTTTTTGCGGGTGTTCATGCTATTTTTTTATATATGATCCCGCGGCATTGCACGAACAAAGCCAAGTAAACAGATATATAATTGCACTTCACAATAGTATACAAATAAGCATTATTGTCGTTTACTTTTCATGCTATTTTTCACATAAAGAAAATCTCTAATTCCCACCAAATCGCGTGAGGTGTCAACTAGTTGTTGTAGTTGTAGATACGCTCGGCCAGCGAGTTAAATTATCCCCAAAAAAAAGTCGGTCAGGACCTATCCAAGCAGGAATACAGAATGTACCTATTTCTATCATGAGTTACAAAGGTTACTGATCTAAAAAAAAGGTTACTAGTAGGTGTTAGGCCGCAATCCTCTTTGTTGGGCACGGTCAACAACGGGCTTCTCTCCGTGCCCTTGGCCCAACACGAGCAATACACAGCCCGCCGCTCTCCAAACACACTCCAACCCATCCCACCCTTCCGATCTAAATTCAACGTCCCGATTCCAGCATCCCACGGATCGACCCAGCACGCACCTCCCGCCACCTACCCCTCAAAATTTCGCGCTTCCCTCCCAATATAATCCCCTCACCGCCGAATCTCCAATCCATCACAATCTCCTGCTTCCACCACACTTCCCGCATCCACCGAAATCAGATCTCACCCAGCGGAGCAGCAAGGTTTTCCGGCGATGTCGGGACGCGGCAAAGGCGGCAAGGGGCTGGGCAAGGGCGGCGCCAAGCGCCACCGGAAGGTGCTGCGCGACAACATCCAGGGCATCACCAAGCCGGCGATCCGGCGTCTGGCTCGCCGTGGCGGCGTCAAGCGCATCTCGGGGCTCATCTACGAGGAGACCCGCGGCGTCCTCAAGATCTTCCTCGAGAACGTCATCCGCGACGCCGTCACCTACACCGAGCACGCCCGCCGCAAGACCGTCACCGCCATGGACGTCGTCTACGCGCTCAAGCGCCAGGGCCGCACCCTCTACGGCTTCGGCGGCTAGATCTCTGGACGGCGTTCTGCTGCGGCCTGGTCTGTTTGTGTGATAATATATGTACTGCAGTAGATGGGATTTGTAAATGCTTTGGCGTGCGTCGTTCTGTCTCGTCTTGGTGTTCGGCAGTCTGTAATACCGTGGTGGGTTCAATGAAACTGCTCCGATCCTGAATCATGCCTCAGTGTTAAATTGTCTTTCGATTATCTGTAAGACTGGCTTCAGCTGTTCGATTGACGCACTCTCATTGTCCATTCGAGTCAGCATATGCCTCTTCCGTTTTTCAATCAGTTTTATCTATTCGAGTATTTAATCTCGCTACAATCTATAGAAAATATGCTTCCTTCCGAACAGTTAAGTTCAGTTGCTAAGTTGGTCTAACTCTGAATGAATCATGATTTGTTTCTGCAGTTCTTAAAAATAAAGACTTTTCTGTAGTTCTTTAGAGTGGCCGTGTTTGCAAGCAGATCCAATAGATGCAGAGATATCGTACTCTGTTATAAAAACTTGTGCAAATATGAATCTAGGACGCCAAATACGGCCATCTAGTCTTGAATGAGACATCAATACTCATGAGCAACTACGATAGTTGCAATAGAAAAATCTGCTGTATGTAGAACAACTATCTGAACCTCTGCAATAAACATACTTCGTAGTTCCTACTAATAATCAACTACCATAAAAGCGAGATTTTTGTTCTAGGCCAGTCCAGCGATTTCCAAAGTAGGGTTGCTAACCAGCTGAATTGCAAACTCGGGTCCTTCCCCTTTACCTACCTTGGCCTTCTGATTTCCGACAAAAAACTGACGGTTGAACAGTGGAACTTCCTCATCCTTAAGCTGGCTGCTAGAGTGGAACCCTGGATTGGTCGGTTTCTGTCCTCCGGGGGAGGCTTATTATGTCCAATTATTGTCTGGCCAGCCTACCGATGTTTGCCATGGGTTTGTTTTTGCTCCAAGAGGGTGTTCATGCACAGTTTGATTCGCATCGGGCCTGTTTCTTTTGGGAAGGCTCAGGCCCGAAGCGCAAGTATCACATGCTTAATTGGCCTGCGGTATGTAGACCTAAGGAGTGCGGGGGCCTGGGTATCCTCAACTCACGGCACATGAATGTGGCTCTTATGCTGAAATGGATCTGGAAAATTTATCAGATGGATGACTCGATTTGGGCAGTGCTGATTAGAGCTAAATACACTAGCAATGGGGATATTTTCTCGAGCTCAGACCAAGGGGGTTCTGAGTTCTGGAAAAGTCTTCACAAAATAAAACAGACCTTCAAAATTGGCGCCAAGCACCTTGTGGGGAATGGCAAACGCACCAACTTCTAGCAGAACTGCTGGCATGGGGAGGGCCCCTTAAAGACCAATTCCCTTTGCTCTTCAGCATCTGTGACAACGCCAACAGCTCGGTGGAACAGGTGCTTGTTGAGGGCTGTCGGTTTAGAAGAGCCCTTGGTCCTGCAGGGGCTAACCAATGGCGTGACCTAGAAAGAATTATCAACTCAACTTCCCTCTCCACCGAACATGACTCCATTTCTTGGTCTCTTGATCCCTCTGGACAATATTCAGTGAACTCCATACAAGCAACTGTCGCAAGGGGCGACAGTGGTTCAGCTCAAGGATCTTTGGAAGGCTAGGCTACCCCTCAAGATAAAAATCTTCACCTGGCAGCTTGTTATCGACAGATTACCCTCTGGATATCCCAACTTGCCACTCGAAGTGGGCCTTCGGATGGCAAGTGTGCGCTTTGTGGGGCTGAGGAAGATGCCTCACACATGTTCTTTCAGTGCTCGGTTGCCTTGTTTGTGTGGTCAGTGCTACGCCAGGCTCTAGGGAGGGTTTGGTGTCCTGCTAGCTTCGCACAGTTTTATGCTATTATTTCCCAAGTTTCATGTCGGGCTCGCAGACTTGTTTGGTTCTTGTTTACAGCCCAATCTTGGGCGCTTTGGTCTGTTAGGAACAAACTTGCTATTGAAAAGAAGACCATCCACCACCCGGCTGACATCATCTTCAAATCTATGCTTTTTATGCAGGCGTGGCTTCCTCTTCTCAAGCCGCTGGACCGAGTGGGAGCAAGCTGGCTTGTGGGAAAGCTTAAGGAGATTCATGCTTCCTGTCTCCCGTCGACAGCCACTTAGTGTCGCTACTAGCCTAGTTGTTATCTTTCCCATTGGCGAAGCTGTATGCCGCAACACTTTGTTTTCCCTTGGCGAAGCTGTATGCCGCAGCACTGTAACTGACTTGGTCGAACCTCTTGCTTTGTTAACTCAAAGATGGGTATTAATAATAATGCCTTTTATCTAAAAAAAACTAATAATCAACTCGACCCTTAGAGGAATGAGTATAAATTATATTATGTTCCTAATAATCTTGATCCTCACAGGGATATACGTTACAACCTCCCATTGATGGCTTATCTGAAGTGATATAGTCTGCTCTTCGGCTACATGACTTGTCCCTAATGAGCATAGAAACGAAACTGCAGTAGCTCCTAGTCTTTATTTTCAGTATTTACTTCGGAAACCTTGGCTCCTGAACTATGTTTCGTTTCTTTGTTAAATCAATCAAACCGGGGATGAGGTTCCTTTTCCTCTAAAAATATACGTTAGAACCAACTGATAGGATGCTTTCTTTTGCCAACTTCCGAATCCTAGAAGTGTTGGACTGTCACGACCCAGCCCGGCATCACTACCAAGCCCAAGGCCCAAGACCAACCCAATGCCCAAGACCAGCCCAAGACTACCACGTCGTCGCCAGCTACTTCAGGCAGGCGTCCTCCCGTAGAGAGTTGAACAGATTAGAACCTTGTTCCCCTTTCCTCGCAGAGGAAACCCCAAGATCGATTCGATCCTTGTATCCAACTATCGTGTAACCGAGATAATTGAGAGATGAACCCTACTGGGTACGTTACACTTGGTATCTAGAGCCAGTTCCCCACCACCACCCCCAATTTTTCTTCGATCTGTAATTTCCGAGAGAGGCTCGCGGCGGATCTCGATCTGCGGCTGAAGAGCCGATCGCCGGTTAGATCGGCGGATTGGGAGCACCGCGCTGGCACCGCGACGGCGACGGCGGCCGAGCGTCAGATCTCGGAAACGATGGCGACCGTCACCGAGCAAGCACAGGCCACCAATGACAAGCTCGACTCGCTCGTGTCGAAGTTCGATGGGCTTTCGAACTGGATGGAGACGGTGGAAACTGCCGTCAACGGCCTCATCTCGACCGTAGCCACGCTCAAGCTTCACGCCGAGGACACGGCGGCGCGGTTGGCCGCTATTGAGTCGCGTCCGCCCCAACAACCTCCTCCACCCGCGCCGCTCTCTACAGCGATGCCTCCGGGTGCGGCGGCGCGACGGCCTGAAGGGCACGGCATCGACAACTCGCCTCGGGGGCAAATCAACGAGATCCAAGGATCTCCACGATTACCCCCGGCTAACGGTAGGATGATCCCGCTTTCCTATACTCGTGGATATGGCGATGATGATCATTATGAGCGGCCAGTTCATCACTCACGTTTTCACTCTACTCCAAAAATGGATTTCCCAAAATTTGACGGCACAGACTCCTCAATTTGGAAAGATAATTGCGAGCTCTATTTTGAAATCTATGGTATCTCAGAAATGATGAAGGTTAAATTTGCTATAATGAACTTTGTGGGCAATGCTGCCTTGTGGGTGAAAACTCTCCAGGCCAAGCAACACATTGTGCTGTGGTCTGATCTGTTTTTGGCCGTAGAAGCTTATTGGGGTAAAAACAAATTAAACATGTTCATGCGGCAAATCCTGATCATTAAGCAACTGGACACCGTAGCAGCATACACTGAGAAATTTAACACACTCAAGCACCAAATCCTGCTGCATGATCCACATCAGAGTGAAGTGTTCTTTGTAGAACGCTACATTGCTGGTTTATCTGATGAATTGCGCTCTTCTGTGCTGTTACATTTACCTGAGGATGTGGATACTGCTAGTGTGCTTGCCCAATTGCAGGAAACGGAACTGGAGAACACAAGACAACAACACTCTCGTTCTCAACCGCACTCAACTTATCGCGCGTACACCAATTCTGACAACGGCAAGGCAGTATCTCACTCTGAGGAAGCAAAGAAGCCGGACAAGCCGCGTTGGGATGATAAACTGGAGCAATTGCGTGCTTACCGCAAAGCCAAGGGGCTCTGTTTTACTTGTGGTGACAAGTGGAGCCACACCCACAAGTGTCCTGCCCAAGTACCTCTTCATGTTATTGAGGAACTTCTGGATGTGCTGCCGTGTATGGACAATGCAGCTGGAGCACACACTGGAGGCACCAGCTCTGATGATGAGTGTATGTGTATCGATCTGGCAGCAGTGAATGAACCTTCACCAGCTCGACGGCGCACCATTCGCTTGCATGGCAAGGTGGGCCGTCATGAGGTGCTCATCCTAGTGGATTCAGGCAGTGGAGCCTCTTTTGTGGATGCAGCATTGGTGGAGAAAATGGAAGCAACAACACAACCGTGCTCACCATCTCGGTTTGTGGTCGCCAATGGTGAGATCATGACCAATGATCAGCAAGTTTATGAGCTGGCTTGGTCAGTCCAAGGGCACACATTTGTGCTGGATATGAAAGTGTTGCCACTGACTTGCTATGACATCATTCTGGGAGGTGATTGGCTCGAACAGCACAGTCCTATGTGGGTGCATTGGCGCCAACGTCGCATGCGTTTTGATCACAATGGGCAGCAAATCACACTCCAAGGAATTCAGGAGGAAGGTGCTGTGGCAAGTCCAATTTCACCCTCTGAACTGCAGGGTCTTCTCCGGCGTGGCGCAGTGGCGCATTGCACACAAGTGTTACCAGTTCATCAAGAAGATAGCCTCTATAGCCTGGAACCTGCACCACCAGATGACATTCCAGTGGGGATGCCAGAGCTGATACAGGAATTCGCTGGACTTTTTACACCATCTGTCACTCTGCCACCTCGACGCCAACATGACTTGCTACATCTCACAGAGCAACGTCTTACCACTGGCATTCAGCACAAAGCTTTTGTGATGCTGCTGGGGCTCTGCTACACTATCCAATACAAGAAAGGAATCACCAATGCGGCGGCCGATGCCTTATCTCGCCGAGTACCTGACAGTGATCTTTCGGCCATTTCTGCAGCTGTACCTTCGTGGTTGCATCAGTGCAGAACTTCTATCCAGCTGCATGTTGTTCAAGAGATGATTGATTTTATGCAAGCTTCAGCAGTGGATTGTGAGTCAGCACAGGAGGAAATTGATGCAAATGTCTATCACATCTCTGTAGCAGCTATGAACCCGGGAATGATTGCTCCAAAAACCATGCAGTTTTCTGTGTCAATTCAGGGCAGGGATGTGTTGTTCTTGGTAGATTCTGGTTCTTCAACTTGTTTTATAGATCAAAAGTTGGCTGATGTACTAACTGGTGGTCAATTGTCAAAGAGAATGATAGTCAAGGTAGCTGGTGGTGCGACATTGTTGAGCATCCATAATGGGGCGGCACATGCCCTCTCTCGCAGGCCGACAAGCAATTCTGATCTTTTCTCAATGTCCACTGTTCAACCAAGCTGGCTCGAGCAAGTTGTCCAGAGTTATGAAGGAGATACACATGTTCAAGCCGCAATGCAGGCAGTTGATGCCTTGTCAGTGCCTAATTATTCTCTTCGGGATGGGCTACTGCGATATAGGAATCGCATTGTGGTGGGTGCTAATCCTGTGGTTGGTAATATGGTCTTCCTCAAGCTCCAACCCTATGTTCAGACATCCTTGGCACCTCGTAGCAGTCAAAAATTGGCATTCAAGTTCTTTGGGCCGTATAAAGTGCTGGCAAAGATTGGGGCAGTTGCTTACCAACTCGACTTTCCATCATCAAGCAAGATCCATAACGTGGTGCATGTCTCACAGCTGAAGCGTCGATTACCAGCAAAACAACTGGTGAGTGATGCTATCGCCCTTCTCTGTCTTGATGATTTTGCAGTGCTTCTGCCGTTGGAGATTCTAGCGAGGCGCACGATCCAGCGTGGTGGTGTTCAAGTTCCTCGAGTACTGGTTCGCTGGACTGGACTACCTCCCTCATCGGTGACCTGGGAAGATGCGGCGGTGATCAAGAGCAAGTTTCCTCTTCCACTGGCTTGGGGTCAAGCCAGTTCTCAAGCGGGAGGGAATGTCACGACCCAGCCCGGCATCACTACCAAGCCCAAGGCCCAAGACCAACCCAAGGCCCAAGACCAGCCCAAGACTACCACGTCGTCGCCATCTACTTCAGGCAGGCGTCCTCCTCCCGTAGAGAGTTGAACAGATTAGAACCTTGTTCCCCTTTCCTCGCAGAGGAAACCCCAGGATCGATTCGATCCTTGTATCCAACTATCGTGTAACCGAGATAATTGAGAGATGAACCCTACTGGGTACGTTACATGGACACAACGTAGAAATTGGTCATCCTAGAAAACTGGTTTCAGGTGTTCAATTGACGCACTCTGATTGTCCATTCGAGTCAGCATGCCTCTTCCGTTTTAATCAGTTTTATCTATTCGAGTATTTTACTATCACTACAATCTATAGAAGAGATGCATCCTTCCGAGCAGTTAAGTACAGGTGCCAAGTTGGTTTAGCTTAACTCTGAATGAATCATGATTTATTTCTGTAGTTCTTAAAAAAAGGAATGTTCTGCAGCTCTTCAGACTGGCCGTGTTTGCATACAGATCCAACAGATGCAGAGATATCGTATCCTGATATAAATACTTGTGCAAATATGAAACTAGCACGCCAAATACGGTCTATTCCTGATTGAGACATCAATGCTCATGCTTCTCGTGACCAACTACGAGAGTTGCACTAGAAAAAAAAACAGTATGTAGAACAACTATCTGAACCTCTGCACTAAACATACTTCCTAGTTCCTACCAATAATCAACTCGTTCCTTAGAGGAATGTACAGTATAAATTATATTATGTTACGAATAATCTTGCTCCTCAGAGGGATATACGTTACAGCCTCCCCTTGATGGCTTATCTGAAGTGATCTAGAGTCTGCTCTTCGGCTACATGCGTTGTAATAAATGTCTATAGTGAGCATAGAAACGAAACTGCAGTAGCTCCTAGTCTTTCTTTTCAGTATCTACTTTGAAAACCTTGGCTCCTGAAATATGTTTGGTTTCTTTGTTAAATCAACGAAACCGAGGATGAGGTCCCTTTTCCTCTAAAAATATACGCTACAACCAATTCATAGGATGCTTTCTTTAGCCAACTTCAGAATCCTAAAACTGTTGGACACAACGTACTTCAGATGTAGCGCAGAAGACACTGCCCTTTGAGATCTAAGAGCAGCCACAGTGTTGCCAAAAGCGAAATATGCCACGCAATGAAATATGGCATCAGTGATAGATTGCTAAATTCCAACACAACCCTAGAACACTTTTTTTGTTAAGCATATACAGAGTCCGATTTGCCTTGTTAAAAGGATTTTTACGCAATTACAATAATCAGTTAGACTTTTTTGGCCTAGTAGATGTTATTTTGCTGTCGTGAATCACTCACTTTTTTGTTATGGTAACAAGCAATTATGTAACAATACATGAATGGTGTTAGCTTCTTTTTTCCGAAACGCCATTAGGAAATTTAAATATGTTTTTGCTAGGCAAACTTGATTTATTTTGAGGCATGATAGTTGACACAAATAGGGCAACTAGGCAAGTATGGAGTTTAAGGAAGTCCATGGTAGTTATTGTTGTTTTATGATGATCCAAATTCATATAAAGATAAAGACTAACTTCGGAGCGAAGCGGAGGCCCGTCGCCGGAGGCTTGGGTACGGTACGAATCGTTTCCGAGTTGGACTGCGGCCGACTTAGGGTTTTGCCTCCATATAAATACATCATGTAAGCCGCCGGTTGAGATAAGTCGCATTGTGTAAATCACCGGCGTTTGTAACCTCACCCGATATAGCGAAGTTTTGCTGGCTGGCGCCCGTGGTTTTTTCTCTCCCATTGTTGGGAGGGTTTTCCATGTTAAATCTCGTGTCCCCGTTGGTTTAGTCTTTCCGCTCTTCATTGTTTATCTTGCTATCGTTTATAACAGTTATTGCCTTTTGTAAGCAATTTTAAATCAACAATAGGCAGCTTTGCACTGTTTATACACACCACTTTTTTTTCTTTATATTCTCCATGTTTTCTTCACTATTTGCAGCCATCAGGAGCAGCTACAGTACGTCAACCAGCTAACTGATCATCGTTACAGGTGCAAAAATTTCATGGTCGGGATGGGTACAAATTACTGTGAATATTGTGGATTTCCTGGGAACAGAACATGGACTATGAGGGTGGGATTTTTTTCGATACCTTCTTGTTGAGCTTTTGCTACTTCCTTTGAATATTGGGGTTCCCCCCTAAGACTTGGTGGAAAATCGTGCCAAAAAAGAGTAGAAAGAGGGTTAGATCTATGATCTTTGAAGGATTTTATGTCCTGTCTCAAAATTCGCAGCAACTTTTGTTGTTTCTTCTTTACAGATGCTGGGGTTTGTTGCTTCATTTTTACTGTTAGTTTGTTGCGCCGGCGGACGGAGGTGCCTGGAGACGGGAGGGAGGGGAAACCCAGATGTTTAATCTGGGAACAAGGAAGGGAGAAGAAGAAGACGCAGCCGTCGCGTGACCCTTTTCGGGGGGGGGGGGGGGGGGGGGGGTGTTTAGGTGAGACGGACACACGGAAGGTGGAAAACAGGGGATCACGTGTTGTGGGAACCGAACAATTTCTTTTTCAGTCAGGAGGGATCGGGATCCATGGGGACTTTGCCGAAATGGAAAGCCGTCCGATCACGCCCATGAGCGCGTGGCCGCCCGCTAGTACAATCTAAAAACAAAATGCCATATGAATCTTAATTAATTTATTGCAAAATATAGAACTTTAACATAGATAATATCCGTCTGTGCCATTGAAGGTGTTGATAGATTCATGCACAAGAAGAAGCACATGGTATATTGCAAGACTATATGTTCATTTGTGGGCAAGTGAACGCCGTGTGGAAAGCGTTGTTGCTTAACGGGTTGTTGCAATTGCCTCACCTTTGGATAGTAAAAGCCGTTCAAAATTATAGTAAGATGTTTTAAATATTTCATTATAGATTATATACGGATCAAAATAAGTGAAATTATATACTGAAACGTGTCAGGATACATGTATCCCAGAAATAAGCTAAAATATTTTATATTTGTGAATGGAGAGAGTACATATGATGCAAACTCCTTCAATTACTATGGTCAATCAACAATATAAACTGATTTATTCTCACCGCTCTATAATCGGCGCCTTTGTTCCCCAGTACAGGAAGAAAAATATTTCCCTTGGTTCTGTTCTAGAAAAATTGTGCTAAAATGTCATGTATTTGTTTTTTAGGCAAAAAATGTCATGTATTTGAAACAGTACATCTTAGAAATAGGCATGTGCCTGGGCATCCTGTCTCGAAAAGCCTGGTCTTAGGGCATCTCCAGCCGTGCCCCCAGGAGCCCCCCAGGACATATTTTGGACACTTTTTGGCCAAATAGCGCCGAAATGCTTCCAGCCGTGTCCCCCAGGACCTCAAATAGCGCCGTTTTAGCGCCGGCGCACCCAGATCAAACCCAGCACGCCGGGTTGTGCCTTGGGGGGCAATCACATGCAAAGAGGCCCACTGCCAGTCTCTCAGCTCCCTCTCTCTCCTCTATTTTTCCCTAATCCCACCACGTGCAGTGCACACTCTCTCTCTCCCCACCATGCTCTCCCCTCGCCGCCGTTCTCGCCGGTCGCCACCGTGCCCTCTCGCCGCCGCCCCTCCGCCCAGCTCCGCCTCCGGGTGAACCGCGCTTTTTTCCTGCTTCTTCTCGACCTCGCCACGCTCTTCCTCGCGCCCGCGCCGCCGCCCTCCTCGAGCTCGCCATCCGTGGCGCTGCCGCCCGGCTCGCGCCCCTCCTCGAGCTCGCCATCCGCCTTTCTGAGCTCGCCGGGATGGCCATGGGCGCGAGCAGCAGGCCGCCGCCCTCCTCGAGCTCGCCGCAGAGATGGAGGCCGCCGGCCGCGTGCGCCGCCGCCCAGGCCCGGCTCGCGCCCCTCCTCGAGCTCGCCGCAGAGATGGAGGCCGCCAGCCGCGTGCGCGAGGCAAAGGCCGCCGCCCCCTTCTTCGGCCGGGGCAGTTGCGCGAGATGAGGCTGCCGCCGCACCCTTCCTCGGCCGGGACTCGTGGCCGGCCGGGCCTCGTCCCTCCGCGCGGCGTCGAGCACGTCCCGGTCGCAGACGACCTGCTCAGCTCAGCGCGGCGTCGAGCACGTCCCGGTCACGGACTCGCTGTGCTGGTGTTGCCGTCGCCGGCGAGGTGCTAGACGACGCCGTCGGACGCCGTGCTCTCCAGGTGTTTGTTGAATTGCGTTTGCTTGGGATGGGATACGACTGGGAAATCGTCAAACCCAGAAACCAAAATAGCGCCGGCGGTAGCGTTTTGCCCCCCCAGGACACCACATTTTTGGTCCTGGGGGGCATCAACGACTGGAGATGCCCTTAGGACATGCTTGCGCTCTAGTTTTTTGCCGAAAACCAGTCTGGACCTGAAAAGGCCCAAAACATGGGGAAAATGTTTTTAAAATAGGTGCAGGTATTAATTTATTGTTATTCCTAATATTTTTTAAATGTTAAATAGCAGTTTTTTGGGCCTCAAACTAGGCCTGGCTTGCCATTTAAGGTTGGGCTTTAAGAAGTTTGGTCCGGCCTAGCATGTCTGGGTCTACTTTAAAGATATAATAACATGCTTTGAAAAATTGTACAAGAAAATCTCATATTGACAAATAAAAGATATTATAGTATTATAAGATTTTCCACTCCAGAATCTTAAGTAACTCTTCAAATCCTTAAATTTGCTTTACCTAGCTTATAAATAAACAAAAACAAAATAGACGAAGTTACTGGTAAATATATGGCTAGGCAAGCGGATAAACTCACTTTGTGTGGCATGTGTAAAAAACAAAAAAAAATGTTTAATGAAAAGCCATTTTTAGCAATGATTTTTTTTCCTTTTCACACACGACACACCGTGCGAAGACTTTATGGACACATATAATGTTGAGATGTACGAGTGAATTGTTTTATCCAAAAAAAATTACATTCTAAAATGCGCATACATTGATGAGCTTGGTTTGTCTCCGTGTGAAATTCGGCCCTAGAAAGGCCATGGATCACATGTTGGAGACAAGGTGGAGGTAACAGAGGAAATATGTCAAATTTGAGTTGATTGATCAATTTTTTGTTTGCGAGGAATCAAATTTGGGTTGATTGATCAAAAAATCATATGACTGGTTTTAAGCGCTTACATGATTCCTAGTAGATATATTAGCATAAACAACTGTGGAAAACATACCAATTTACGGTGCACGCACAAAGTAGCCATACAGGCATACATCATATAGGGCACATCACCATTTTTCTTCCAAAACCCATCTTCTTGAATTAAAGCACCCGGTATAAAGCAAGACAGCAAGCTAGTGAGAGCGATGCAGTGCTGTAACTTTCCTGAAAGTAGGCAAGACCCAGCGACGGCCGGTCTCGCGGTATCCAGGCTTACCTCGGGATTATCATTCGTTAATCATATCTCCCTGACCCACACAAGACATAAGTTCTGGTAGCTACCATCTCATGCATGACATTCTATTTTCCAAATGGACTAACCATGTCTATCACTCGAATCTTTTCCTTAGACCAGTCCACACTCCAGCTTCCATGCCGATCAAATGAGTATTTGCCCTTTTGTGTATTTTTACTAACAAAAGATGCACCAAAAGAAGGAAGAAAAGAGGAAAAGAGAAGGGTGTTAGTTAAAGATACCACATTGTCATGATATGTGTGAGTTGCTAGCTGTCCAGACCTTTTTTCCTGCCATGCATGTAGCTAGGCGTTTACGTACGCGTAGCATATCACGATGCATCATGTAAAAGAGATCTAAAGGGTGAAAGCTAGCCCTCTCGTATCCTTGGATCCCAAAGCCATCATTGACCACTCTCAAACTAGTACTTGAGCTAGCTACATATGCAACTGTAATTAAGTACTGTACACATATTTTAGTGTATAGTGTTACGACAGATATACCGCCGATCGAGCTACTATGCTGATGGATCAGTCGAGCTACTATGCTCTAGTTTCTAGCGATCATCCATCACATGTTGTGACGGATCCAAGAACTAGGTATATAGCAGCAGTGCGGACACGGATGAAACAAGACAATCAACAAACAGAACTTGTTCGTAATACAAAACACATATTGATGTACTTATAATTTTTGTGAGCATGACGTTTACTGATAACTTGTTTCGAACTAAAAATCATGAGTTAATCAATTCCAGTTTGGACCATGTACTTACAAAGGGGTGTCACTTGCAAACATTTTGCAATAATAATTCTGATTTGCCACAAATTTAATTTCTGCCTCAAGTATGACGATAAGGAGCCCACATGCTTCACGATCTACGGTTGAGAATAACTAGCAACCCATTGGATTGATCACCCAATGCCCATGTATGACATACTTAATCTTCATGAATTAGGAAGTTGTAATATGTATTTTCTATTGGGATCTTCAAGCATTGGACTTAATGTTGCGAAATGTGTAGCAAAGTGGTAAGAAATTTAAAATGTGGTGCAAGTTGTCACATTTACAAGTAGACCATTCAAATTGGAATTGCCTTAATAATTATTGATGTTGTCAAGGTGAATCAATTTAAAATTCCTAAAATGTGGTGCATCGAACCAAATAAATGCCATGTGAAAAATGAGTTTCTACCAAAACATCTAGCGGCAAGTAGTCAAATTTCTCACAATTATTTCTACCAGGAAATCCCTGGATATATCTTATCAACCTTTTGTTGTAAGTTTCTCCTAGAGACTTGGATGGTGATCGACTCCTTCAGGAAGACTGTGCCCGCACTAGAGAAAAATACATGGCATACAGTTGAGGGGTTGCATAGACCCGCAAAATTCCTTGGTGTGAAGAGTCAAATTTTCCATTATGTAATTGTTTATAGGTCTACACTACCACTCTACCACGCACATCACAAAGTCTCGTTTATTTCTTGATATACACGGGGGTGTTGAGTCATGAATTGTGTAGTCTACATATATCCTCATGTTCCCTACATTCGTCAATTACCACGATTACAAATTTTTCACAAATCAGTACCCAACATTGTCCCCTATAATTATACCACATAAATGGATGGGACCAGACAATGCTACTTCTCTAGCCTAAGCGAGCTTCCCAAGAACATCCACATCCCTAGCATATTTACACAAAACATCAAGACACGGCAGGAAAAACCATAGTTGCCGACGGCTTGTTTATTGCCGACGGTTTTTTATTGGGGTCGTCGGCATATGTGCCATATGCAGAGGGCATTTAAAAAGCCGTCGGAAATAAGCACTTTTGTCGACGTTTTCTCCGATCGGCCGTCGGCATATATAAAGTTGTTGGCAAAAAGGATTTTGCGAAGGGTGACCGTCGGCAAGCAGATGGCCGTCGGCATATTGACCTGCCTTGTGGATTTCGTCTGACGCCGCTAGTAGTACGCAGACGGATATTGTCAGGGCCATCGGCATATACCTTTTATTTATTTTTGTAATGCTCCTGCCCAATTAATTAAATCGAAAAAATAGTAAAACATTTCAAAAAATCTGAGAAATTGGTGATGAACATATACAAAGGGTTTACTCAGTGCCAAATTTCGTGGTGACAAACATTTGTGGTTCTGTACGCAAAACAAACAAATCTGTTACCAAAATGAGCTTTAAAAATACCTTTTTGGAGCACTGATTTCTTTTTTCACGCAAAGCACCACTTATGTCATTTCATCCCAAAACTTCGCACTTATGTATAACTTGTTTATATGTTCATTGTCATTTTTTTCAGAATTGTTTGAAATGTTTAACTATTTTTCAATTTTTTAATTAGCAAGAGCATGTGAGTTCGAGAGACAAAACGCCACTCTCTTAGCCGAAACGGAGCTCCCGTGGGTCAAAATCCGAAAATGTGCGTTGTCCTAACATATGTATACAAGTGTTGTGTAATGTAGAAATATCCAAAAGCCATCTCCCAAGTGTGCCCAGCTTCGCGCACGAATGTTATGCACTTCTAGCGGCGAATTCCCACTTCGGGTGCAACGGGATGGAATAATGTGATAACATAGGCAAAAACTTGGCTTTAAATGTTCCTATGTCCTACCATAACACAACCAAGGAGTCAAACGGACGGCGGCGTCAATTTTTGATTGAGGGCCAAGGAAACCGTCTGCAAAATGCCGACGGCTTTTTATATCACGACGACATGTTCCTTCATTGCCGAGAAAGAATAAGACGGCGGCTAATAACCGGCGGCATACGTATATACCGTCGGCGTAATGTATGCCGACGGTTTTTGCATGTTTGCTGATGGTTTTTGCATGTTTGCTGACGGTTTTTGGCCGTCGGCATATATCATATTTCCTGTAGTGAGATGGCTTTTTTTATCTCTGTTGTCGTCTATAAGATTCTCTAATGGAATCCCTCAACACCACATACAGTGACAAAGATTTTAGTTATTTATTTATTCTTATTATTGGGTGGTACGCTTAATATTTTATCATAAAACCTATGAAATATTGTATCTCATCGCCATGCACCCTCACATATTTTAGCACGCCTATTTGCATCCGTCCCACACGCAAGCACCCACACACGCTCACGGCCACGAAGAGAAAAAAACACATCTCATTTTTACCGAGGAAATCAAGAACATGCATGTTATTCGCTTTATGCTTGTTGTTTTTGTTGGATGGTCATCGATGCAATAAATCATGAGTCAGAGGTAGTACAAAAGGAAACCGATCATTGTCGGGGTGCCCAAACAAGGCATCGTTGTTCTTCCTGCCGTATGTGCACGTCAGTAAGAACGGATAAAGAAACACATTCATAAAATAGGAGCTTGAGGGATGAGGGGTTGATGGTGGTCCATGAGGGTTTCATGCATTCATGGTGGTCAGTTAGACAAAAAATTCAAGATGACGGCATCGACTACTATATGGACCGTAGAATTCAAACATGTTTGACTCATATCATCAACATACTTTCACAAATCTTTTTCATATATAAGCATGTACTTTGTCAAAATCAACTCCCAGTTCACCTTCCTCCCTCCATCTATAAATCCATGCATTTAAAATTTTATGTTCGGACAAAAGAAGGAATATATACAGACATATACTTTGAACCGGATGTCTGATTTTAGATATGTTTTAAACATTGTCTTTATAATCACGAGATCTTTCAAACAAGACCAAACTGGATATATTTCAAAATTGAAAAAATTAACTTTTGAAACATTATGAAACCAATTACTTTATTGATGCAAGTTTTATATGGCTTTTGGTTAGCTTTATTGTGGATTCATTCTTATGTTTCTTGTGAATTCATAGTAGTTCGAGTTCAACTTGAGTTCTTAATGTATGTTTCATGTGGCTTTTAGTGTGTTTGGCTATGGTTTCACTATTAACTCGGGTTTATTTCAAACCTCCTCTAAAATATTTGAAAACTATTCGAGCCCTCACTAAAACATTAGTGAAACTGCTTCAGTAAAAAAAACATTAGTGAAACGTCAACAAGACATTGGGCTTTTGTAACAGTTGCGTGAGTGATGGCGGTCAGGAGTTGTGGTCTAGGGTTTTAAAAAAAAAAAAGGAGGTATGGTCTAGGCCAAACATTGTCAATAGAACCGTTTATATCTTACTGTCCATGTTTCCACTCTTAAGTTGTTTCCACTGCATACTTTCTCAGCAAACATATAGGATTCCATACAATTAAACTAGAAATGCATACTGAAAATTCAAATCCATAGTTAGGTTATTAGAGAATACAGCTTACACATGCCAAGTGCCGGTGTGTGTCCGTGATCCAAACCTAAACCGTGAGTGGATGAAAATACAGATATCACCATAACAAATTTACAGCGGCTCTATTTCATACGCCATTGATCCAATCTTTAGATGCCTTAGTATCCCAAAAACCAAATCAAAAGAAACAAAGAAATAAACGCAAAAAGTGATAATCATACATGTAGTTAATCTAGCTTTTTTAATCAGTAGCCCCCTGACGAACACATGGGTCCTTCAATCACAAGTCCTCCTGTCTTCTGAAACATAGCGTCCTGTCCACCGCCGTGAGCAAGCAGACATCACCGGAGTTGCGCTCTTCAGCAGGCTCAATCTCTATGTCGAGGTTCAAATCAAAGCAGGACGAGGAGGCGCCACCTTCTTTATGATCATGATCGACCGTGTGGTCCTCCTTGGTGCTCTCCATCTCCGGCTTCATCTGCTTGCTCGGGGCGAGCCAGCTCTAGACTTCGCGTCGAATCTCTCGCAGGAAAGGATGACAATGGTGTCGCTCACGCTGACCTCGTCGCTGGCTTGGCTCCGTATCACCCCGCTATCGATAGCTTCCTTGATGCTGACCTGGCAGTAGTGGTTGGCCTGCTCGAAGTCCTCCATGAGAATGACGCGGTGCGGGTTCTCGGAGATGGCCTCGTAGAGCCGCTCTAGGTAGGCCTCGCTCGCCGCCGATGTCGTACGAGGCCGCTTGCTCCTGTGCTCCTCGGCGGAGCAGGACCGGACGGCGAGGAGGCGCCCATTTTGATGGATACGAATTTCTTGCCGGACCCGAAGACGAGGTTGGCGAGCTCTCTCGCTACCCTCTCCTTGCCGTCGGCGTCGCCTCCGAGAAAGAAGAGCCAGGTCTCCTCCTTCGCATCCGCCGACCTCGACTTGTCACGCCTCTTGGCGATCCCCGACCGGCACTGGAGGACGGTGCTCGCGATCTCAGGGACGATCTCCTTCTGCCACGGCACCTCCTTCTCCAGTGCTGCGCAAAGAACCTTGAGGTTCTCCGCGTTGAGCTCCTTAAACCTTGACCGGCACTCCACCTCGACCGAGCCGTTGGAAGCGCCGGAGTCGTGCGATGAGACCTTCTCATTGGCCTCGCTCTTGGGCTTCCATGGATGCTTTCCATCGTGATCAGCGAGAAGCCATGATTGGCGAGGCTGGTGGCCGTGCTCATAGGAGGAAATGGAGGAGGCCGGAGACACCGGTGCCGAGAAGTGCAGCGTCATCCGCTGAGACGGTTTGCTGCAGATGGAGCTCCAGTTCCTGCTGAGATCCATGAAATGTGTAGGCTCCTGCAGGTGCAAACACAACAGACAGCGATGATGATTAGCATCCGTGCAAAATTTGATCCGAGAAACTAAACTTATTAAGGGACATGCATCGAATATATGATTGAACACTCGAGTACGGTGTAGCACGTACCTGGTCACGGCAATGCTGTAGCCAGGAAGGGATGCTCGAGGAGGACACGAAGGAGGGCGGCAATGCGGCTTTGGTGTCAGTCCTTGCGGCGGAGCAATCGCCGCAGCATTTGGAGGTCAGCTGGCCGCCGCCCAAAGTGGCCAGCGCGGCACCGGTCCGTTCCCATCCGTGTCGGAGCTGGCTTTCATGGACTGATTGACGGCGCCTAGTGCACTGCACAAAGATAGAACAAACGGAATAAGATTCCACCGTCACCTCACCCATCTATCGACATGTCCTCAGAATCATATAAGCTAGCTCTCTTTGCCGCTGTACCATATATTACGGTAATTTCATGTTAAAACCTAATCGACTGAGATGCTAATTGGAAAGATTTGATTTGTTTGGGAAACAAAAGATGCGAAAGAAGGGAATGTGAAACTGATGAGACCTATAAAGCTTTTGTCCTGAAAGCACGCAAATTAAAAGGTGCTAGCTTTCATTCAGTCGCTCACACTCATGGTAGTCTAGGCAAAGAGAAAAGGGCAAGGAGAAAGCATGAAAGCCACATTGCAGGCCAGGGCATGCCGTCAGACAACTGGGAACTCTACTACTTGCTAGGCTAGGCTACTTGCTGAGCAACGAATTGTCAGAGCTAGAGACGTCTCAATTTGGGATGATCCGTCCACCTGAAGTGACAGCGACATACTGCGCCCTGGGAAAACTTAACAACTTTAGATCAGCACGGATCGGGACATCAGGATTTACCTGTCGTCGAACGCGCAGGTGAGGCTCAGCGCGAGGCTGCCGGCGGGGACGGTGAGCGTCTGGAGCCCCCACAGGCTCTCCAGCGACGGCTGCCCCGTCCTGCACTTCATGTACGTCTGGTAGGTCCCGAACCCGACGAGCCACAGACCGTGCCCTTGCTCGCCGCCAGCCAGGGCGCGCACATCGGTGACGACGTGCTCCACGGGGCAGTAGTAGCCTCTCCTCCCCCCGGCCTGGACGTGGGCGGCCCAGAACTCGGCCGCCCACTTGAGGTCCTCCACGACGAGCAGCACCTGCCCTCGGCTCTTGACGAGGCACCGCAGCTCGCCGAGCCGCCGCTCGCCTCCTCCCTTGGCATGTCCCGGAACGACGACACGCGGAGGCTGACGACCTGCGCGCTCCTCAGCGCATCGTGCCTGGCCTCGCCTCTCTTGACCTTGTCCATGGCCGCGCGCACGTGGCCTCGGCCGCGGCCGTGCTCTCGGCGACGACCACGACCCTGGTCTTGCTCCGGGCGGCCAGGCAGTGAAGCACGGCGCCGACGTCCTCGTCCCGCGCCTGGCCGAGTGGGAGTTTGGCTTTGGTGGTGGTTTCTTGATGCTTGGTGGCCGTGCTGCTAGGGTTAGGGTTTTGGTGCTGAGGATCGGTGGTGGCCGCGGTGGTCGTGGTGCTGCACACCGTCTGCTCGACGTTGGCCTTGATCTGCGTGCTGGAGAAGCCGGCCTCGCGCATGACGCGGCTGACGCTGGGGTCGTCGAGGATGGACACGACGAGCTGCTCGAGCTCGATCTTGACGGCGAGCACCGGCTGCTGCTGGCTGTCCACGGAGCCACGACGTTGGTGAGCCTGCGCGCGCTTGAACGCCGCGACGAGCGCGTTGGACAGCGACGGCGGGTAGTAGTGGTGGTGGCCGTGTCCGCCGAGCAGCGGCGAGGAGGCGACCGCCGCGGAGGCCGGCAGGCGATTGAGTGCCACGTTGAAGCACAGCTCCAGCGCCTTGCATTGAAGCGGGTGAGAGTGCGACCGGAGGCACGCCGCGCGCAGGAGCCCCGCCGGAGCCGCCAGCATCGCGCTCGCCACGTGCAGCGGCGTCACCTGCGCGTTTCCCCTCCGCCGCGCCAGGCTCACAGCCTGCTTCACAACCCCCGCCGCCTCCGCCGTCAGAGCCTGCTGCACCGTGCACCCACCGGCCCTCATCTCGCGCCACCACCTATAACTTAGCTCCAACCGATCTGATGATTGATGTAGAGTACGTACGTGCTGATGTAGCTCAGCGGATGTGAGGAAGAAATAGAGGGAATGAGATGTGCAGATATAGAGAGGGTGTCACTGCAGCAGCAAGTGGTTGATGTGGTGCTGCTTTATATTGGTGAATGAGTGTTCATCTTTTTGAGTTAGCTAGCTACCTAGGGTGTGAGGTGCTGAGATGAAGAGGAACGGATTTCGGTGTATGAATTTGTGCTTTTCTTGCTGGGGAGGGCTGCGTATGTTAATCTCTCTTTACCTTTCTCTTTGGGGACTCCATTTTTTGGTCCAAAGTGGATTTTGTGGTGGGAAAGAAAAAGCTGTGCTAGGTAGAATGCATGTGCTGACAAAGCAGATACACAAAGGCGCCTCAGCTTTTCTCCCATTCCCTCTCTCTATCGCTACCTGCAGTGTCTCAGAGAAGGATAGGAGGAGATCGTATGGATGTACGCAGTATCTTTGGGCCTGGAATTTTGTAAGTCATCAGTTGCCTCTAAAGAATGACCAGGGACCTAAATTCTATGGATAACTGCATCAAAGTGAGCAAACTGCCAAACATGGGATTTATAACCCGATCTAGAAGGATTTGGACAAGTGACAAATGTCCCTTGGTCACTGGTTCAGTGGATGCAATCAGGAAGAATTTAACGATCAACTTTATGAAAGATAGCTCTAGTAAAATAGTACATTAAGCTTTCAACAGAGAGAAACATGACACATGCATGCAAATATCAGAATTTCATGACATGCTGCCCCTTTTCTCCCCAGAAAAAGTAGTTAGCTTAGCAACACAATTGCAGTAACCTGGCCACAAGAATACATTTATTTGATGATATAGTTTTTAGAAAAGAAAAAAATGAGAATAATATATACTACTCAGTATTGTACTCCCTCCGTCCCAAAATAAGTGTCTCAAGTTTGCCAAAAGTGGATGTATAATACATCCACTTTTGGCAAACTTGAGACACTTATTTTGGGACGGAGGGAGTACATGTTTGTGAGGTGTGACTGTAATTCATCATGGTCATGGAATCGTTTTGTGCAACCAGCGAGTAAAAAATGTCAAACTGGAAGAATCCATACATACCATAGGTTCCTATATTTAGCACTTTCATACAACTTCTCTACCTGCAAGAGTTTATGCCCTTGACATCTCTACATGCCACCATGCATATAACATCTCTCCACAAAACCTTACTGGAGCAAAACAAAACATAACAAAAAATAATAAAGTGATGTGATACTTGATAATTACTATAAACAATTAGTAAGAAAAATTAAAGGAGTTAGTAAGGCTTTTTTCTTCCAAGATAGAAATAGACTACAGGCTCTACATCAGGAGCCACAAGGAATATATATGCTCTAAAAAAGAATCATTTTAGAATTTTCCACTTACATATATATAGATACATAAGCAGCCCCTCAAGACTCCATTTAACTAAGAAACATAACTCTCTGACATAACAAAAATCATTAAAAAAGAAGCCTGAAATGTGTGATAAAATCGAAAAAACTGGCCCAAAGTTGAAAGTTCAGCAAAAAAAAGAACCGGTTTTGAATCTCTTTGAAATCTAACCCTTTTGCATGGCGCCATGCCGGGAGCGCTGCCATTGTTTCCATGCGCCGTGGGGTAGGTGCGAGGGTATGTAACCATGGCGCCCCGGACAGGCGCCATCTCAGTTTTTTCCAACACCGGTTCATTTTATATTGAACTTTCAGTTTTGCGTCAGTTTTTTCTATTTACACCAAATGTGCAAGTAAGGAGCCCATACATAGTATCATTTAGGAAGTACATACATACTTTTGTGCCTGCTCACCGGTCGTATAATGATACAGTTGATCGCATTAAGAACAGGGAATGTGTCTGATGTTGCAATGATGACGATACAACATGTGATGCTTTATGTGATCGATACGATCTGATGTGGCCTGCAGTGACCTCTCATCTTTTGAGAGGGCCCGTATTCAAATTGGTTTTCTTTTCTGAGAGAGATCTCTGTGCCCTAAAAGACTCGGGAACTGTGTACGGCCTCTTTCTCTCCAGACTCAAAGTATAAGGAATAAAGTGTCCCTCTACGCCCATATGCTGTATATGTGTATATGCATGGCATCAGTCACAAAAATTATAGTAGCAGCAGTAGGACAGTAGCACATAAAACACGACTCAAGAAAGTAGAACATTAAACAGCCACATGGTGTTCAGCAAAGCTGGGGCTTTTCAGCAATCCTGCTCCCTTGAAAGAAGACTGGATTACTTGATTCAGGAACTGACGAATTCATTGATCAGCCTCAGGCCAGCTCTCAGGTTTCAGTGCCGGGACTAGCTAGAGTGCGGAGATATGTACTCCCTCCGTTCTAAATGTAAGATGTTTTAGATGTTACACATGTTGTCTAGATACATATACAAATGAGTGAACATACACATGAAATGTGTCTAGATACATTTGTGTACATGTGTATGTGGACAAAATCTAAAACATCTTATATTTGGGAACGGAGGGAGTATATACTAGTTACATAACTATGTGTCCTGTGAGTGTGAGATCTATCATGCATGCAATCTAGCATTCCAAGCTTACAGGTATGTAAATTGCAACCTTGAAGTTCAATATGGCCATATCAAAGTAGGGGTCCTTACAGTACGAGCAGAGCTAACTGTCAGGGAAAAGCCAAAGCATGTAACAAAGCCAGGTTAACAGCATCATTGACCGGTCATTACTGTGTGCATTTGCATCAAAAGTCGTGCTCGGACAATGTTCTTTATGGGGATACGAACAGCATAAAGGGATCGAGTAATCAGCCGTCCATAACAAAGGATAAGCAGGAATGACTTCCCGCTCACGCCTAGACAACAGATTTCCCTTCATTCAAGAATCATCATCCCCTCTAAATTTCACGACTACAATGCATTTGTGCAATTTTATTCACCTCCATCAGAACTGTGCATGTTTGTGAAGTTCACGAGCCTAATTAATAGTTATAACTTCTCCTAATCCAATGTCACTCCTGAAGAGAGCAAAGCAATCACCTTCTTTCTAGGATTCTGGCATTGATATGTTAGCTAGCACTATGTACGCAGCACAGTATGATCTGTTCAAACTAAACTGAGGTGGTGGTCACAGTCAAAGAAATCTTTGGTCACATATGACCCAAAAGGGAAGCAAAAGACCAAGCCCTAATCATCACAAAGCCATTTGCCCTAAAAGGAGCGCTTCAAGGAAAAAAGTATATACGCAGTTTGAGAAACGACTCAAGCAGAGATCGAGAAGAGCAAATACTGTAAAAGAAAACACAAAGACAAAAGCAGAAAAGAAACCCTAATCACTGCATGCCCTTCTTTTGATCCTTTTTTTCCTTTTCTTTTTCTTTCTCTAGCTACTTAATGGAAGCAGCAGTTAGGTTGCTGTTTAGATCTTTCATGGCAAAGGGACAGTGTGGTATGCCCAGGTTAAACAAACATTAAGCACTGTGTTGTTGCAGACAGCTTTTGAAAGTGGAGCTAGAGTGGATGCTACAAAAGTGCATAAGTGGCATTATCTGCAGGAAAGCTTCCGCATTTTAATACCCGTGGCGCGCTGGTAATGGGAGCAGAAGGTGCAGCAGAGCCACTATACTACCACTCCGAGGTGATGGAAAAAGTGACACCAGTGGTTCTGCCAGTGCAACTACAAGTAAGATTATGTACGATAAGTAGAACCCTCATCGCTCTTTTCTCTGCCAAGAGGCTATATACAGTATTACTTGATTTACTTTGAGACAAGAACATGATACATATTATTCTGCTTGTCATAAAGGCTCTTATATATGAAAAGTTGGTGAAGAGAGTACCTTATAACAAATTTAGATGGTTTAGGATCTGCATAAATGTAGCGATGACTACTGCTTCCAATCCACCACTTTGTTTCTGGGGCTTCATTTTGTTCATTTCCTTCTTTTTGCCCAAGGCCCCGGGGAACAAGAGGCCGCAGCATATGAGCAAGAGCTTACTTGAAAGTAAAAGCAAAACCAGATGTATGTATTCTACATGCAGGAGAGAAAAAAAATCATCACCATTTAGCTTTGCAATGAAAGCGGATGATACTTACAGTAAGTCATCTGGGCTAAATGTTTGCACTTTGCACCCTCCTCCATCAGGCATGATGGGCTGGGCTCAGGAGCCCAAAATCGGAGCAAGAAAGCGGTGAAAATGTCCACCAAGTACTAACATTCACATTTCAAAGAATTTTATTACTCCTGTTAGCTTCAGAGCATCAAGATTTATAGAATATCTTAAATAAATATGTTAAGTGGACATGATCTGCTTCAATTTTCAAATCAAGGCATTGGCCGATGTAAAATAAGATTTTATTTCCAATGATAATATTTTTCTTTCCAAATTGGAGGGAAATCCACACACACAACCCTTATGGCAGAATTACAGAGTCAAATGTATACGTTAACTAGAACTCAGTCACAAGAACAATGTGGAACCGAGCAAGGGCCATGACAAAACTTGACTGCAAGTGCAATGGACATGTCTAGATAGCAGCGAAGTACTCCTTGCTGCCCTTAGGGTCGGGCTTCATTGACTTTTCCCCGGGTTTCCAACCTGCCGGGCAAACCTCATCTGGGTTTTCTTGGACGTATTGCAGAGCCTGTCACGACGGAAAATGTTGATCAGATTATAAAAACGTGTATGTCCATTTCTAATGAATGTTACAACTTGTATAAATAGCTACTAGGTACAAGATTTGCTTCGTTGGACATTGGCTCAATAAACAGTAACTAAAAGTATGAAATGCCATGTATCCCTAAAGAGTGTCAAGCTAGCACTAACAAAAACTGAAAAAAAATCATGAAAATGCACGTTAAGCGAGATGCATTTTTTTCTCTTGTTAATCTACCTGAAGGGTTCTCAAGGTCTCATCCACACTGCGGCCAATACCAAGGTTGTTAATGGTAGAGTGCTGAATGACACCCTCCTTGTCAATGATGAATAATCCTCTCAGAGCAATTCCCTGGTACAATAATGTTGAGGACACTCATGAAATTTCATAATATGCAAGGAAAAGCATAATAAAGGAAAAACATCCAGCAGTATGAGCAGGTCATATGTAACGGGCAGGTGGTGAGAAAACAAAATAGCAGTATACCTGATCAGGGATCATTACACCAAAAGACTTCGAGATTGATTTGGTGACATCAGAAACCAGCGGGTATTTAAGATCACCAAGCCCACCAGATTTCCTCTCTGTCTGCACCCATGCAAGATGGGAAAACTACAAGCAGAGAGCATTTCAAGTGTGAAGCTAGTAGGAGACATCAATATAAAAAACAATTACAGTGAAGAGGCGTTTTGGCTCCCGAGCTCATATGCTACTGGTATATTAGACCAAATTAAAAAATAGTAAAACATTTCCAAAAATTCTGAAATTTTTGGTCATGAACATATACATGTTTTCTAAATACGTGCAAAGTTTCGTGATGAAATGTCATGTATTCTGCTCTGTGCAAAAATAACAAAATCAGTGCTCTAAAAAGTATGTTTTTGAAATTGCATTTCGACCATGGATTTGTCTTTTTTGCACGGGCATACCAGATGTCATTTCACCACGAAACTTGGCACGTATGTTTAACATTGGTATGTGTTCGCCTCCAAAAAATTTCAGATTTTTTTAAAATGTTTTAATATTTTTAAAATTTGGTTTAATATAACAGGTGCATATGAGCTCGGGAGTCAAAGTGAATTTCTGAATTAGAGTGAAGAATAACTATAAGACTATAAAATCAAATGCTTAATGCAAAAGCAGGACATAAGAAGACAGAGTAGAGATACTGCATGCAAGTCACTCACTTGTGTATAAGTTAGGCTACTAAGTTGAGTACAACAGTGGACTTTTAAACAGAAGGGATGGGAGGACAAAAATATGTTAGCCCTACATCATTCTTAATGGAGTTGATGAGTATATTTAACACGTGAAGCCAAAAACAATCTAGCTGATTCTCTGATAAATTCTACTGTAGCTCGGTTTCTGGGAACAAGGCATATAAATTTTTTCTGAAGTCAAACAATGTAAAATATGACCAAATTTATAGAAAAACTATCAATAGTTATAATATTCTGTAGATATGCTAAATTTAATTAATGATGTATCTAATAAGATTGATTTGACATTGTAGAGATTGATAGTTTTGTCTAAAATTTGGTCAAACTTTACACGCCTTCTTTTACGGAACGGAGGGAGTAATAAATACAGAGGATCATTTTACTTTTGTATTCGCACTAAGCATAATCGATCGCATAGTTGCATCCAAAAATATAGAAACATCCAACATTCATTGCAATGTTAGCTCTTACGCTCCAAACATGCCTGCATCTAATTTTCACACTAAGAAGAAACAAAATTATTTGTTAACACAAACAGATGTACACTTCACAGTTAATTTCGGGATGAGGAACTTTTAATGCATGTCAGAGCTGGAAAAATAGTTTTCAGATAGCAGCTGCATGTCCAAACAGTTTCGGGATGGAATATATTATGGAAGTAATGGGGGTTAGCTTCTCTAAAATCTGAACAAGCACATATATGCGGTAGGTACCCGTAACAACATGGAAAGTCACACAGACGAAAAATTGCATACCACACTATCAACTGAAACACCAAGAATTTCGGTGTTTATCTTCTCGAACTCCTCGTGTCTGTCGCTGAAAGCCGTAATCTCTGCAAAGATTGCACGTATGATGCATTTTAGAAGGCCAAACGGAAAGAAATATTTGCCGTCAGGGAGCACGAGATGGTTAGCGCACCAGTTGGGCAGACGAAGGTGAAGTCCAGAGGGTAGAAGAACAGAATCACGTACTTCTTCCCAATGTAATCAGATAGCTTGACCTGTAACAGTTACAATAGGACGTCATCAAAAAAACATGGTATGCATAGAGCAGGCCACAGTCTAAACAAGCTAGTAACACGAAGTCGAATCAACGAACGAGCGTGAAAAATGCAGCTGGCTACGGCCATACATTGATGAACTCCTGGTCGAACACGGCCTCGGCCGCGAAGTCCGGCGCCTTGTTCCCCACCAGCGGCAGGTCGTTCTGCGGACACACACAGGCACACGCATCCAAACGTGAGAAATCGAACTGAAGGCAACCACTAACAGCGCGAAAATCAAAGCGCGACGGAGGGACAACCTCGGCCGCGGCGCGGGCGACGAAGCTGCGGGCCCTGGCCGTCCTGGAGCTGGCGGCGAGGCGGGAGGGCCTGGCGGCGGCGGCCCCGGAGAAGGAGGCGCGGGGGAAGGAGAGGCACTGCGGCGCGGCGGGGTTCGGCTTGGTGGACGCGACGAGCGCGGCGGCCGGTGAGGCGGATAAGGCGCACGCCATGGCCGTAGTGGTTGTCAGGCGGGGAGTGCCGGGGAGGGGATTAGGTAGATAGGGTTCTCGGTTTTGAAGAGGCCGTTTAAAAGGAGGACGTGTCACTCCGGCAGTGCCTCACGTCGTGGCCGGCTGAGATGGGCCGGAAACTCGTGCGTTCTGGGCACGGGCCTGGCGGGTAAAGTCCGTGTAATTTTTGGCCCAATGCGACGTCATCTCGAGGTTCTCGCCGAACTTTTTTGCGGAGCTCGTGGTGTAGCTCCCTCCGCAGAATCCGACGGTGGTGGGGGGGGGGGGGGGGGGTGGGTCCCGGCGGCAGGGCCCCACCATCTCCTCGTACGCTAGGGCCTCGGGTCTCGGGACCGTGGATAAATAACGTGGGTTCGATCGTGTCGCCAGAGTGTTTTCGCGATGCGGTCCTTTTGTAGTGGCTTATTTCGCATTCCTGTCCTTCGTGTGCGTGGAACAGTACGAATCTTTTTTCCATTGGATTTGAGCCTTAATAGTTTGTTTCGGGAGCTACATGATTGTCTACTTTATTTTCTTGTCAATGTAGGGCAGGCTAACATATACTCCCTCCTTTTTAAATACTTTTTTATATAATATGTTTTAGTTTTTTACCACATTCAAATATATCTACATGTATCTAGACACATTTTAGTATGCATATTCACTCATTTCAATCCCCATCTAAACAACATGTGCAATATCTAACACGTCTTATGTTGGAGGGAGTAAGTAATATTTTTTTTATTTGCCATCGGTTTAATTCTTATTTTCTAAGATTGAGATCGGTTGTCGTTCTCGTGTTGACTCACCTGTGCCACACCTGATAATAACAAACGTCAAAATAAATTAGTATATGACATACAATTTGGAAAAATTTACATTTTCGCTCCTTTGACGGTGTAAGTCTGCCAAATAGTACAATACATATCACGACTAACTATGCTTTAAGAGAAAAAAGATGAAACACATCATTGGTCACAATAACTTTTACGATATGAGTAGGATGTGATACATTGCGTATTCATGTCATAGCCTAACCTGTTGTTGTGGAACTGCACGCTCTGCACGAGGGTCCTCCCGGCGTCGCTGTCGTTTACGCCCAAGAGTGGGTCTCTGTCGCAACCATGGCCATGGCCGTTGTGTGGATGATGGCAAAGCCAGATACTGTGTGACGTCACGTAGCTTCTCGAGGAGAAGATGGTGACATGTTGTGCACCCAGACCCGCGAACCTTTAAGGGATTGATAGAGCATTCTGGATGGCTGGGGCGACCTAAAGGGTGCATAAGCTGTTTCTACATGGGTCTGCGAGGTGCGCGTCCTCATAGAGATAAAGGTCGCTGGCGGTGTCGATGATGGCGAGCATCCATGAAAGTGTTGTGCGATGTTGACTGTCGTCGGGTACTCGAATGGGGGCGGCATGCCGACATTAATGACCATCAAGTAGTTGTATTGTGTGTCAGCAATTTTGCCAATGTGGGAGTGCGCGAGCACGATGGTACGAGCTATGGACTGATGTGTGAGCGCCCACACAGATGCACACATACATATGGCTTCGAATGAGATGCACCTTGTACCACGTGGAATAACCAGAGTCGTGCAGAGAGGACCGGAGTAAAGCGGACAATGAGATCTTCGTGACAACAATCGACCACCGAAGGCGGAGATAACAAACATGTTGACAATGGTTGAAGGCCTCCGGCTTTGAGCAAGGAAGACTAAGAAGAGCACTAGTAAGCTATTGGACATAGTATCGAGCCTTGGCGAACCAAACGACATTTGCACTCTTCGTGAAGAGGCTAACAGAGGAGTTGGGGACTTCGAGGGAAGATAGAGGCAAGAAAGGCAAGGCCAAACAAGGGTTTAGAGGGCGAGGAGAAACATGACGAGAAGATTGAAGAGAATGTCGAATGACTATATGAAAAGAAAAGTAAGGACGACTACGTTGCATAGAATTCACGAATCACGCGCACGAGAGAATGGAGCGCTTTGGGGTTCAGCGAGGCCACGGAAGATCCACATAGTGGATCCTTATTGTGTCTTTGGGGTGTTTTGGATGCCTATGATTATACTACAAATTTAGCAAGTAGCAACTCTAACGCGAACTTTTGTCTCTCGAGTGAAACGTACCTGCTATGCAGGAAAAGTATATAGAAAATCAAAACATTGTCAAAAAATTCCGAAATTTTTTATACTTAGAGATTACCAAGTATTCTACTCGTGTAAATGTTTTGGCTAGTAAATAATTTTCGTTGACTTGTAGACAAAAAATTGAAATTTCTAACGAATATAGCGTGTAATGTATATAGCGCTACTTTGGACAAATCTTTTACTTAGGTGCAATAAAAGTCATTTCTGACGAATTTGTTTGTACGGGTACAATACCCAGTAGTGTTTGTGCAAATGTTAGTTTCGGAACTTTTTAAACATTTTTAAATTTCTTAAATTATTTTCAGATATCAGAGTGTATAGCAAAATGTGCCCGTGCGTTGCAACGGGAGAAACAAAAATTATCAACGCTTCTAGCGTCCCATCCGGGTTACCATATCTCCTATTTGTCGCTATCGAAGATTGTAGTCACGTTCTCCACCTATTCACGATGAACCTGATCAATCCCAAGACGGCTAGTGCGTTGCTATGGGTTGATTCTTTCTCTTAGCTTATGTTCTTTCTCCAATGCCCCTAGACAGAGAATTTTGTACTTTACATCAAAAAATAGGCGTGTGTTGGAGCCTTGAGGGTGGAACAGGTTTAGCCGCACGTAAGGTTGCCCTTGACCGTAGCCGTGAACACCACGTCCACGTTGAACCCGTGAACATCTTCCTCCCTCAAATACCATGGCCTCGCGTCGCGTGGATGCATTGACCCGATCGAAGACCTGAACCCGGACATGACGGTTGATCGCTAAGTGAAGGGGTGCGAAAGAGAAACGTTTCCGCACGATGATTGTCGTCCAGGCGCATCTTGGCCGCGTTAATTCCTCGCCGGGGGAAGCACACGCATATGCATACTCTGCTGCACTTGCACGCACACATAGACTCCATGCACGATACTGATGAGCACCTCACGAGCTGGATAATGGAGTCGTGCGTGCGTTCTCTGCAGCTCCGCTGCTGCTCGGTTGTGAGCTATATCGATGGCAGGTGAGGGCAGCGATCAGCATGGTGGCTATGAACGGTTGTGAGCTACGCCGCGAGGGCGTCGTCTTCGCCAAGCCGATGCCTTCACGTAGAAGCAGACTTGGTGCAGAGTGTGTTGTTGCAGCACGGCCACGGCCTCTTCTCCACGACATCGCCGCCCCTATCCTTCGCCGCCGCCGCGTCCTCCTCGTCTTCCTCCTTCCTCTCCTCCCCTGCGCCCATCGCCGGCGCTCCCTCTTCGTGGCTGTCGCCGCTGGCGCCGCCGTCCTTGCTGGCGGTGCACCTTGGCGCGGGGTCGCCATGGTACCAGTCGTTGCAGACACGGCGGGAAGGGTCCGACTCGGACGCCTCGACGCAGCTCGCGCAGGCGCCGTCTGTCAGAATAATCCTGTGCATTCTAGAAATATCTACCACCTAGTAGGGTTTTCACTACTGTAGTTTAGTAGCTAAGCTAGTAACCAGTAGAAGTCTCTAGAGTAAAAGAGATTGTAATACACTGTAGAAGGCAGTAGAAGCTAGTAGAAGCCAGTAGATATTTTCTAGTAGGTCGGTTTGTAAAGTCCTATAAATAGGACATGTACCCATCGTTGTAAGGCAACCAGAACACAAGAAGTTTGGAAAGATTGTAAGCCAAGATGTAGCCTCAAGCATATATATGAAATATAGAGCATATATGTGTCTGTCATATATGCATATGTGTTAGTGTGTGTGAAGCACAACCTTATTAGAAGGGAGCTAAGTGATTTAGCTCCAACACCGTCGTAGCGCTCCACCTTGTCAAGGCAGAGGCAGCTCGGCGGGTACGACTTGGTGCACAAGCTGACGCCGCAGCACTTCCACGGCCTCGTCGTCGCCTCCGCCGCCCCTGGCTGTCCTGCATCTAGACCTGCAGAACGACGTAGGTGATGATCAGTACAAGAGACTACAACCTCACGGCCGACCGGCACGATGCGGATCCATCACCTTCGCCGCCTTCGCTGGGGAGATGAATAACGTCGACGCCGGCGAGCGGGCGTGAGTTCGTGCACCGTGCACATACTCTCAGCGAGATCGTCTCCTCGGAGTCGTGCGCGCGTCTCTTCCGTCTCGTACGACCACAAGGTATCGGCGAGATCGTCGGCCACAACGTCTGGCCGAGATCGTTTTCTCTAAGCTCCGATCGTTGCTTTATATAGGGAGCAGGTGGCAGGCCAGGCCTAAGGTGGTGCGTCGGATCGTTTGATGTGTAGCGTGTCCATGTTTGACTCAGATTCCACCAGCAGCCACGCGATGGAGGAAACCAGGGCGACAAGAAATAGAACAGAAAAAGAGAAATATCTGCCGAAGCATTATTTGACTTATGGGTGGCATAGGTGGGTAATTATTTACAACTTCAAGGGCAAATTAGATGACTTACCAAACCAAACCGAACGGCGAAAGACTTAGTGCCTTTCTCTACTATATAATATGGCTATAGGTGATGGTTGATAGTTGGTACGTTTTTTCAATTTCCGATTTTACCCCTGTGAATTGGAGATATTACCCACCACCCGGTAAGTGGAAAAAACGTTTCGTTTTTTTTTTTCGTTGCGCCGCATCGGGGGACGACGACGACGGCGCCGTGGGAGCGCGTCACGCGGGCAACCCGCGATACCGGCCGTCCCGGTTCAAGCTGGAGGCGGCGGCGGCCGCCGCGACCGCGTAGAGGAGGAGGTCGTGGGACTTCGCGCAGTCGCTGTGGGACACCTACGAGCTCGTCACCGTCGCGCAGAAGATCGAGTCCAGCCTCGCCATCATCGACGAGGCCGCGGCCGCGCCGGCGCCGCGTGCCGTGGGCGAGGAGGGCGTCACGCGCGCCGGAGGAGCGGGAGGAGGGAAGCGGCCGAGGGAGGGCAGGCGTAGCCTGAGGAGCCTGTTCCACCGGTCCTCGTCCAGGAGGTTCGAAGAATCAAGCAGATAGCTAAATTTCCCAATCGTTGCTATCCCATCCCCGAGCGATGCGCCGCCGCTGGGCGTTCTCTGCGGCTGGCCGGAGCCGCTGCTGTCCTCCCTCCGCGCCGTCGCGCGGGACCGCGAGTCCGAGATCGGGGAGCTCTGCCGCGCGCACTTCCACGACTTCATCCGCGCCGTCGACGTCCTCAAGGGCTCCCTCTCCACCTCGCACTCCGCCCTCCTCTCCTCCGCCGCGCCCTCATGGAACCAGCGAAGATGCGCCCGTCCCGTACAGTCCCTGCCCTTTGTCTTCCAACTTCTCACGTGGTACCTGGACTGATGGGACCTGCACCCTGCTACACGCACTGCGCCCTGCTGCTCCGGCGCCGCCACCTGATACAGCGCTGATCGCCATCTTCTTCCTCGCTGGTGTCTAGGTACGTACTCAAGCCGCACATCACCTGTTCGACAGAATTTGCACAAGACATTTGAGCATGATATTGTGGATTCTATCTTCTGATGAGAGAAAATTCCTGGCCCCAATACAATTCGTTGAGTGCATTATTACTGGAAAAATGAATCATAGTATACATCTGAATTGTGAAAACTGCAGAGAAGTGATATCGTCGATTAGTTTCAATGGCAGGATCACGCTAGCCTTGTTGCACCCCTGGCAGAAATGGCCCGTCAGAAGTTGATTCCGACGTGCGGCCTTCATGCTTAGGACCCAGTTTCAGCATCCTTAGTGTGCTACTACCTCAAACAGAGGATGAATTCAAAGGGATCTCGGCTGACACAGTTATACGGACTGCACATATAGCCTTCCTGGTATTTAGGTTATCTCTAACGATTTAATTATTGGTTTGGTGTCTCCAAGCAAACCTGAACCTGCACCTCCATGCATCGGCTATATTAGAGGGTTGTCTATCCATTGCATATTTAGAACTCACTATGGTGTACTGCATTTACTTGTCTTACCTTGTAAATTTTGCATGGGTTTGATTTATAAGATCAGCATTATGTGATGACTATGCAGTTTCAGTAGAAGTAAGAATGGCTACAGCGGATCACGTCTGACTGTTGAAGTGTTAGCCAAAGCATAATATCCTATTTTCTTATAAGGTACTATACTATGTTTAACTTCAATCTTCTTCAGGTTAGGAGAGCCCATCGAGATTTAAAACGATTGGCTAGCCTTCAATCCCTTATAAGGGGTCACAAAGTGAGAAAGCAAAGCTGCTATAACAGTCCGGTGTGTGCAATCTTTGGTCAGGGCACAATCCTGTGTTAGAGCAAGGTGAGTTCGTGTTGCCTTTGAAAATCAGACTGATATCATTGCTAGGAGTTTATGTTGCTATGTCCACTGATAACACTGTTTTTTTGTCCAATGTAGAAAACTAAGATGAGGACTTTGAAGATTTCAAAAATTGTGCATAAGCTTTGGCTGAAGAAAACGCTAAAAAGAAGGTGCATTTACCAACATGAGCTTTGGAGTAAGTTGAAAATTCTGTCAAGCTTAGCCAGGGAACTACGTAACATGAGCAGTGGACAAAATTGGAGAGCCGAGATAAGGGAGTTAAAGAGAGCATATAAGAACCTGAGCTCAGAGAAGGATAAGTAAATTTCTGCATTAGTTGCACAAAAGGATTTTGCCTGGCACCGATTCAAGACAGAGGAGGATTACGACTCGCTCCTTAAGAAGAAGAAAATAAGGCAGCACAGAAGCTTCAACGCAAGGTGGAGGAGGTGCATAAGCAACGGCTATATACAATGTACCAAGTACATGATTCTTCCATTACAAGTAGTGCATATACCGATTATAGTTAGGATGGGAAATAAATTTCATAAAATTGCTTTTGTGCATTGAAATGGTAGTTGCACACTATTAGTTCTCCGGGGCATAATTTGTGTGCTCGGAAATGGTAGTTGCACATGTTATTCAGTAAGTTAACAAGTTGACTTGTAAATTTTGGCGACCTTGTGTAACAAGTAGAGGGAAACCGTTGCACTTTTAATATAAATATTGTTGATTAGAAACTATGTTTGCCCCTGCTCTATATAATGATGATTGATGTGCACAAGAATCCTAAAACTATTTGTTTCGACCAAAAGAATATTTATATCCCGTTGCAACGCACGGGCAATTAGCTAGTATTATTAGGTATAGATATAGATGGTACCAGGTTTTCCTATGTATTTTCCGTAGCAACTCGCCTAAAAAAATGTTACAAAACCTAGTGTCGAAAAAAAAGTAACGTCAGGTACCGACATGACGCCACCAAGGCGGCACCAATCAAAGCACGTCCCGCGGGCTCCACCCTAGCGCTACTTTTACATACAGACCCTCCGAAGAGATAAAATAACCACGTCGCAGAAACCCCCGCCCCCTCCGTTCCGTCGGCTTCCCTCCACATACCTATCCGAGTCGCAACAGGCAAACGCTACCAATTTCCCTCCTTTCCCTCGTTTTCTTCTCTCCTCACGCTTTTCCCCCTTAACCCCCTCGCCTCGCCGCCGCCCCACCTCCCGCCGCCGACCTCGCCGGAACCCTAGTGCCGGACGCCGCGTCGGGTGCGATCGCCGGAGAGCCGATCAAGACCGTGGGTTTCGTTCTACGCGCCGGGTGATCGCCCGATTCCGTGGCGCCGCTGTCCTCCCGCCGGACACCATGTCGGGAGGTGGCCGGCCGCAGGCGGCGCAGCAGATCGTGCAGTCGGTGCAGCGCCACGCCCCGCTTTTCCGCGGCGGACGCCGTTCTCCGTCCCCGGCGACTACCACCGCTTCCCCCTGCCGTTGCCCTCGGCCGCCGCGGCAGCAGCGTCCGGAGGCAGCGTCGGCGGCGATGTCGAGGAGGGGATCGTCACAAGGACGCCTGTAAGTTGCCGCTTCCAGCTTACCGGAAAGCTTTACTAATTACCGATTGCTTGTGTTTGGGGTTTTTGGTACGGATTTGGTGAGGTTTTACTGCAGTTCGAGCTGTCATTCAGCGGAACATGTTATGCGAAAATTTAGCAGCTCCCTTGCAAGTATCTCCCCCGTGGTGTAGGTGTCTACGATTAGGATGCTGATTTCGGTGGAATTGTAGGCAGCTTGTTTACTTCTCGCTGAATAATCCGGGGAAGCTCACAAGTACCGCTGATGTGAAGCTTCCATCGCATTAGTAAACGTGGCGTCTGTTAACTGTCTGCTACTAATATCGACTACAGAGTGAGTAGTTTCTGCAATGCGGTTTGCTGGTCCGCGAAGAACTTATGGTTTGGGATGGTAGGTAAGGTTTGTGTGGCAAATGTTACAGGACATGTTCCTGAATCCTTCCCTGCTGCTTGAGAGTTGCTTCGTATCGGCTTGGTAGGGTACTTGATCAGGATTTGGTGCTTTTAACCATCAGTTTAGATGTGCATTCTCTGTTGTTTCACTCAGTTACTTGCAACTAGGATTGAAGGGTCTCACTTCGGGTGCTTCTTTTATGTTTGTGCTAATTTAGTTGTTACTACTGCAAGTCGTCATGCCTGAGCTATCAGTATCTGCACCAGAATTCGTTGCTTATTTAGTTGACACCAGTGCAATTTGCTAGAAAGAACTGTTTTATCTGGAGCACCATGCTCATTCCCGTTTAAACATACAATCTCGTCGAACTTATAGCAATTGTACATATATCTTTCTAGATTTATGATTATGGTATCTTAGATAGTTCAAACAAATTTTCAGGTTGAAGCCTAACAAGTATAGTTGTGCTTTAGAGATATTCTGAATTTTGGTGAAATGTAAAATTATCCGTTGGGATTATTGGTAGCTACAGTATGATCACCATGCATAAGTCATAGGCTGACTGCAGAAATACTTGATACTGCTGATACTTTCTCTATCATGGATAGTTCACACAGCTTTTTAGGTCGAAGCTCAACAAGTATAGTTGTGCTTTTAGGGTTATTCTGAATCAATGAAGTAAAATCATCAGTTGGGATTATTGGTAGCTTTGGTATGATCACATTCATTAAGTCATAGGCTGACTGCAGCTATACTTGACAGTTGACAGCTGATAACTGCACATGTTTTTTCTTGGATCCTTGGATTGTTTTGAAATCTAGGGATTGCTGTTAATTTTATGCAACTTATTATTCATGTGTTGATTATGTGGTTGATAAACATTTGTGTGGCCCCTACCATATGTGGCATTTTAACTTACCCACAATACACTTGTTGCATACAATTTTTTTGCGAAACATCCTTGCATACTTTATAATTTGAGGTCTGTTGTGTAGCATTTATCATACGCTGCAGATGGTTCGACTTGCGGCCATTTCTAATGTAATTGGTCACTGAATGATACTGTTCCTCCTTGGCAGCTAAAAAGAAAAGCTCTATGTGCAGAAAGCAGCGCTGCTGAGTCAACTGAATGCATTAAGATAACTAGCCCTGGGTTTACTGAAGGAGTTGGCAGTCCACTTATGACCCCAGTCTCTGGAAAAGCTACTAGGATATACAAGTCGAAGGCTAAAGACAGCAAAGCTGTACCTCAGACCCCTATATCAAATGCTGGCACGTAGAATTTTTTTTTCTGTGAATCAAATAATTTGTTTCTCAC
The DNA here is from genome assembly GCA_947311845.1 of Poa pratensis. Classification (NCBI taxonomy): domain Eukaryota; kingdom Viridiplantae; phylum Streptophyta; class Magnoliopsida; order Poales; family Poaceae; genus Poa; species Poa pratensis. The sequence continues at coordinate 23,128,591 of CAMZMU010000051.1, read as the reverse complement.
AACTTTTTTTTTTACTTCATATCAGTGTTCTCCCTTATTGTTTTAATGCATGAACCTTTGTGTTTTCCAGGTTCACCTGGCAATCCACCCACTCCTGTTGGTTCTTGCCGCTATGACAATTCATTAGGTTCATCTCATCTCAAACAATCTGCAATTCTGGTTACCTAGACTGTTGTAATCCGCCATTATGGTCACTTTTTTAGATCTGGGTACATCATCTTGTTTGATACTTATCTTTTCCTGACATCTCTTTTTGTGATGTTTGTTCAGGACTGTTGACCAAAAAATTCATTGGTTTGCTCAAGAATGCTGAAGATGGCATTCTAGATTTAAATAATGCTGCAGAGACATTATTTGTATGGATTTGTCTCTCACTAGAGCTAGTCTATTTCCTTTAGTTCCTTTTGACACAAGCTTATACATGATTTCTAACAACTCAGGTTCAAAAAAGGCGCATATATGACATTACAAACGTCCTTGAAGGAATTGGCCTAATAGAAAAGAAGCTTAAGAACACAATCCGTTGGAAGTAATCTTTGTCTCCCTCATTTCTTAACCATGTATGCCTGTATTTATGGTGCAAAATGCTAAGCTCTCAACACTGCAGGGGTTTGGATGATTCGGGAACTAACTTGGATAATGAAATTTCGGATCTGCAGGTATGTATTTTCCCAATTTCTAGTATCTTGTAATCAAGTTCAAATGATCAGACTTATGGTAAATGTGTCTGAACATGTAAAAAAATTTTAATCTAAGGAGCCTTTGGTGTGACCTTTCTTCCAGGCAGAAGTTGAAAAACTTATTCTCCAGGAGCAGGAATTGGATGAAAGTATAAGGTTGGTAGCTTCTGGTGGTTGCAAAATTATTAACCGCAATTTATCTGCTACCTACATAAAATAGTATATGCCCTGAATTTTTTAATCCTCCAGTGAAATGCATGAAAAGGTCAAGGAGTTAACTGAAGAGGAAAGCAATCAGAGGTAAATTATATCCATGTTTGGTTTTTGGACTTATTAGCATGCCATGTTTAATCATGTACTAATTCATTTTTTGTAATTCTTATCTTTAGGTGGCTATACCTTACCGAGGATGACATCAAGGCACTGCCCTGCTTTAAGGTTCGTTTATTTTACTAAGGAATCCAGTTTATTTTTCTCAAAGTTAGTCATCTTATTGTTGATTATTCAGAGTTGCTTCACACCATATACATATCTGTGTGGAGATAATTATGTTGATGTTCTTAACAAAATATTTGTTGCGAGTCATATGAACTTTGTTGTTTTACAGAATCAAACACTAATTGCAATAAAGGCACCCCATGGTACTATGCTGGAAGTACCAGATCCTGATGAGGTAACAAAACAATGATCTCCCCATCCACCTTCTATGTTTAGTTGTTATGAACTATTTGCTGAGTTCTGTTCATCTGTTCCATAAGCAGGCTGGTGATTACATCCGCAGGAGATATAGAATAGTTATAAGAAGTACAATGGGTTCAATCGATCTCTACTTGGTTAGGTGATGCTTTAGTCTTCTCTTGAGGCTTGTTATCTAATGGTAAATTGTCTGATTAACATTTTATTACAATAGTAAATTTGAAGGGAACTTGGAGGAGCTGGTTGGTGTTGAAACACCTAAAAAACATACAGATGTGGCAATACCTGCCGCCATGGAGGGCTTCAGAACCATACAAGCTGGACAAAGCAGCAGATCAAAGGACAAAGCAGCAGATATTCAGCATACCCATAAAATTCCTGATCTAAATGCTCAAGATTTGGGAGGGATGACCAAGATCATTCCAGATGTTGATGTAAGTTAGATCGGAATGAAATGAAGTTTACTTTTATATAATTATTTTTATGAAACAGGGGAAATATCATAATAACATAAATAACATCTTATTCTAACCTTTTTGACCTCATAAGAAATTATTTACATCTCATCACTACATTAGTTGCAGTCTGAATTCTTGATCTTTATTCTAAAGCAGTCAAGCTTCTGGTAGCGCTAACAACAATTTAACTTGTTTTTCGTTCTTATTATGTTCTTCTGATATAATACTCAAGACTCTCAAAGATACAGTGACTTATGATCCTGACCACACTTTTGCAGACTGATGCAGACTACTGGCTTCTCACTGATGGCGATGTTAGCATGACCGATATATGGAGAACTGCACGTATCCTCTAATGCATTCATTGTGATCTTTGTCTAAAATCTGATATGCTAAAAATACACGCAGTTGCAACTTGAACTTTGAAGTACTTAACATGATAAACAGCACAAGCACAGTGGGATCAGTTCTTAGCTGAAGAGATGACTAACCCACGGGCAATGAAGCAACAGCCAGCAGTTGTCGGTGAAGCTACAGTTGTATGCCCCACCCAAGGATAAACAACGAGAAGATTGAGGATATTTTGGAACAACCGAGTTCTTTTTTGGGACGGCAAATGTTCTTTCTAGGACTCTTTTGAAGCTGGTGATTTCTGCCAAATTCAGCATCCTTTCTAGGAAAAGGGAAGGCTTTCTTGCATCGCTCAAGATATACAGCCTGAGAAATGCATTCCATGGTCTGGCGATATGTGTTAAGTTACGTTTTACTTCGCCGCACCTCTTACGGTTTCAGCACGTCCTTCCAGTTAGGAACCTCCGTAAACTGGCTTGAGCTTGTTCAGTGCCATTTTCCAATTTCAGTTCACCTGCTAAGGTCAGTCGTAGTGGGCGGGTTCACCCTTGAAATGACGCCACAAGGTTTTGTATATATTATTATACGTGTACAAAGTACAATGCAGAAGAGAATGTACTGTGTACAAAGCATTTCACAAGGCCTTAGTGGTTCTGCACTAATCAATCATTGTCAGTTCTAGCTAAGATTCGATATATTTCCTATTACTGGTACTAGTAATTCTCTGATACATGGGATTATACCATTATTTTGCAACGGCAGTGGACTTACTAGTAGCAAAATAAATTTAGCCCAGACCAGAGCAAGCGCACATCGAAGTGCCTATGCTTTGCTGGTGCATCAGTCGCCTCCCTTCCTGATCTTCCCTATCCAGTTGGCCACACCGGCGTCAGCGCCACCGTCGGCGGGAACCTTATCGGCGAGGCCGCCTTGTGCGCCGCGTAGGCCAGCGCGAATGTCCCGACCTTCCCTCCGGTCTCGTCCGTGGCGATCCCAACCTGTATTTACAAGCACAAGACCCCATCTGTAAGCGACAGCTCGAAATACTTGGGAATAATTCAGCTATTGCTCGCACGGCCTCACCTTGCGAGCAGCTGCTGGACGTCGACGCCGGCGTTGATGAGGAGGTAGCAGGCGGTGAAGGAGATGATGGAGAGCGTGATGGAGGTGGCCAGGTACGCGCCGCCGTACTTGGCCAGGAGCTCCTTGGCCTGGTCGGTCCTCGACTTGGTCTTCTTCTCTTCCCCTTCCTCGACCGCCTCCTCTTCCTTGGAGCTAAATATCTGAAGCAAGCAAACCAGCACAATTCAGCCACAAGTGCTTCGAAACTGTGCTACTTGATTAGTCGATGTCTTTGCCGATGCGCGCTTACTTTCCAGAGGCCGAACTCGAGGCCGTACTTCTCGGTGACCTCCTCGGCCGTCTTGGCCTCCTGCTCCTTCGTTTCCTTGACGGCGGACAGCCGCCGGCGAGGCAGAAGCCGCAGAGACCGAGAGGCGAGGAACCGGGCGGGAGCTGCTGCCTCCTGGGCTGCAGCAGACGGTGGTGACGGTTGCGGTATCTGGCCGTGGCCGTGGGCGCGGCGAGGAGGATAGCTGATGATGCAGCCATGGATGGAGCACGGACGAACGATTGGATGGAGTGGGACGAGCAGAGGATGAAGAGCGAAGACCCAAGGAGGAGAGGTGGGGACGCCAGGTGGTACATTGTTATTGGGTGGTGTGTGTAATGGACGGCTGGGGTCGATGTGGGCCTCGACCTTTCTGGGCTGCTGGGCTGACGTGCTGGACGCCCACGGAAGGCGAACGTGAGGTGGAAGCAGGTGACAAGTAGCCATCGCTGTGCCATTGAGCACGTACGGACTACGGTGAACGAAGTGGTGAAATCCACAAAAGCTACCCTTTTCATTAAAACAAATGATGAAATCCACTGTGCCACATGGGACTATGGGAGCATATATGGGAGTATATGCTCATGTCATCGGGAAAAATATTTTGAAATGTCAAAATACATACATCTTGACATTTTGTATGTCCCGTGTAAAAAAGGAAAAGAGAGGTCACGTGAAAAGTCTTTTTAGCACTGAAATTTGTCTTTTCTATCCACACCGGAAATAATGTTAATATTTTTGTGAAACATTTTTTTAGTACATAAAATGTCGAGATGTACGCATAATTTATTATTATATTTTCTTTTAACTGCAAAATGTGTTTGATACAAAATTTTAAAACCAAAACATATGCTCCCTGGAGCCAAAAACGCCTCTCCCGAATGGAGTGTGCGTTTTACTTAGACAGAGAGAGCTCCTGCTATTTTGGTCCATCATTAATATTTTAATTTCCATGTGGAAAGTTCACACACATATCTTTTTTTAGTTTAATGCAGTTGATGTCTGCCACCCGATTAGATAGAATACAGTGCTATGGACAGAAGTAAACCAGTTTATAAGGAAAACCAGGTAAAAAACCATACACTGCCCTGTTTATATAAGAGAAACCACACAAGCGTGGAGACCCGCCGTCTACACGATGCCGGCCCACCAAACGCAGCAGCCGTACACCTCCGGCTCCGAGGCCACCGCCCCGAATTGACCGCTCGCCGCCAAAGTCGTACACGCGCTAACCAAACGACCACCGGTATACACAGGAGCTTTTTCCCATCAGTTTTCAGCGTATGCAGAACCTGAGAAGCATGGAGGAAAAGTTAATTTAAAAAAGGTTTAATATGGCGAGTAGGAAATGGCCAGAATATAAGAATCTGGTGAGATGCGTGGATCCCTAGAGCTTTTTCATATAGGCCTATTTCACTGAAAAGGAGGTGCAGGCTGCGTTTTGTTTCAGAACTTATTAATCAGTATGGGGAGTGGAAGTGTGATGTTTTAAATCAATATTTTGTACTGCTGATGTTATGAAAATCCTGAAGGTTAAACCATCTACTAGACTCATGGATGACCAACTTGCTTGGGCGCCAACTAAGCATGGGCTTTTTACGGTCAAGAGTGCATACGATCTGGCTATGGAGGAAGTGTGGCGATCTTCTCATGAATCCACGAGCTCCGAACCTGATGGTATGAGGGTTATATGGGACTTGATCTGGAAATCTGATGTACCACCTAAAGTACAACACTTTGCCTGGAGACTTGCGACTGATTCTCTACCCACGTGGAGAAACAAATTTAAAAGAACTCTGGAGATAACCGATCAATGTCCTATTTCTGGTGTTGAATCAGAGGATAATTTCCATCCGTTCTTCAGATGTACTTTGGCAAGGGAGCTGTGGAATTGCATGGTTGATGAATGGCATTTACCTGACCTTGATTCAGTAGTAAATACAGGCCGAGACTGGTTACTGAATCTACTTGCAAATATACCTAAGGAGAGCATAAGTAAAGTTTTGATGACACTTTGGCGTGCATGGCATATTCGCAATGAGATTGTACATGACAAGCAACCCATTGGATGTCTCCAGGAGATTTTTGCTAAGCTATATGGAGTCCCTGCTAATGATCAAGCAGCACTCGACTGAAGATATATAAAAAGGAAAATTCGTTCTGTGTGCTGATGTGGTGAGTAGCCGAGAGGTGCAACTGATTAAATCACCTTCGTGGACTCTTCCCCGGAGGGCTGGGACAAACTCAATACTGATGGATCCTTCGGATCAAATGGAGACGCATGAGCAGGAATCATTTTGCGTGACCACAATGGTGAGATACTTCTGTCTTCATGTCGGCAGATCCTGTCATGCAAGGACCCTCTAGGTGCTGAACTTTTTGCTGTCAGGGAAGGTCTCTCGTTGGCTCTACACTGGTGCAATAATCCCCTTATCATCGAGACAGATTGTTTGGAGATAGTCAGCCTACTCAATAATAAGGAGATAGATCGATCACAATATGCAATGTTGATTGAAGAAATTAAAACCTTGATGAAGGTTCGTCAGTCTAGTATTACTCATGTTAAGCGATGTCAGAATACTAGTAGTCACTTTTTAGCAAACTATGCTAGAACTAGCGCTAGAGCGGCAGTGTGGCTTGCCTCTGGCCCAGAGGGGCTACTGGACATTTGCCATAGAGATTGTAATAGCTGATATTTTTTAGTAATAAATGTTAATTCGCAAAAAAAAAAATCCACTTCAGCCTCATCTTTTTTCCGCGCTACAGTTTGTACGTTGCTAGCGGGATTGCTCCGCGCGCGTTACCACGTCAATTGACCGTGGTTTCCTGAAGATCGGGAAACAAAACTGATTTTATTCGGAAAAATATACTGATTACGCAAGAACCATTTCACTGTTATAGTATCGAACTTCTGTAGGATAGACGCGAGTTGGAAACTAGGAATCAATCGCCGCGCTCTCGGTTTGTATACTTTGGGACTGGGTTCTTTTGCTGCCAATTTGAGTTTCCTGCATACAGAGGCAGAGCCAATACAGACACTGAGGAATTGAGTTTCATTCAGATATACTACCATTTTCAGAGTTCAGAGCAACGAATTCTCTGCATCCCTCACCACAAATACAGACACTGAGGAACATCACATCATTTTCTCCATACTAGTGTAGTGTCTCATGCATACAGAGGCAGAGACACGAAGTTCTTTGCTAGCCTTATTACTCGCTTCGGCTTCAGATCCTCGTGACCCAACGGCCGATCAGACCTGCAGCTGCAGGCTCGGCAAGGTGAAATCTGCAATACAAGAGGCGTCAATAGTTTCCAAGGCGTTCCCGGTTTCAACCAGTTTTTATGCAAGAACAGTTCGCATTCGATCACGTACCGCCGCACTTGTACCCGATGGGGCGGTTGGCGATATTGCAGCGCTTGGGGATGGTGATGGCCATCTCCGGCTTGACCCCGATCTTCCGCACGGTGTTGGACAGCAGCACGGCGCAGAGGCACTCGGCGCTCTTGCCCCCGATCTCCTTCACCGCCGCGCAGCACCGGTCCGACGGCGTCGAGTTCGGGTCCTTTGCCGCCGACACGCACGGCGCCAGCTTCAGGGCCATCTGGTCCGGCGGGGTCGCGCCGCACACACCTTCGCCGTCCGCGAGACGTGGAGCCGCGAGGACGGCGCCTGCCAGGACCAGCGCCACCACGGACACGGAGACGGACCTCATTGCTGTGCTTCTTGTGAGGTTTATGCCTGACTTGTATCTACACTTGTGGGCTATACGGCTTGGCCAGCTGCTGCTTATATAGTGCCGAGCATGGCGAAAGGAGCAAGAACCTCGTGATGGACAGTGCACACTTGGCAGTCCCAGATGCAAGCTCAGTGTGTTGATGGAAGTCTAGACAAGAAAAGCTGCCGTTGCATAGCGCAATTCCTTGCACACGTTAAGTATTGCAATGGCGTCCTTTTTTGTTTCTTCCCACGATAAATGTGTGACACAACTCTTTTCCATAGCGCGCGGCAACCTATCATACATGCTTGCCTTATGTGGTGACATAAAGGGTACAATTTCGCGACTTCTCACACAATTGAAAAAAAATTACTAAGTCACCATTAAGGACCATCCTATTATGAACATGAGATAAGTGAAAATGCAAATATGTGAGAAGATCTTGATCGAACGGGTATCAATCTCGAATGAAGTTAAATTGAAATTTTTCTAAGACGATAAGCTATACTCACCCCTAATGGAATTACCACTTGTTTACGCGAACAACCTCATGATACCATCAATCCAAGAGTTTGAGATGAGCTCCTTAAACCGAAATCCGAGTGCCCGTTTCCCACCTAGGCAAAAGTTGTCCCTTCTGTTCACAGCTTGGATCCTGGTTAGGTCATTTAGAATGAGAAGAACAAACTATTATTATAAAACTAAAGGGAACCAACATGAAAGTTTATTTCATGTGCTTTAGACCATGTTTTGATTCCGTCTCCCGCGCGAACCTTTACCACGGTGGTTAATGGATCATGTGTTATTTTTCGTCCTATGCAGGAACTACAAACTATGACAGTCACTTCTTACGGTTTCTTCACGCGATGGTGTTTCCATCTCTGGTTGGGAAACATGGGTAGAAAAAATTCTTGAAGCTGGACGCCAGCAGGGCCGTCGTCTGTGTTTTTGTTTCGTTGATTTTCATTTTGTGCTCATACTATTGATTATATTGCCACCTTTCTCCAACAATTAAACTTTTAGATGATCTCACAGACACACATGAACCAATATGGTGCGAGAACAAGGAGATATCGAGTTCAAAACCCAACCACACAGTTAGGGCCTCTTTAATTTAATAATTTTCATAGTATCTTTTCTTAAGAATTGCTTTGAACTATATTTCATAAGAATTATAACATCCACTCAAATCTGTTGAAATTAATCCTCTTGTTTTGCTACGAGTAATCAAACACATAATATTATTTGTAGGATTGAAATGGACATGATAATGAAAATATTGAATCATGTGTTTTTTTCCAATTCCCGCGTTTTTAGAATCCTGCAAATCAAAGAGACCCTTAACAAAAAAGAATTCAGCCTACCTCCATCACACATTTGTAAATCCCGGTGGAACCAAAACCAAAACATCAGAGAAACTATTCAAATATATTGGCCGCCTACTCCCAATAGCTTATCGGGTAAACTTGGTAGTATATGTAATTATGTATACACAATTTTAATGCACATGGAGTGCATATACCCAAATATGTTATCAATTTCGTTCATGTGCCGCTCAATTTGTTGAAAAGGGAAATTTCATTTTTATTTGAGAATCATGGATAACATTTCAGCTGCAACTCTCGAGATAACAAGTATACTCAACAACGTACAGATCACACACATATTATTGTACTACAGGCAGTACACCTCTAATCAGTGTCCCACGTCATGGAACTCATTTTATTGGTGTGTGATGAGCAACACTCAGCTGCAACAACGACACTTGACTTCACACAACACCAGTGTCCGCGCATGAAGTGGCCTCAAGGCTCACGGCAGAGTGTAAGCTGCAAGTTGTAAAAGAGTAAGTTCAGACTCGCAACATAAGCTAGGTAGAACAATGTCAGGTACTGATCCGCTTGCTTACCTCCGCACTTGTAGCCCACGGGGCGGTCGGCGAGGTTGCAGCGCTTGGGGATGGTGATGGCGGTCTCCGGCTTGATGCCGGCGCTCTTGGCGGTGCTGGAGAGCATGACGGCGCAGAGGCACTTGGGGCTCTGCTTCCCGATGTTGTGCACCGCCGCGCAGCACCCGCTGGACGGCGCCGAATTGGGGTCCTGCCCCGCGGACGCGCACGGCGCCAGCTTCAGCGCCATCTTGTCCGCCGGCGTCGCCCCGCACTCGCCGGCACCGTGCGTGCCCCGCGGCGCGGTGAGCGCCGCCGCGGACACGACCACCAGAGCGAGCACCAACAGACTCCTCATCGTCGCCGGCTGCCTCGACTCGATCACAGAGATTTCAGTGTGGCTAGTGTTCACTGCTCTGCTCAGTACGTGCGTGTTACTCGTGTGGTAGGGTAGCTAGCTCCTGCCTGCTTCATGGCCTCGGTGCTGCTGCTTATATAGTGGTAGCGTCGAGTGTGACTTCACCGACCGAGCCGAGCTCTCATGGCCGCGGAGCATCGGTGGAGCGAGCACTACGAGCGCACACCGGCGCGCGCTGTGTCGGCACCGGATGCCTCGACCAATGGCGCCGCGCCAAGCTCGACGAGGCCGGGGTTAGTGGGTTGTTGTCTGCGCAAAGTTTGCATACGTGCCGGCCGGCGGCTTAATCTGTAGTAGTCGGGCATGGCATGTTAGGAGTTGAGACACTTTGCTTTGGGCGCATGCATGCCTGAAGCAGTTAAAGCATTGTGATTTTGTGAAGTGGCTCTGACGATCAGGGTGTTTCATTCAGTGGACGCGGCACTTCGGTTTGATATTGTCAAAATTATATTTAACGGGATGCATGCCGCGGTGGGAAGAAATTAATGAAGTGTTCGTTGCTCGTGCGGCCGCGTCACCCTGTGGGTGGCGGTGCCATACTTTGATGCAGAGTTTACGGCATACAGTAAGCTTTCTAGACTTGCAGCTCGCTAATGAGTTAATAACACCGCGCATGCATAAAATTGTTTGGCATGTGCAAACTCACCAACAAGTTGCAAATTGGAGTCAAAGTTCAAGAGCTTGCAATCCTGTGCAAATTCGTCTAAAATCGTTCCAAGGTGACATGTGGTGTTGCCATTTTTACGAAAAAATCTCTACATATTTCGCTATCGGGTGGGATTTGCTGACTTTGTGCCCTCTGACTTTGAGTCACTGCCATGTAGATCCCACATGTGGTGGCCACACAAGTCAGTGACTCAATGTCACCTGATTTTAGCAATGGCAAAGTCAGCCAATCCTTATCCTTCTCTATCGTAGTCATTACCTTCCCTTGTTTTGACGACCTTAACAACGCCGTGCAGAGCTTGACATTGGCTGAACTTCATCGAGGATTGCCGTTGAGGTAAACTCTGGAAGGCGTTGAAATCACATTATGTAGTTCAATACCCCTTTCGGCAATGCAATTACTCACAAAGATAAAAAAACACAAAGCCATTTTGTATCACCTTTCCTTTATGGGTTGGCCATAGATAAGACAACCTGACTTTAGTTGGGCGGTTCTTGGCTATCTCCTACTAACTAATCTTGATCATCCCGGGGGCCTTCCACCGTCGCCGAAATCAAAGTTTTGATAGCTCATGCCAAAAGATGAAGCCCTTGGTCCGGATGGTTTCACTAGTGCCTTCTATGTCTCGTGTTTGGACAACTACCCTTTTTATAATGTGCAAATCTACCCATATTTATTTCTGTATTGAAAAAATGGGCCCTTTTTCTTTCAAATGCGATGATAGGTTTGAAAACTTGTATATGATTTGTAGATTTGTTTCCAAATCAACCTTTGATTTGGGTGGAGATTTCTGACTCCCGAGATACAGTGATCCTATGATTTTATAAAATTCAAAAGTCATATCCCGTTTTTCGGTGTCTTCATTATGCTCAAGACTTTTATGAGTTTAAAATTAAAAATCCAGATGTAGACAATGGTGTATACCACAAACATGCAGAATATCAATCTCAAATATCCTGTATTCCGAGCCACACAAAAATGACAAAATTGTGGGTCCGAGCATGCATATTTTCAAATATCTAAATTTCATCAGATTTCTCATTTTCTTGTAGCCCACAATACAATAAATTTTCATTACAATTTTCCATGATTGTAAGATATATCATTGCCTACATCTAGGTTTTTTTTCCAGATTTTTTGAAACATGTAAATATAATTTTTGAATACTTTGAAATAGAGGAGTACTCCATCTCGGGAGGCATAGACACTTTCCTTTTTTTTTCACTTGTATATAGTTGCACTTTAATCTACATCGGTTGCACTTCCCAAAAATGTGCAACTACCGTTTTTAATAGGTGTAACTCTCACTCATTTTTAAATTGCGAAATTGACTGATTTTTAATATCAAATGGACTGGTAGGTTTGAAAATCAGTCGACTTGTGAGCAATCAGTTCCAAATCCATGTACCGACCACCGCTGAGAGGCGGAAAATAGACCTTATAAGACAAAATCACATGTGAAGATTGTAAGTGTGACGTGGAACATTGCGGACGCAGGAAGTAAAAGCTATTTATCAAAAGGGTCTCTCTAACGCTCAATCGGATGAGACTTATCTTAATTCTTATTCACATGATGTTATCCAATCCCAGTTACAAGTCAAGTTACAACTCATGATTAGCATGAATCACGAAGCAAATCAAATGGTCTATAGCAGTTGGAAGTCTAGTCGAATGAGATTAACTTAATTCTCATTCACATTCTCATTCACATGACATAATCAAATCCCAGTTGCAAGTTGACTTGCAACTAACGCACGAATCACGAAACAAATCAAACGGTCCGAACCACTTGCAACTGATGACGTAATGCGATTAAGCTAATTCTCATTCGATTGAGCATTAGCAAAACCGTTATCAAAGGGCCCGTCTAGCCAGCTTAGTTCTCAATAGAGTAACGTCATCTTGTCTTATTCACCTCCGGTGAGCGCGTCCCCCACAACCACCGTCTACCCCGCCCACGGCCGCCGCTACGCCTCGCCGCCCCGCCCTGCCCTGAGCCCCTCCGTCGGTCAACCGCCACCCCGGCCATCCCTCTAAAACCCCCTTCTTCTCCAGCGCCGGCGAACCCATAACCCCCAAGTTAAGTTTGTTCCTCGCCTTCGCCGTGGCAAGCCGTGGCTCCGGCGCAGCTCCAGACCATCGTCGCCGCGAGAAGAAGAAGGCCTAAGGTTTGCACGAATCACGACACATTTGATGGAAGGTGGATCAATCGACTTAGCGCTAAGCTAATTATCAATCGGATGAGAATTAGCAAAACCGTTTATCAAATAGTCACTATACCAATTAGGGCAGATATAAACACACGTTTTAGCCAGATATCTTGACTTCTCGAGTAGGATTTAGGACTCCCAGTACACATTGGATCTGCGATTGTACCTGCCGCAGTGCCGCTAATACATGAGGATTACAGAATAAGTAATTTTAAACCGGAATGTGCCTAAGCCTTGGATCCGCGCGACGGCGGGATGCCACAGAGCTCAGGAGACGCGCCGGCACTGTCACGCGCCGCGCCGGTGCGGACCCTGCTCCGCGCGAGGAGGAACCCGAGGGCGTGGCCGGCGACGGCCGCGAGGAGCACGCCGACGTTGAACGACATGACCGCCAGCATGACCAGGTACGCCATCCCCATCCTGGCGGCGTGCACCGCCGTCAGCAGCGCAGCGGAGGACGCCGTGGCCTCCCCGCCGCCGCTGCCGCGCCGGGCGAGGCGGCGCGAGAGCAGCGCGAGCGCCTCGGTGAGCGCGGCGAGGGCGAGCACGAGGAGGAGGCAGAGGAGGTACATCCCGGCGCCGCGGTCCCCCGGCCAGCCCGGGAAGAGGACCACCGCGCGGTCGCCCCAGAAGAAGGCCATGTGCATCATCTTGTGCGGCGCCGCCGTGTGTGTCGTCGCCGTGTGGTCGGCCCGCGGTGGCGACATGTCCATCGCCCCCATGCCGCCGCCGCCGTCGCCGCCCATGGCCATGTCCCTCATTGCTAGATGTCTCTTGGGTTCTTGGGCAAGGAGAGGGATCGGTGCAGCTCAGGCACTGTGGGACGGGAGGGACGCAGATATAGCGTGACCGGTGGCGCGGCGCGGAAGAAAGGAGCTTTACTAAAATCAGGAGAATCGGTGGGCAGAGCCGCAGAGCGGTGGGAACAGCGAAGCGAAGACGTGAGCTTCCGTCCCGTGACTGCACTGAACCACCGGGGAGGGGACCGAGACATTGTCGCTTGCTCTGCTGCGCGGCATTTTCTAGTACGCCATGGCTAGCGGCTACGGATAAGCATCTGAGGATGATGGTTTTGCTACGGCTAAATAAGGTTCGACCACTGTATCTTCAACTGCTACAGGTGGTTTTGCTGGAGTGTGGTGCACAGCCAGCAGGTGGGAGTCGAATGCATGACCAACCTGCCGGATGCCTACTCTCATGGCTCTGCTAGTGATGGCACTGATCCCATTCTCGACGTTTTCTCATTTTGATGGAATCTACTGACAGTGGAGTATTTAACGTAGGTTTTTCTCGTGCAAGCAACAAACACTCTGCAGTTAAGCCAGTTTGGAGGAAGACAAACTTTTGCAGTATCTAGGTGCGAGGTCCGTTTCGAACATTTTGAATAGCACGCCAGCGTTATGGTTCCTTGGTGTGAGTGTACGCCACTGCCGCGACTTTTGTCCTTTGCTCTTTCATCTCCCAATCCAAAAAAATTACCCGTTTAGAAAAAAAATAAGTTCATGGAACATGAGTCGTTTTCCATTTTTATATACAAAGGCCATGTTGCCGCATATAAGAAATTACATATGTTGTTAAAAATGCGTGATACAGTATATATTTTGGATTAGAGGTAATATTATCCTCCCTGGCTCTCCGAGCAGATCAGCATGCGGCGATAAGTACGGAGGCGGATATACCGACCACATGCGGGGACTACTCCGTGTCTCCAATATGTCTCCACGCTCTACTGCCCTACCGCCCCCGAATCTAGAACCGTATCGCTGGGTGCAAAGCTTTAAAAATAAAATTGGGTTTGTGATTAAACATTTAGCCTGGAATAGATGTGGTGTTTCACAAGTCCAGAGTTTTCATCATAAATATTCGTCATTTAGCAGTGTTATACACATAGGATTAGTCCAAATATTTCAAGGTAAATAATTGTTTTGTATTTTGGAGGGGGTGCCATGGCACCCCCACTGGAGCCGCCTCTGATTGCCGCCCTCCACCGCGGACTTAGCTTTAGTGACTTGGTTGGTGTATCAAAGTCACCATGAGACTTGGCCCACCCATCTGCCATCCGATTTTGATCCAACTGATAGAAATGATCAAGGTAAAATTCAAATTGCCCAGAGAATTCTGAAAATAATCCAGTAAATCTGATATGTGATCTTATACATTATGAGAAAGTTTCGTCAAATCTGGACATGTGGTTTGCGAGTAAATAGCAAATTTTGAAATTTCCCACCCAAATTTTGAAATCAAAATTCAAAACTGCCCAAAAAAAATTCCCTCCCAAATTTTGAAATCAAATTTCAAAACTGCCCAAAAAAATCTGAAAAAAATTATGTAAACCAATTTTTTTTGGATAAATGCATGACCATATTTTTCCAAGCACATAAAATATTTGCTTCACAAAATATGAACATCTTTTCTATTTGTCTTTTTATTCATTTTTTCTCTTTTGTTCTCTTTTCCTTTTTTTCTCCTACTAGTTGGCATGTACGTGCAACGCACGTTTCACAATTAAAGTGGGAAATTATAAAGGGCCGTCAATTGGAGAATAAGAAAGTCAAGGAGGAAATTTATACTATAAAACCTTTGTTTTCATCATCCTAGTATGATATGTTAGAACGGTTGAATGGACAGTACAAAAGGGAATGGCTAAAAATCGTTGGAGGCTTGGAGCATAAGCAGCTAGCTATCTCTAGTAGCGGATAACAACTATATATTTTAGATTTTGCTGTAGAAATGGTAATGAAAAATATGATCAGAGTAGTACCTACCAATCGAAGTATTCAATTATTCCATTCCCATAGTCTTATATATCCATAAGAGCTGTGTGATAAGCATAATCCCTAATGCACTCTGTGTAGCTACTTCCCTATGTTCGCTTTCAAGCCTACAAATATTTGAAGAGATCGTATTTCAACACAAAGGTGCAGTTGTTATAAAAAAATATAGCAAATATAGCACAAAAGAACTTATTTACGTTTAAACTGAATGGAGAATGTGGAGAAGGAACATGGAGATTTCACATCTTTACAAATTGGTGCAGATACTAATATTAACATCTCAGTGTATAGATTTTTTTCTACAATTGAACACAGATCCATTATAAAATAGGTCAAATTTATTTACAACAAATTGTGGACCAAATCTGAAATCATAAGTTGTCAAGTATACAACTGAAACTATCCAATTTCGGGCATAATATGAGAATGAAGTAATTAGTGCAACATGAAAAACATGTATGTTAACAATAGTCAAGTTACATGGCCGAATTTTATATTTCCATGAATATTTAATGTTTAGTTTTTTTTTAAAGTCATCACAGAGAATCTCCTGCCAAGAACAAACATGACCGCTAGCAAGTCTGCAAAATAATTTAAAGCATAAATAATAATTTCAGTAATATAATTCTCATTATTTTTTCACACGATGGATTGCATACCACATCCTTAGTTTCTCCATCGATCTGCACACATCTTTGACCAATTCCAGCAAGTATATGCAATTCAGCTAAATGCAACAGTTTGAAACTTTGAAGCCATGGGGCTGAATTTATTAACCGACAAAGGCTATAATAAAAAGAGAAACCCTGTGTTAAGAGCTCCCTGGTTTTCAGCCAAAACCATCCAGGAAAATATGACTATAAGACAGCAGGAACTGTTTAGTACTGAAAAAATAACTGAAGAATCGGCCTTTTAGAAACAAAAGTAGTTAGACTTGTACATAAGTGGTATTCCTCAATGACAGGTGATGTTGCAGTCAGCATCACCGTGCATTGCCAGCCGCCGGACATCCACCTCTTGCTAGCTTAGCTTTGACGTGAACTGATCGCCCAAACCTAACCAAATAAACCATCAGACAATTCATTAGATTATGTTTCCACTAATGTTTCTCAAACGGTGGAAGAATGCAACCGTTTCTGTCATACTGGGGAACAACTTGACTTGCTATGAGTAGTGTTTGCTAGAGGACCGCTGCCCAGGAAGAGACTTGTTCATGAAGGTGGGAATAGGATTGTCAGTGCAGCATGAAAAAAAATTGATGACGGGATCGTAAGAAGTTGGCACTGGTCAAAGAACCGACCCAAGTATGCAAAGAATTGATAAGGTACGATGCTCAGCTGCACAAACAGATCAACGAATACTTAGAAACCAAATTAATGATTTTCTTACAATTTTGTCCAGGAAGAAGGAAACACCTTCCACTGCTGTTCTTGCACGTGTAGTTGTCGAGAATCGAGATGCATCGGTGACTCTCCGCAGATGTCGCCCACCGGATTCATGCTGCGACGCCAAGGCATTGTTCGCCCGCTTGCCTGGCAAAGCAACTCCAAACGACGCTTATTGTTTGGGATGTGCAGACGCAATTGTAGGTTTACTGCTGGTAGCCTTGGAGTCCATGCGTGCAACTCCATGTCAGCCACCTTATCTTGACGGCGTGGTCATATCAGAGAAGATCAACTCCACGTCGCGACCTGATCTTGACGGCGTGCTCATACCAGATTAGGTCGAGAGCAATGTTAGGAGCGGGCGGCATGGTGAAGAGGCAGATTGGTTCGGCCTGCCTTATCGGCCGGCCGCCGGCAGCCGCATATACACGTGCGGTGGTGAGAGCGTCACGGTGACCATGGCGCCGATTTGCAGCCGCCTAGCGGAATAGCTCTAGGTCTCTAGGCTTCTGCCGTCGGCGCTGAGTCGAACCAATCGAAATCCGTTAATACTATCTCAGGGGCATCTGATTCATTGTGCGTGGCTGCGTTGCTAGTATTCCTTTGTTATGTGGAGAACTTGAGACCGGCCGCCAAAAACGGCGCGACGTCGATCTGGCCAGGCCGCCTCCTACGATTCCTTCTGCCAAAGGTGCTACCGGATGTGCGTAGAAGCTTAGGGAAAGAATCAAGATGTAATATTGTCTCACGTTAAATAAATGTTTGATTCTATTACGTTTTGTATTCCAATCGGACTGCTTGTGCGATTAGGCCTATTTTCCCACGCACGCATCTGGACTGTTCTTTAATTGCTGCCTAATCTGAGCTGCGTGTTGAAGCTGGATTCTTTTCTGCATGTGCCTGGTAATTTGGATCGGTCTCTCTTTTCTATTGCGCATTTATTTCCTTTCCTCCCTGTACAATCTGGATCGTTGATTGGAAATTGAACGGACAAGATTTAAAGTGTTTGCTGCTCGACATCGGGACAATCTGGATCGTTGATTGAAAATTAAACGGACAAGATTTAAAGTATCCCAACATGTTTGCTTTTTTAATAATAGTATAGATATAGATATAGATTCTAGAAAAAAAAGGAGTAGCACAAAAACTGTCTCCTACAAGGGAAAGAAGAAATATGAAAAAAAAGGATGCGCGGCCTGGTTGGGTTGCATGAGCTTATTCCGCGCATATTCCGTGCGTAAATATTGGGCTGCTCTTTAAGTGGGCCCACAAGTAGGAAGAACTTGACGTGAGCCCATAGGAGTTTTTGTTTCAGGCGACACATAGGAGTTTTTGTTTTCATAGCGTAACATGTGTGTCCATAAGAGCACATCCCAATAGTAACAAAACCTTCGTGGGCTACTTCCTTCTCACGAGATCCTTGTAGGCAATTAGGTCCATTAGTTGACGTTGGACTACATACCTAGATGGAGTATATTAGGGCATGTACAATGGGGAGCCTTCTCTTAGCGTTGACACGTAGGATAATTATCTATGTGGCGGAGAGAGAATTAAGAAAGAGAAGGTTGCCTTCCCTTAGCTAAGAGATGATCTCTTACGAAATAAGAGAAGACTAATTTCACCATTGTACCACTTGTCTTCTCTTAGAACTACGATTTCCTATTAAAATATAATTAATTCATATTAATTGTTAGGGATGGCAATAAGAGATAACGCATTGTACAAGTAATGATTTTGCCTTCTCTAAATGACGTGGATGGTTAAGAGAAGGCACGCCTTTTCTACCATTGTACATGCCCTTAGAGTCGATCTCAATTGGAGTATAGATCGTAAAAACCTCAGCTACCTTCCTAATCTCTCTCCTCAGTCCGTGCCTATCTTTGCGACGGTGTCGATGGTCATCTCACACTCGAAATCGCAACCTGTTCTCAACCACCATGGCGACAATCACAATGACGGTGATCTGTTTTTCGGCGCCGAGGGCGGCAGCAGCGCCGAATCTCTATTGCCCACCAGCAGCAACAGACTGAGAATTCACTCCTACGATGACATGATTACAAGCTGCATCCGCCATGGCGACAAGGACGGTGTCGACGCCTACTTCAAGCGCTATCAGACCACATCGGGCTACCTGAGCCTCGAGGATGTGATCGACTCCAAAGAGTTCCAAGAGGGCAGTGGCCGGCTATACCGGCGCGCGGCGCACCGACGCAGCCGGTGGCGGTCACCAGGGCCGCGGCAGCGTAATGCACCAGTTTGTCATGACTTATCTCACCCCTTGCTTGGCCCTCGTCGCAAGAGCCTTCGGCTGCATGCCAGGCGTGGCGGCGCGCTGATCGGTCCGTGGTGTCATCCATGGTTCTTGTTTAGTTTTAGCCATGCATGCATTGAACTGATTGTTCTTAGATATCCGCCGATGTTAGTTAGCAACTTAGTTAGCTATGCCAAACCGTTGTATATTCTCGTGGAACCGTTGAGATATTTACTCAGTCAAGATCCCGGTCGGTTCGTTAGAGTTATTTTCGAAGTGGGTTTGGTTTTAGATATTGTTATCATTTGTTCTAGAAATTGTTCTTTAGAATGTTGGAGTTCCATCTCTAATCTAATGAGTTTTATATCCGTGTAGATTAAGAACAGGAGGTAAAAGAGGCGCCCATCGAGAAAAAAAAGCCCTCGGGTCCTTCCCAGGAGGGGCGACTCGGGCGGATCCGTAGTCGCCACCGCATCCTTCCCCTTTGTCCCCGATCCCCCGCCGCTGCCGAAGGATGCTGCCGGTGAAAGGCCGTGCGGCAGATGGAGGTGGCGGGCTCTCATCCCCTAGCGTGGATGGTGGCGGCGGCGGGCCCCATCCTCCTCGCGTGGAGGGATTTCTGGCCGGAGGCTCACGGCGGCCATGGACGGCACGGTTCGTCTGGCGGAGACGAACGCCGGGGCGGTAGCCCCGGATTTCTTCGGCGACTTTGGCGGCTGCTGTAGCCGTGAGGGCGGCATGGCGGCTAGTTCCTTGGACTCGGTGTGGCCCCTTGTCTCCGCGTTGTGCGTGTGGTGGAGGCGGTGCCTGCTGTGATCTCCGACCTGCTGTTGGATCGTGTGTATCCATATTTCTGGCCGTGAGGCTTCAATAGAGTGACGCGAAGTTTGATTGTCCGTTGTCACCATGGGACATGTCGATATTTTTTTTTTTTGGTGATTACTGTGTCGGAGAATGTCATGGCGGCTAAGGTCTGAGCTCTAGTAATGGTGGATCAAGTATTCAAGCCGATGAGAACTTTGTTTGGTGATTTATGACTTGTAGGAGCGACATCGGCAAGCGAGGGCAGCAACACAGGAGGAGTAAAGAGTCTTATCTTTGAGAGTGAAAAATCCAAGGTCTGATCTTAATTGGTTGTGTCTATCAATAGTCCTGTTGAAGGCATTGTTTTGATAGCGCGGATTTTCTCCATGGTAAAAAGCTACAATCTATGATCGGGCGGCGATGGAGCTTGTGCACTGTTTATTTTTTTGGAGACGTCACTTTTGCAGAATTTGGACTCCGCATGTTGTTTTGGTGGTGGTTTGTGTTGCAGCTATAAGGAATTGATCAGTGTAGTGGGATCTTTTGTTTTTTCTTCTTCTGCTTTTTGTTGTAGAGCTGTTTGCACCCCTAATGTCTGTAGGACATTTCGTTGTTGTTGAGACCGGGTGTAACTGGTATATTCTCGATATTAATATTCTCTTTATCGAAAAAACTCTAATTTCATGAAACCGAGGGCATGTCCAACGGCAGTCGCAAGATCGATTTCCTTGGCTGATTTTGTTGATCAATTAGTTGGTCTAATCCAGCCGGAACGGTGTTGTCAGTAAACCTAACTATTATGGACAATAGCAGTGTTTAACCGTTTAAGTACCAAAACAGAACTTCATTCCGCAGAGCAAACTCGAGTAAGCATAAAAGGATTCATCAAAATCGTATCTAATAATGGAATCGAGAACGAAAAGTCTTGTGCAATCAGCACTAAGAGGCAATGAAGCACTGGCAACCTGATGAAGAATTACAGGTTGTCAACTAATGTAAATCATTTTTATTTTCGAATAGGGGGCAGTCCCCCGGCCTATGCATCATAACCTCTAGAAAATGTAAATTATGACCCGCGGCCTGCAGGCAAAGGTAAAATGAGCTATAATGTCCTTATCAGCTTCAACCGATCTTGGGCGAAATTTCCACATACACTGAAACCCTACCACTCTCGCGCGATTGCCGCCCCCCGTGGCGGCGGCGCGCCCTCCCGGCCCCTCCCTCCTCAGCTCTCCCCTCCCCCTCTCTCCCTCGTCGCCGCCGTCGGGCGAGGCCCAGGTGGCGCCGACGGCGGCAGGTCCTCCCCACGCCCTGCAGGCTGAGGCGGGGCTCCCCTCGCATGGTGGCGGTGCATCTCGGGCGGTGGCGGTTCGGCTCCGGCCGGGTGGCGTCGTGGCGGCGGCGGCTTGCGTGGGGCTGCGGGGCACGACAGTGCGGGTTGGAGGCCCTTGTGGCCCAGATCGGGGCCCTACGGGCCCCATCTGGGTCGGGTCATGCCGGCCCAACTGCAGAGCTCTCGGCAGCAGATGACGAGGTGGAGGCTGCAGGGACAACGGCGGCGGCGGCCGGCTTGTTGCGGCGTAGCGGCGGGCTTCATGGGCCCGATCTGGGCCTGGCTGGACCATATTAGGACCAGTGTGCCCCGCGGGGGCTTCACGGGCCCGTCGGGTCCGGCCGAACCTAGCAGGGACCGGTGTGCTCCGCGCCCGCGTCCGGTCGACTACCGTCTTCGACGGTGGAGGTAGTTCCCTCCAGTGGCCTCGGTTCTGTTGACCCTGGTGTATCTACGGTTGGACTCTGTCTTGCTGGCCTCGTGACGGTGGCTTCGCATCCGTGGTGGCGCTTGTTGGCGGGTGGTGAGTCTGGCGGTGTCGAGGTTCGGCCTCGCGGGCTCCTATGGTACGGATCGTCCAGGATTGCGGGTGGGGTTTTTCGGGAGAAATCCTTGTTGGTTCGTCCGACACCAACGCGGTGCCGCCTTCGGGTGGCATCTTTCCTTCCTGAAGGGCGTTGTGGCTACACTTCATCTGCTTCCCTATGTGCCGGGGATACCCTAGGACCAATCTGGTCCGGCAGCAACATGACTTTCCTTTTTGAAGGTGTTGCTTGGTACTCGTCGATTCGGTACTAGGAGTATGGTGGTACATCTTCGGAGAGGGCGCAACGGTTGCGAGTAGTCATCGCTTAGTCAATCCGCCTATGTTGCCACCCAGATCCCCGCTAGACAACGGCTCTGCCTCATAGAACCGTCGTAGCGAGGGAGACCGAGGCCGCCGCCTCGACGTCCACCACCATCCGGGGCCGCCGCCCCGACGTCCACCACCCACGACCACCCGCCCATTTTGCACATCCGCCGCGAAACCGTCGCACCACGCAGGCCAAGAGCTCCAAAGCGGCGCCTCCAACAAGGTAGTGACGAGATCGTCACCGCCGCCTGCTCCCGAAGAGCTAGATTTTCACCCGGAGCTCTTGGTACCACACGCGTTAGTCGAGGTCGAAAAGCTCCACAACGACGCAAACAAGAAGGAGAACGACGCCCGAGGGCGCCGCCGTCGTCGGCACCGACCGAAGTCCGTGCGAGCTTTCGCCTGGAGTTCAACCCGACCGCAAAGTTTCGGGAGCCGCAGGATGGTGTCCTGGTCGAGTCATCAACCGCCGAGCACCACCGCATGCCGCTGCCGCCGCGACACCTCCCTCCACGGCATCTAGCATGCCCTCTGCCGCCGAAGCAGCCGCAGGTCCTGGGCCGCCGCCCCGGCTTCCTCCGCGGTCAAACCGTGCGACCACGGCCACCTGCCTCCGCGCCGGTGCGACAGCCCCCGCACCGCACGACCGCCACAACACACCAGGTCCTCCTCCGCAACCACCAGCCAAACATCCTCGCTCCGCACCGAAGAGATCGAGCAGCGTCTCACCTCACGGCCTCCTGCCCAGCTGCACGGCGCACCCGGCGGCTGCCAAGCAGCAGCGAACTGCTGCTGCACACGGCCAGAGCGGTGCCCCTTGCCTGCCCGCACCGGGACACCACCGTCGCCAGGTCTGCCCTCGAGCAGAGCCTGTCGCGGCCCTACGGGCCCAGATCGGGCCCGAAACGGCCCGTCGCGTCGCCACCAGCTCACGCCGAGCCCCGGCCCGGGCCGCCACCGAGACGTAGAGCCGCCAGCACCACCGCCTCGCCCTGCTGGTCCTCCTCGCCGCTCTGCACTCCACGGAGCTCCGCCTCCAAGCACGGCCCCGTCGTCGCGAATCCTGCTCCGCTCGCAGAGATGCCGCCACGGCGCGCCTCCACCGCCCTCCGCCTTTGGCGGGCCGGGCGCCGCCACCGCCGGAGGCGTCTCCGGCGGCGGCGGCCAGGGGGACACTGAGCTGGGGCTGGTTTCTAGGGTTTCGGTGTGGCCTCCGGAGTCGCCCGAGCGGGGACGACCCGGGAGGGAGGGGGAAAAGTTTTTCATTAATTACATTAGATGAAACGAAGTTACACCAAATTAAGTTACACCAAATTATATACTATGCGATAATCAGCCTGACCATCAAGTTACATGGAATCCTATCACCTAAATATCCACAAGCAATCCGCTCTTGTTGAGTCCAACTTTTTTCTACGCAGATATTCTTTTCATGCATCACATTTCTTTGCACTTCTATCCTCCTACTATGACTCTCCTAGTCCGCTAGTAATCGCCTCCGCGGGGTCGCCGCTGCCTGGCCGCGCCCCTCCGATCACCGCCGGGGACGTAGTCGTCGTCGACGAAGCTGGGCCTTTCCGCTCGGTCCCCACGGAACGAGAAGAACCTCTGCATCAGCACAAACAGAACCGCCACATGTAACATCTGAACAAAGCAGCTACCATTGTGACAGAAGAGAAGTGTTCAGGGTGCATACCCTTGTCTTTGAGCCACTGGACGCCTGCGACCGGACGTAGTCGAGCACCCGCAGGAAGACCTCGTATCCCTTGTCGGTGAAGTTCTTGAGGTAGAAGACGATGAGGTCGCCGGCGTTGGCCCGCAGGTACCGCAGCCTCTCCTCGATGTTGGGCTCGTACTGCATCACCAGCGGCCGCACGAAGGTCTCGTACACGATGTCAGTTCCCTAGTCCAATGTTTGTTCGTTCAGAATTCAGACATGGGTGGGTCAACCGATAGAGAGCTGAGCTCAGAGTTATTAAGCTAAGTTAGCGACCTACCCTTGTCTTGGGTACCACAGGTAGACGAGGAAGGCGAGCCTGAGTTCATAGTACATCGGAAGCCTGTGATCGGAACGAAATGGTATATTATCAGATGACAGAGCATTTTTTGGGTCTGAAAGTCATCTTTCTTCTACAAGAACAGAGTATGTCCCCAGACTCGAGTCATTGAGTCGCAATTGGTGATTACCTTGATGTCAGGGCGCCTGCGATTTCATCGAATATGACCAGGAGGACTAGTATGATCCTGCAAGGTTGCTGAAATTGGTTAGGCTCTGCCAAGATCTCTAACCAGTCATTCCAAGCCACGAAGTCAAACTGCATGAGCATTTCAGCAATTTCGTGATGCGTTCTCAATTGCTGAAATCGGGTATTGACGCGTCCCCAATTCTATCGATTACGACCAATTGTAAGCGAAAGAATGAAAATTACTCTAATATAAGAGCTTGAGGATCACTACCAGTACTGGCACCAAAACCGGAGCTGATCGGTCCGGCCGCTCCGCTGCTCAACCGCCTTGAAGCACTCCAACGCCGGCATAGCATATCCGAATAGAACCCTGCAGCCCAAACGATCAGCGATCGGGTCGACCAAGCTCGCGGATTCATGGCGAATTCCACCCGGCAAAAGAGGTCGGAGGAAACCACTTACGTGAGAAATTTCGTCAGTAGCTCGACAGACATCTTTGAACCGGCGTCGAATTCTTCAGAGCAGGAGGAGGCCAAGATCTATCTAATCTATTTACGGAATTTCTTGGTGAGTTCTTGGAAAGAAGATAGATAAATTGGCCGGCCAAGCGACGAGTTTGGTGGTGGACTATGACTTGCTTACTTCCCTTGCCAAGTTGCTTGCGGACAGGAGAAGACAGGTGGTTAGCTTAGCTCAGCCTCAGCAGCCCCAACCGGCACCGGCAGGATATCTTCCGGAAAGGAAATGTGCCAGTTTGCCCTTTCTGCTGTGTTTTTGGTCAATGATGAGTGGGCCCATTGGATTGGGCATTTTGGGACGCATCCTGGATTGGATCAGGGAAGTATTTGTGAATATACTAAAGAAAAAGGTGATTGTGAGTGTTTAAAAAGAAGGGCCCAATAATGTGAGCCTAATTTGGTGCTATTAGGTGTTGTGACAGAAAACCTACCGAAACAAAAAGTGAGCACAGAATTATTTGGGTCAGTGCACAACATTGGACTCATTTCTTTGGAGCCGGACACTCTGATTGACCGAAGACGACTTCAGAGACTCAAGTATGGAAGGAACTAGAATGACACCCCGTGTGTTGTAGCGGATATCTCTAAAGAATAAAACTCATGAAACTTGATTTTGACTAGAGAAATATGCAAGATTTAGTTAATCATGGCATTCAAGAGGCTACAGAATGTTATGTTTCAAGGGTGTATCTGATTGATATAGATAAGATTGTATTAACAGGTTGAAAAAACAGATGTTGTGGATGGCTTGCATGAAGATGACATGGATATTGCCGCATAATATTCCGGAAACCTTTTGAGTGAATACATATAGAAGATCACATAGTTTTGAATAAAACTATATGATTTTCATCATTGAAAATAATACGTAAAAAGTTCACAGACGAAACTAATTCCGGTGTTCTACTTGCACATGATTTACTTGTGTAAATACGTAGCGACGTGGTGTGATCTTATCATCTGAACATAAAAAAAATGGCGTGGATAATTTGATAGGCTAAAAAAACGATGATGTGGATGCTTGCATGTAGAGATAGAAAATAACTAAAAAATGTTAGTGGGGTGACATAGAAAATTGATTTGCCAAAATATAGGACAGAGACTTCGATTACCCCTTCGCCTTCTCGTTGCCAGAAAAGTGATAGGATTTGCTCGCCCCCATCGCCGCCGCCGCCACTGCTCTGCCTAGCTCCTATGGCCTTCGGGCAATGGAAGCGGGGTGGATCTCGGCCCCCCACGGCGGGAGGGCTATGTTCCACTGGTTTTAGGGTTAAGGTTTGGTGGGGTGGCGCTCAGGTGGTGGTGGTGGCACCTCTTTCAATAAAGTCTCCCCGGTTTCAGCCCCATCTCGACGACGATGTCGAGAAGTTTGTGGGAGTGGTGTGGTTCTCGAGAACTTCTTCTGGCAGTGGTGTTTTCCAGATCGTCATGGAGCTTCATCGATGATTCATTCTTCTTCTTTGACTCCGGGACGGATGCGGTCTTTTTGGCCCGTTCGGCGACTTCCCGTCCGCACCCAACAACGTCAAGCCAGCTGTAGGAGGAGCGGCGACACGCCGTCGACACGGTCTGGAGGTTGAAGACGAAGGGCATCTCAAGGATCTCGATGTAACTTTCGTTTTTCTTGAGGTGTTTTGTACCTTTTGGTGTTTCTTTTAATGCCAGGATCCTTTTCGCAAAAAAAACTTTTTGATTGGCTAAAATATCAAGTGATGTGGATAGCTTAAATGTGGAGACATAAAATATTATTTACATTTAGTGGGGGTTTGCTTTATGAAAAATATAGATAGATTGTAAATGCATTTTACTACTAGAACTAGAAAGAAAAAGCTGGCACCCCGTCGTATGCAAATGTTTGTCCATTTAGTCACAATCTAACTGTGGGTATACCAAATTTGATGAGCATTAGATTGAATTGTTTTACCATCCATATTACACATACTAGCAAAGTGTCCGTGCATTACAACGGGTGTAAAATAATTGGTTCTATCATCGTTTTATAGTATGTCGGCTTTCTACTATATTCTAGTTCTATTACATGTCCCATTATATAACAATGCTAATCTTTACTATTAAAGCTCAGTCTGTGGTGAATACCTCGTCATAACCATCTCACACGTAAGATAATTTGTTAGTTTGTTAGTCACGCACCAACAAACCACAAATCATGAAAACGCTGCCCTGCTAGATATTCAAGTTTTTATGTAGCCTTTGCTAGATACGAAAAAAGGCCATGGTAGCTCGAGCAAAATGCAGCCCTTAATTTTGAAAATTAAAATATGATTTTTTAAATTACAAAAAATTCTGGAAAAAATATGTATATATAGTAAATGTTATGTATTATAGATGTGCAAAGTGTCAACACGAAAGACAATGTATCCTGAGCTACAGAAAAAGGCAAAATTATGGATCTAGAGAGTGAACAGTACATCTCCAAACTTGTCAGAAATTTGTCTTTTTATAGCGTAAAATATAAATTATTTTCGACTAGAACTTTGCACAGTTAAAACTATACATAAGTACTTACATGTATATATTTTTTATATTTTCATATATATTATTTTGAAACTTTAAAATACGCTTTTTGAAAGTTCAAATTAAAGGGATATATGTAGCCCGGGAGACAAAACTTCACTCTCTTGCTAGATATTATTTTCTGGGTTACCTTAACATGGTCCCAATGGCGCAAATTTAGACAATTACATTTTGTACTAAACTTTTATACATTTTTACAAAATATTTTTTGCATGGTACAACTTTAAAGAGTATGGGTTTCTATTATTCTCTTGGTATAGTTAATGTCATCGTAGTGTTATTCTATGTTGATTTGCCATGTTATTTCTTATACAATTGTTATGTATATCTTCAAGTAAACAAGATTTGTGCCAAATGTTGAACTTTATTTTATAAGAAAAGTTTCTCCTCGATTCTCTTTAAACTGCATAAACTACATACTATATACGTATTTATGTAAATATCTAAGTGTATGGCCTAACAATTATCTCAATAGAAGTTTCTAGTTTATGAATAGGTAAAAATATTTATTGAAACTTCTAGAGTATAAATCAAATAGTTGGCTTGTTTATTTATTGGGTTTTTTTGGTAAGTTTTTCTGACAATGGATCCAATAGTAAGTTGATAACCGGTACATGCTTAGTAGTTGGTACTGAAATTGAAGGAGATATGCCCTACAGGAAAATAATAATTGTATTATTGGTATATTTCATATATGTTCATAATTAGTTTCATTCCATGCTATAACTTTGTCAACCGGAAACGTTGATGCACGTGTGGTATTGTAAACAAAACAGGTCCCTAGTAACCTCTATTTAACTAGTCCACTGAGATCAACAGATGATCAAGATTTCCTGATCATGGACATTTATGTCAATTGATAATGGAGTCACATCATTAGATGAATGATGTGATGGACAAACACCCAATGTGTGTATCGCAATATGATCTAGTCACAAAATTCAACATTGCGATAACATGGAAAAATGTATACACAAACCTTCGACCGTGAGATCATATTTAATCACTATCTCTGGAGGTTGCCTTGACTGCATAAACCGTCACACCATAACAGGGTGACAATAAAGGTGTCTCTATCAGGTTTCCGAAGGAATAGGTTGAGACGTATGCATCGAGAGCGGGATTTTCCAATCCACGTGACAGATAGATACTCTGGGCCCGCTCGGTGAGATTACATCAATGAGCTTGCAAGCATGTGACTAGGTCACGAGGATGTAATATCACGGAAACGAGTAAATGTGTTTGTCGGTAACGAGATGAATGATGTGATGGACACGCACCCAATGTGTGTATCGCAATGTGATCTAGTCACAAAATTCAACATTGCTATAACATGGAAAAAGGTATACCCAAACGAGACACCTCCTGGCTTAGTATAAAGATACTGGAGATCAAATCTCGGACAAACTTAGTATCGCATGGCAAAGGGAGTGGGACTCGATGTTTAGGTTCAAGCGACAAAGATAATCGTGGACGCACAGGGGACCATCATGGGTTTCCAGACCCCGCGTTGGTCATTGATCAGAGAAGATTTTCGATCATGTCTGGAGTGATCCCGAACCATAGGGTGGCACACTTAAGGGTAGCTGACGGTTAGGTTTGATTTGACACCGAAGAGAAAATAGATAAGAGAACCGGAAACGTTCCGGAACCTATCCGATGGTGATCGGAGGGCGACGAAAGGAGTTTCGGAGCAAAAAGAAATTAAATAATATGTATTTAATACTAATTAAGGTAATTAATAATTAAATATATTTTTATTTTGATTTTAGGGGCAGCCCACCTTAAATGGGCCTCACCCGGAGGGGAAAGGCCCAAAGGGGGAACCGCCCCCTTGAGGTGGCCAGGTGGGCCACATGGGGCACACCTAGGCCGACGCACCATGGAGTGGTGCGGGCTGGTGTGGGATTAGTCCCACACCGCCCAGCCACCAAGCGTGGCACCCCTACTCCACCTATATATAGAGGTGCCCCCCATGCCTTGAATGACACCAAGTTTTCTCTCTCTCATCTTTGGACGTGGCTCCGCAATTGGAGCTGCGCACGGGTTGAGGCTTTCTCCACCATACGCACGCCGCCGTGCCGTCGGTTCTTCGGTCCAAGTCTCCAACTTCCGCTGCTTTGCTGGACCGTAGTTTGAGAGTCGTCGTTTACACCGTACGTGTGTAGAGCTACGAGGTGCTGCACTTGCGGCACTGGTCGCCGGTACGATTACACGACCTTGAGGTCGGCGCCGTACGTCTTCATCATGCGTCGTCATCGAAATAGATATTTTGATCGTCGACGCTTACGGTCTTCAAAGGTATGAACATCGTTCCTTCCGTTACTTTATATCTGCATTGTAAATAGATCTTGGCTATTTCGGTTATCGTTGTTAGGATTTTTTTTGTTTTCTACACACGAACCCCTTCAGTGGTATCAGAGCCGATCTATGCGTAGATATAGTAGTACGGTTAGAACTCATGTTGAATGAGGGCATCGACTTTATAATTGTTACCCTCTCGCGTGCACTTGCTTACGCCGACGTCATTGTGTTGATGAAGCGGCCCGGACCGACCTTACGCGTACGCTTACGCGAGACTGGTTCCACAACTGACATATGGCTTGTTCCATATGTGTGACTGGCGGGTGTCTGTCTCTCTCGCAATAGTTGGCTTTGCATTTTCAATGGAGGGCCCGCAAGGGATACAAAATAGACAATTATTTGATCGTTGTTGTGGTTGTAGGTTCGTAGGTAAGAAACAGTTCTTTTACGAAAGCCCTAAGCCACGTATAATATGCAAAAGATAAAGTAGAAGTGTCTAACTTTATTTTACAGGGCATGTGATATGGTTAAGGTAAGTTTAGTAAATTGTTTATAAACTATGGGCGCAAAGGAGACCAATGGCGCGAGGATCATATCACGTCGCATTACATTTTTTATGTTGTGTGCATCTTATATTGATTATATTAGATATACGAGTGGTAGTAATATAAGATGATCCCTCCAAAATTCCAATATTAGTGTACTCCTTTAGCGTGCACCACCAAGAAAGTTCTCCGTTATGAGGCAGGCCGTGACGATCGGGTGTCAGACATATCGGCGTTCGCATACAGTGGGTGTAAGCCACGCACTGCAAATACGCTAAAGGTTAATTTGGCGAGCGTAGCATGTACAAACATGGTCTCGGAACACGAGTGACCGAAAGGTTAAGCATGATTCGCATGGTGATGTGATTGACATGGCGATGTCTACCTTTGAAACTATATCATCGGCCGTGATGATCGGGGGTGGTGTAGTGGATTAGGATCGTGTAATCATTAAAACGACGATGAGGGATGTTCGTTTTGAGTGGGAGTTCTTATAATTTTATATAGATAAACATGAGCTCATATTATGAACATAGTCTATATGATTTTGCAAAACCCTTGTAGATAATAACATGTTCGATGGCCCACTTTATGCTTAGGTGCTTTCCTGCAATTGAGAAACTTAAAAGGTGTGTCAAACTTCATAGTTTTATACCGTAACTTGAGGATACTCCTTGATTCAAACCTTTTAACTCTATATGATGCAAAACCCGCTAGGAGATAAACTCGGAGATTCCGCTAAACAAAAGGATAATTTGGATTATCAAGTTTTGTTCGGATAATTTCGTCATAGTCCAGCATGCTATGATCTCTGCCATAGAGAATAAACTGTGGGTGCGTGTTGACAGATCGCGAACATTTGGAATGGTCGCTGAGCTTGATGCTCTGTATGCGCCGTAAATCAGGTTTTCTTCTCGACCAAAATGGAAGAGAACACGTGC
This sequence comes from Poa pratensis, assembly GCA_947311845.1. Taxonomy (NCBI): domain Eukaryota; kingdom Viridiplantae; phylum Streptophyta; class Magnoliopsida; order Poales; family Poaceae; genus Poa; species Poa pratensis. The sequence continues at coordinate 23,097,685 of CAMZMU010000051.1, read as the reverse complement.
AAGGAAGCTCGTGGTAGTCATATTTGATGACATTTGAATGCCTCGCTCAGCTCGATTACTGGATGACAGACAATTTTGCTTCTGATAGGGTGAGGCGCTAGCTGCCCACCCCAGATGCAAATAGTTTGTCATAGACTATGTCATGTAAGGGGAAGCGTTCACCTTCATGAATTCTTGATTAAGTTGAAGAACCAAGAAGATGAAACAGATCACAGGGAAGTCATCAATGATGATGGTGTATATATGATATATGCGTTATGAATGTTTTACCTAAACAAGTACTCGCTGCAGTGACTGAGTTTTGATACTGGTCATGTTTTATGAAACAAGATTTTCTGCTTGAGTAGCTTGCAAGGATGAGGAGACGATGTGTGTTGGTGATGTCAAGCAATATGTTGTGATGGCCATAGACACACTCTCTCTCGGCATCTACCATTGATTTGAACAAATTCCCTTTGATCGCTTGTTAGCATGATCGTTATAAGTGTGTCTTGCACTAGTACAAACATGACTTTAAAAGACGGGACCTAGAGCCGGTTGGATTAAAAATTAAATCGGCCGTTTGGGAAGAGCTACCTCAAACGGCCGTTATTTTGTGTCCGTCTCTAATGTTATCTGCGACGGTGAATATTACCGCTCATCTCTAATAGGATACACATCGTAGACGGCCAGCACAATTACCTAGCGCAGACATATTGCAGACGGCCAATACGTCTGCGTGTCGCTAATTACATAACTTCTGAGACAGCCAGTAAAATTAACCGACACTTACCTATATATGCAAAAGTAATATATGCATTCAGATCATAGTTCTGTACGTGCGCTGATTAACATACTAATTAAGTAGGTACTTATATATACAGAAAGACCATCAAAAGTACTACTCGATCTACTATATAAACAAAGCGCGCCTGCGAGACGACGACGCAGCGTTAATTCCAGCCGGTATCTGATACGTCTCAAACGTATCTATAATTTCTGATGTTCCATGTTGATATTATACCAATTGTTACATGTTTTATATACACTTCATAGCATTTTTATGCATTTTCTGGGACTAACCTATTAACAAGATGCCACAGTGCCAGTTCCTGTTTTCTGTTGTTTTTGTATTCCAGAAAAGCTAGTTTGGAAATATTCTCGGAATTGGACGAAACTTGGACATAACCTCCTATTTTTCCAACACTAAGACGGAGTCCAAAGGAGAGACGGAGGAGGGCCACGTGGCACCCACACCATGGGGCCGCGCGGGCCCCCTGCCGCACCGTGGGGTGGTGTGGGGCCCTCGTGGCTCTGCAGCCGCCGCCCTTTCGCCTATTTATTCTACCCGACGCGCAAACCCTAAATACCCGAGCCATTATCCACGAAAAGTTCCAGAGACGCTGCCACCGTCAACCTTTGCTCGGGAGGGTTCAGAAGTTCTTCCCGGCACCCTGCTGGAGAGGGGAATCATCACCGGAGGGCTCTACATCACCATGCCTGCCTCCGGAGTGATGCGTGAGTAGTTCATCCTTGGACTACGGGTCCATAGCAGTAGCTAGATGGTTGTCTCTCCACTTTATGCTATCATGTTTAGATCTTGTGAGCTGCCTATCATGATCAAGATCATCTTATTGTAATGTTACATGTCGTGTTTGCTAGGATCCGATGAATATTGAATACTATGTCAAGTTGATTATCAATCTATCTTATATGTTATTTATGATCTTGCATGCTTTCCGTTACTAGTAGATGCTTTGGCCAAGTAGATGCTTGTAACTCCAAGAGTGAATATTTATGCCAGATAGTGGGTTCATGCCTCCGGTAATCTGGGAGAGTGACAACAACTTCTAAGATTGTGGATGTGCTGTTGCCACTAGGGATAAAATAACCGATGCTTAGCTTAAGGGTGCGCCGTTAGGTCTAATGCATTTGTTTACATTACGCACATTACTTAATGCGATTATCCGTTGCTTGCAACTTAATACCAACGGGGAACTCGGATGACAACCTGGAGGTGGATTATTAGTCATAGACGTTGTTGGATAACGGTCTATGTATTTTGTCGTAATGCCCACATGAATATCATAGTAATCATCATGTCATATATATGCATTGTCATGCGCTCAATATTTTGTCAATTGCCCAGCTGTAATTTGTTCACCCAGCATGTTAGTTATCTTTTATGGAGAGACACCACTAGTGAACTGTGGACCCCGGTCCATTCTTTTACACTGATAATACAACCAACTGCAAACATTGTTCCTTTTCATTCTCTGCATTTTACTATGGTTTCCACACCATACGTTTAATCCTTTGTTTTCAGCAAGCCGGTGAGATTGACAACCTCACTGTTTCGTTGGGGCAAAGTAGTTTGATTGTGTTGTGTGCAGATTCCACGTTGGTGATCGAGTAAACGGCGCCACCAACAACCTTCAGAAGTGATTTCTTGCTCCTACTGGTTCGATTAAACCTTGGCTTCATACTGAGGGAAACTGCTGCTACACTGCTCCATACCTTCCTCTTGGGGTCTCCCAACGAACGTGCGATCCACGTCATCAGTACCCCAGCCACCTTCGTCGGCGATCTTCGAGCCGGCACCGGTACCCCATCCCCAGCCACCTTCGTCGGCGATCTTCAGGCCGCCACCGGTACCCCAGCCACCATCGCTGTCCACCTTCTTCGAGGACTCGCCACCCCAGCTGCCACCCCAGCCACCGTCGACGATCTTCAATGACCCTCCACCCCAGCCAGTACCGTCGGCGTTCTTCGAGGAGCCGCTTCCGCTCCAGCCACCGTCGACGTTCGTCATCGACGACCCGGTGCCACCCAAGCTGCCAGGGCCGTACTCGATCCCGCCATCATCCTTCCCGCCGGTGCCGCCGCTCCAGCCATCTTTCTGTTCGTCCTCGTCGTCTGCAGCCTGATCTTCTCTGTTGATGTAGTCGTCCTCGTCGCTGTCCTCGCTTCTGTAGTACTCACACCGCCACACCGTGCATTTCGGCAGCTTCTTCGCTTCCCCGCAGAGGTGAGCCTTCCCCTTTAGGATCACATCGAGCCGACGGTTGAGCTCGTACGCGACAAACCCATCGACAGCAGCGTAGTCGAGGTTCTCTTCACTTAGTGGGATCTGCTCCCAGCAATCGTGCTTCGAATAATGGAACTTGGACTTCATATCCTTGTAGTAGTCATCGATGATATCGAATGCCATGGTGGCCATGCCGGTCTTCAATTGTCCGTTCTTCCGGTAGCGGTGTTGAAGATCGATGTGATACTCTTCTGGGATTTTGAAACCCCAGGTTCTCTGCATGACCATCCTGTCATTTGTTATGTCCACGCTAGTAAAATATTTCTTCTGAAGGAAATATGACAGCTCCGGCAGACAAGTCTTGTAATTAGCACTGCAGAGTACAAGATATCGATCGATCAATAAACCAAATGTAAATTAGTAATGCAGAGCATACTAATTTCTACAGATTATTTACTATATATATCTCAATAAACCAAATGTAAAAAGCAAAAACTTCGATCCAAACCTAGTAATGGCCGATTATTATGAAATCAACAACAACAACAACAAAGCCTTTTTTCCCAAACAAGTTGGGGTAGGCTAGAGTTGAAACCCATAAGATCTCGAAACTAGGTCATGGTTCTGGCACATGGATAGCTAACTTCCACGCAGCCCTATCCATGGCTAGTTCTTTGGTGATATTCCAATCCTTCAGATCTCTCTTAACAGACTCCTCCCATGTCAAGTTTGGCATACCACGACCCCTCTTAACATTCTCATCCCGCTTTATCCGTCCGGTATGCAATGGCGCTTCCGGAGGCCTACGTTCTATATGACCAAACCATCTTAGACGGTGTTGGACAACCTTCTCTTCAATTGGTGCTACCCCAACTCTCTCACGTATATCATCATTCCTAACCCGGTCCTTTCTTGTGTGGCCACATATCCATCTCAACATGCGCATCTCCGCTACACCTAACTGTTGGATATGTCGTCTCTTGGTCGGCCAACATTCTGCGCCATACAACATCGCAGGTCGAATCGCCGTCCTATAGAACTTGCCTTTTAGCTTTTGTGGCACTTTCCTATCACAGAGGACGCTAGAAGCATGGCGCCACTTCATCCAACCAGCTTTGATTCGATGACTCACATCTTTATCGATATCACCATCCTTCTGGAGCATAGACCCCAAATATCGGAAGGTGTCTTTCTCAGGTACCACCTGTCCATCAAGGCTAACCTCTTCCTCCTCGTGCCTAGTAGTACTGAAACTGCACCTCATGTACTCAGTTTTGGTTCTACTAAGCCTAAAACCTTTCGATTCTAGAGTCCGCCTCCACAGCTCTAACTTTCTATTAACCCCCGCCCGACTATCATCAATTAGCACCACATCATCCGCAAAGAGCATACACCATGGGATATCTCCTTGTATATCCCCTGTGACCTGATCCATCACCAAAGTAAAGAGATAAGGGCTCAAAGCTGACCCCTGGTGCAGTCCTATTTTAATTGGAAAGTCATCGGTGTCGCCATCACTTGTTCGAACACTTGTCACAACATTATCATACATATCCTTAATGAGGGTAATGTACTTTGTTGGGACTTTGTGTTTCTCCAAGGCCCACCACATGACATTCCGTGGTATCTTATCATACGCCTTCTCCAAGTCAATGAACACCATATGAAGATCCTTCTTCTTCTCCCTGTATCTCTCCATAAGTTGTCGTACCAAGAAGATGGCTTCCATGGTAGACCTCCCAGGCATGAAACCAAATTGATTTTTGGTCACGCTTGTCAATCTTCTTAAACGGTGCTCAATGACTCTCTCCCATAGCTTCATTGTATGGCTCATCAACTTGATTCCACGGTAATTAGTGCAACTTTGAACATCCCCCTTGTTCTTGAAGATTGGCACTAATGTACTCCGCCTCCATTCTTCGGGCATCTTGTTTGACCGAAAAATGAGGTTGAAAAGTTTAGTTAGCCATACTATCGCTATGTCTCCAAGGCCTCTCCACACCTCGATGGGGATACCATCAGGGCCCATTGCCTTGCCTCCTTTCATCCTCTTCAAAGTCTCCCTAACCTCAGCCTCCTGGATACGCCGCACAAAGCGTCGGCTGGTATCATCGGAGGAATCGTCTAGCTCAATGGTAGAGCTCTCATTCTCTCCATTGAACAGGTCGTCGAAGTACTCACGCCATCTACGCTTGATATCTTCATCCTTCACGAGGAGTTGATCCGCTCCGTCCTTTATGCATTTGACTTGGTTGACATCCCTCGTCTTCCTTTCTCTCGTCTTCGCCATCTTATAGATGTCTCTTTCGCCTTCCTTCGTGTTTAGACGCTGGTAGAGGTCCTCATACGCCCGACCCCTTGCCTCGCTCACCGCTCGCTTTGCGGCCTTCTTTGCCCCCTTGTATATCTCCATGTTGGTTGCGCTCCTGTCCAGGTGTAGGCGTCTGAAACAATCCTTCTTCTCCTTAATAGCCTTCTGGACCTCAACGTTCCACCACCAGGTATCCTTAGCATCCCTTCTACTTCCCCTGGTCACCCCAAACTCCTCTGATGCAATTTTCCGAATGCAAGTCGCCATCCTCATCCACATACTGTTTGCATCGCCTCCTTCCTCCCAAGGGCCCTCCTTAAAAACCCTCTCCTTAAAAGCTTGAGCTGGCTCTCCCTTTAACTTCCACCACTTTGTTCTAGCAACTTTTGGGCGCTTATCCCGCTGGACACGAATCCAAAAACGGAAGTCAGCCACCACCAGCTTATGTTGATGGACAACACTCTCTCCAGGTATCGCCTTACAATCAAGGCAAGCGCGTCTATCTTCTCTTCGAGAGAGGACAAAATCGAGCTGGCTAGAGTGTTGGCCGATTATTATGAAATCGATCGACAAATTAAACCGAAGAGTACACATTGATCATTGCGAAATTAAAACCGAATGAACATAGACACTGACTGAGTACATATATACTAGATCGTTTTTTCGTACCACTGGAATACGCGGACGTCCTTGTTCAAGCCGAGTTGGACGACGGCGACTCGTTTGCGGCTTTCATCGGCCTTGGTGTATTCGAAGTCGAGCCCCACGAATCTATCCCGGCCCACCTTGCATCGGAGCAAACCCTCGTACTCCAGCAGGGTTTTCTTACCCTACTCACTATCGGTGGTGTAGACAACGTGGATCTTCTTCCCACCATGGATATCAACGGGTAACTCGCGCGTGATGCTTTCTCTGGCGGCGACGGCCATGGCGATTTGGAGGGTGCAAAGCAGAGGAGAAGGCGATGAACAGTTGCCGAAAGAGGAAAACACAGGACGCGTCAGACGAGAGAGACTGTGGCACAGAAGAATGACCGCAGGGGGAGTGGAAGACGAGTAGAAAGGGGTAAAAAATGGAACCGCACGCAGTTACCCCCCGCGTCACTGACAGGTGGGCCCGGGTTGATTTGACGGCAGCATTGATGAACAGGGGACGGTTGGGAGAGCCATAATGTACCGCGTCGGCCGCGTCGCAGTGGCATCGACCGCTATAGGAGCACGTACGCGTGGCAGCAAAAGTTAGTGATCCGGAGGCTCCGAGTACCGCCCTTGTGGTTACCGATTGCTACCGCGTCCCAGTAACGCAACTACTACCGCGCAGCAGTAAAGCAACTGCTACCGCATCGAACCAACGCAACTGCTCCTCTGGACTGTTCTTTTTTCATGCTAAAAATTCGAGGCAATTATTTTCCGGAGCGTCCGGGAACGTTCCGAGTTTTTACTAGCACGATATTACTTTTAATAATAGTTTCTGACAGTTTTTATATTCATTTCTATCATGAAACTGATCACAAAATTTTGCTCATGTGATTTTAATGTTCTTATCTCCTTATTTTTTTAATTTTATGTTGCATTTGCAATTTCTAGTTATTTAACGGATTAAATTTGCATAATATGTAAACAATTTGGAAAAATATATGAAACTTCACACTTGTGCGTTATATATAGTACCGAATTGGTGTGGTCGGTAAATTACGAAATTCTGATACAATTGCACTGAAGTTGTATGGTGACAAGTATAACCTCTCAGAACAAAAACCTGACAAGTATCACCAAAGTTTGCACATGATATAATTTCTTTGATATATGACCTTATTTTTTGCCATGAAGCTTCACTCACCCCCAACAAGCATATATACACTTGCATTTTCATTTTCCTTCAATACTTTTGATTATTTTGAAACTTATAAGTACAAAATTTATTCCGGATTGCACGAACATATGCGGACACTCCGGCTACCCTGTGCTTGGCAGGAGTCGAAATTTTGGGTCAAAATTGGTGAGGGGATTTTTTTCCCATTTGCCACCCCTCCTCCTTTCAAACCTGTAGCCCTCTTCCATTCAGTCACCGCCCCTGCAAATCTGTAGCATCGCGGCCCTCCTCCACTCCCCTCCACCGCTGCCAATCCCTAGCCTCGCTGCCCATGTAAATCCCTAGCCTCGCCGCCCATGCAAATCCCTAGCGTCGCCGCCCATGCAAATCCCTCCCCCCTCGCCAGCCCTGCAAATCCATAGATTCGCCGCCAGTACCGCAAATCCGTAGATTCGCCGCCGCTGCAAATCCCTGGATTCGCCGCCAGTACCGCAAATCCGTAGATTCGCCACCGCTGCAAATCCCTAGCCTCGCCGCCCTCCTCCACTCCCTCGCCGGCCCTGCAAATACCTAGATTCGCCGCCACTGCGAAACCACATGGCCGCCCCCTCCCCGTTGCACTCGCCAGCAGCTCCGTGAGGTAAGGGATGGTCCACCTCCCTCGTTCGGCGATTAGATATGCGCGGACGAGTTCTGGTTCAATCCCCATGTATCCCAGTATCAATCAAGAAATTAGATTTACTAGTAACCTGGAAGATTGGCCTGAGTAGGGGCAACTTCACAATTTGTAGTCTTTTCGTTGGTCGATGCCGTAGGGAATAAAATCATTGTTTCATATTAATAGATGCCTAATATTCTCTTTGATAGAATAGAATTTACTTCCTGCTGCAAAATAAATGAATTATTTTGCATCTTCATGTAATGATTCATGTCTCATACTTACTGTCATGCGTAGCCTAAATAAAGTACACTTTTCTTGTCTTCAGCTTAGCCTTGCCGTGTCGATATAATTCTAGAGTTATAATTTTGTTCTCATTAGTTATTTTTTTGTGGTTCTTAAATGGCAGATAAAGGCATACTCATTCAGTGTTCGACTAGAAAAGTATTGTGAACGCAAGTGTGTGGCAAGAAAACAAGGCTTCCAAATACACATATGATTTGTGTTTCGTGGATTTAATATAACATATATTTATGTGTTTCTTTCTATTTTTGTTGAACAGTTTGTACCATGTACAGCTCGTCTAGCGTTCAATGAGTTAGTGCGAGATCAGACTGTGTTGTTTCGTGCCCTTGGGAGCACATACAACATTCATGTGAACAAAGGACGTAGCAAGACCCGCTTGCACGGCAAACAATTGCAACAGTTCATCACCAAGAACAATCTCGGCGCGGGAGATATGCTAGTGTTTACCATGACACCACATCCCATGATATCTGTTGCCACAGGAAAAAGAGGCAACAACAAAGATGAAACTGATGAGATTTATGTCGATTCTGACAGTTCTGAAGATCACATTGACGACAATGACAGAATCATAGTAGCCCAAATAGTTTGTCTCAACAACCATGAGAAGAACTGCCTCGTTAAGCTTCTACCAGTAGGAGCCTATGTTGGAGTTCTATTTGTGACTCGCTTGACGAGCACAAACTTGAACATACACGAGATGGTATGTACCCACAAGACCGCCTCTTTCATGCCTCTGTAATTTATCAAAAAAAAATGACATAGTTATGTTATCTTCCATGCACAGAAACTACCTAAGGTGATAGCAAAAGAGGCTGGCATACCGGCTGAGGGCATGGCTAGAGTACGACTTGGAGCAACAGGCATCATCATTGTCGTCATGTACAACAAGAGAACCGACGGACACATTGACTTTGACAAGCTGGGGTGGAAGAACTTCATTGAAGGCAAGAATTTTGTGACTGATCGACCTGTTTTGATCATTCTAAGAAAGATCAATGTCTTGGAGGTCCTGATTGAGTTCCAGCTCATATAGAGCTTGTTAAGGTTGGGGTATGGTAAACACTTATATAATTAGGGCTACTTTGTTAATTGGCGCAAATTGCGGTCAGAGAGATCTTATATAATGTATATGCATATGCTAGCTGTTGGCATGTCTTAGTTATATGTGATTTCTGCCCGGTTGAGGTTTTGTTCATGCAATGATGAAAAAAAAGAGAATTATGTAGCACTGTTGACCAGTACCAAAAACACGGAACCCCTGAAAATAATCCCGGAGCACACGCATATTTCCCAATTAGCAGCTGTTACGGCCGGAGAGAAAACTCGGACCGTCCGCATCCTAACGAGCGGCCACTATTTGTAGCCGGCTCTAATGTATATGCTTTACAGACGTCTGCTAATCTCGACCGTCTCTGAAGGTTTCGTTATTGGAGACGGTTAATTCTCCCGGCCGTCTGAGGGTCGACCTCATTACAGCTGGTCCCAGGGAACCAACTCTAATGGAGAGTACATTAGAGACCCCCGCGTAGAGACGGACGTTTTAACCGGCTGAGGTGACTCTCTGGGCCGGCTCTAATTTGAGTTTATGTACTAGTGTTGCCTCTAGCGAGACATTTATTCATATCTGTTAGTGACAAATTGTTGTCCTACAGTTATGAGTGATATCTTTATATGATCATACACCGATTATAAATGGAGTGTTCTTATATGAATCTAGATGGTAGTAGCTCCCACATTTATAACATTAATGCCAAAGGATACAAACTTAATAATGACACCTCATTCTTGTGGCACTAACGTTTTGAGTCGTGTCAATATTATATGCATGAAGAAGCTCCATTCAGATGGATCTCCGAGTCCTTAGATTTGATCTTTTGACACTTGCGAGAAAACTAAGACTCCATTTTCGGAAAGCGGGCATCTAACTTGTTGAGAATCATGCATATTGATGTGTGTGGATCAATGAAGTACTTTAACATATAGTGGAAATCTTTATTTCGTGAACTTCACCAATGATTTGAGTAGAAATGTGGATATCTACTTAATGAACGCTGATCCGGAAAGTTTGATGAAGTTCAAACAAGTTCGGAGTGAAGTAGAAAAATAAACTTAACAAGAAAACAATTTTCTACGATACTGATCAAGGAAACAAGGTTTTGAGTTATAAGTTTGGCATATCATTAGAAGACTTGTATAAAGATTTCCACAAATCACGTCGCATGGAACACCATGGTGTTATGGTGTGTTTGGACATCGTAACTCTATTGGATAGTGCGTGGTCAATAAAATCTCTTATCGAATTATTGTGATCATTGAAGTCATATGGTAAAAACAAAACATTCACGTTAGATAATAGGGAAACCATCTGAATCCGTGGAGGCAATACCATATGAGTTATGTCATGGCTTTTAGCCTAGATTGTCGTTTTGGTAATTTAGTGTTTCTATATGATCAAACCTAAAGCAGATAAATTCATCTTTGTAATGTATCTAAGAAATCAGTAGGATACATCTCTCATGACAAAGGCAAATTTGTTGCTGAAACGTACCTTGCTCAAGAAATAGCTTCTTGTCAAGGGTATAGGTGGGAAAGAAAGTAGAGCAAGACGGAGTTAATGAACTTACTCTCCGGACATCGAGTGGCGCAATGGAAACTGTTTCGGTATCGTCCTCCGCAACTGGAAGGAAGCTAATGATAATGATCAGGATGCTCTAAGCTCATACTAAAGATCGTAGGCATACGAGAATGTGTTCCGCACTATGTGGTACAACAATATTTTTTTATGAACGTCATGTTAATGGAACATGATAAACCTACGAACTATGAAGAAGCGATGGTGGACCTAATTCCGAAAAATGACTATGAGCCATATATAATCCGAGATAAAATCCATGTACGATTACCAAGTGATGACTTGAGTAGATCTTCTTGATGGCCTCCAGACCGCTGAGAACAAATGGAATTTTATGGAAAATAGACACTGATAAGGGTCAATTTGTCGCAAAACGGTTTCGACATATTCAAAGAATTGACCACAATGAGATTCAGTCTCAAGTGGCGAAGCTTAAGTCTATTTTGGATTGTTTTAACAATTACTACAATTTCAAATTGAGAAATTGATAGACGGATAAAGAAGCCATGTTTCTTAATGGTAACATTAAGGAAGAGTTGTAGTTAGTACAATGAGATGGTTTGTTGATCCTAAGGATGCTAGACACGTATGCAAACTTCAGCTGTCCATTCATGGGCTAAAGCAAGCATATCGGAGCTGGAATTTCACTTTGATAATGTGATCAAAGGATTTCGGAGTCATCCAAAATAATTGAAGAAACCTGCATTTCCAAAGAAGTGAGTGGGAGCTGAGTAACTTTTCTTGATCTTATATGTGAATGGCATATTTGAGTGGGAGCTAAAAGAAATTCCCTGGTCTTATATGCGTAAGGCATATTTGAGTGGGAGCTAGGTATCATTCCTAATTTTATATGTGGGGACATATTGAGAATGATACATATCCTCTAGTAAAGTGTAAATGATTATTTTAGTGCTTAAATTTTCTATGAATGAAGTTAAGAGTATTAGGCATTAGATCTATAATTTATGTAGATGAAAAAGGGCTTAATAACATTAAGTCGGAATATTTTCCTTGATTAAGATTTTGAAGTGTTTCAGAATAGAACAAGCAAAGGAAGAGTTCTTGCTTGTATGACTAGGTAAAATATTAAGTTTATCTTGACATTTCAGCGATAGCTAATGAAAGAAAAGGATGTCCGACATTCTCTATGCCTCAGCCATAGATTCTATCATACTGAAAGCTCGACTTGGTGTGACCCAAGTTCTTGGTTGAAGAACGGGTTCTAGAGTGATCCTTGGGTGGATCAATGAACAAACGTTAAGTATATCCTTCAGTGCCTAAAGAGAACTGTGGATATGTTTTCTGGTCTGGGGTGAGAGTGAAAACACAACTTGTCGTAAAAAGTTATGATGATGCAAGTTATGACACTGACGCATATGACTAGAAATCTCACACATGAGAAGTCCTTTGTTTTGAAGAAAGACATGGTTAGCTTGCGAAGTCGCATATGAATGCATTATCGCATAATCTATATAGGTATAGGAATATATGGTTGCTTCAAAGTAGCAAGTGTCATTGGAGTGAGCGGGTTTTTCCGAGCATGCGTGGTTTCCCTTAATAGATCTCTTAGACTTTTAAGGCCCATGCTACGCGAAGATTCGAGTCTCGCTCCATCGTCAAACATATATTTTACCGTTATCATAAGATACATGATGATGTCAAACTAGGTGACATAAAAGTTTTGCAAAGAGCATACATATCTCAATGTGCCAGATCTGTTGACTAAATTCCTTTTCACGAGCAGTGCATAGTCGAAGCACCAGGAGGCTACTGGTGTTAGATCAAAATGCAAACTAGATTATTTGAGCTCTAGTGCAAGTGGGAGACTGAAAGAGATATTCCCTAGAGGAAAATAATAAATGTATTATTGGTATATTTCATATATGTTCATAATTAGTTTCGTGTCATGCTATAACTGTGTCAACCGGAAACGTTGATACACGTGTGGTATTGTAAACAAACCAGGTCCCTAGTAACCTCTATTTAACTAGTCCATTGAGATCAACAGATGATCAAGGTTTCCTGATCATGGACATTTATGTCAATTGATAATGGAGTCACATCGTTAGATGAATGATGTGATGGACACACACCCAATGTGTGTATCGCAATGTGATCTAGTCACAAAATTCAACATTGCGATAACATGGAAAAAGGTATACCCAAACGAGACACCTCCTGGCTTAGTATAAAGATACCGGCGATCAAATCTCGGACAGACTTAGTATCGCATGGCAAAGGGAGTGGGACTCGACGTTTACGTTCAAGCGACAAAGATAATCGTGGATGCACAGGGACCATCATGGGTTTTCAGACCCCGTTGTTGGTCATTGAACAGAGAAGATTCTCGATCATGTCTGGAGTGATCCCGAACCGTAGGGTGGCACACTTAAGGGTAGACGACGGTTATGTTTGATTTGACACCGAAGAGAAAATAGAGAAGAGAACTGGAAACGTTCCGGAACCTATCCGATGGTGATCGGAGGGCGACGAAAGGAGTTTCGGAGCAAGAAGAAATTAAATAATATGTATTTAATACTAATTAATGTAATTAATAATTAAATATATTTTTATTTTGATTTTAGGGGCAGCCCACCTTAAATGGGCCTCACCCGGAGGGGAAAGGCCCAAAGGGGGAACCGCCCGCTTGAGGTGGCCGGGTGGTGTGGGATTAGTCCCACACCGCCCAGCCACCAAGGGTGGCACCCCTACTCCACCTATATATAGAGGTGCCCCCATGCCTTGAATGACAATAAGTTTTCTCTCTCTCTCTCACCTTTGGACGTGGCTCCGCAATTGGAGTTGCGCACGGGTTGAGGTTTTCTCCACCATACGCACGCCGCCGTGCCGTCGGTTCTTCGGTCCAAGTCTCCAACTTCCGCTGCTTTGCTGGACCATAGTTTGAGAGTCGTCGTTTACACCGTACGTGTGTAGAGCTACGAGGTGCTGCACTTGCGGCACTGGTCGCCAGTACGACTACACGACCTTGAGGTCGGCGCCGTACGTCTTCATCATGCGTCGTCATCGAAATAGATCTTTTGATCGTCGACGCTTACGGTCTTCAAAGGTATGAACACCGTTGCCTCCGTTAGTTTATATCTGCACATTAATAGATCTTGGCTATTTCGGTTATCGTTGTTAGGAATGTTTTTGTTTTATGCACATGAACCCCTTCAGAAATATCATTCTCATAGGAATTACTAATGAACATAAAGTCATGTGGATGAACTATGCTTTGCATGCATACAATATAATTATTAGATTTGCTTGCGTGCAGTCCACCTGTTATATAGCGTCTAAAGTATATGTGTGCTTCCCCTAGCTCTGAACTGAAAAATCTTTTCCAAATTAAACCTGGAAATCTAGTAAGCATATATATAATTACGAACTAAATAACTCACCTTCGCTGATAAGATTGGTTGTTACTCCGTGGTACACAATTCGTGGTGTGGACAGTCTCCTTCAAATTGAGAACTTTTATATATTTGGGTATTTCACAGAGGTCTTGACCTCGACAATAAGAGAAAGGAGTGGCACTGCAGTGATGTGGAATGAACTTAAATTTCTATACAACCACTACACAAAAATGTAAGCCACTCTTCATTGTTAAAATTACACTCGGAAAAGTAATGAACATAAGTATACTTAGATGTCCCGGTCCAAAACTTAACCACACAAGAACATGCAAAATATGGTAGATCGACTAGTTAGTCGGTGTGATGTGACATGTGATACTTGCGAGATAGGAGCGTCACGAGAAACTTGACCACTAAGTTGACAATATATTTGTGTTGATCAATTAACATTAATCATAGTAAAATGATTTGGGAATTCAACATGTCGAAAACCATCAGGTCGCGCCATCATCAGTAGCACCAATATGACAATATGGCTTATGTGCGGGCCTTTTGGTAAGACGAAAAAAAATACCTATTAAATCCAAAAATTATATAAAAATATCAACATTTCAAAATAATGTTCTGGATCTAGTAAAAGTAGTTCCAAGATTTTTGAACAAATATAATTATTAAGTAATTAAATCAAATGTTTATCAATTGAGAAAAGTACCCTGTTTCAAGGAATTACATAATAACCAATAATATTCTTGAAATGATATTTTGGAAATTAGTTTAAAGAATTTTGGAAATAGTAGAAATCCAATAATGCCGCCATGAGGTGCCATACTCGGCTCGGAGAGAAAGAAAACTATGTTTGGTCAAATGTGCCGTCGCCTCTCACTCGCTGGTTTGTGTACCGGCTCGATTCGGTTCCGTCATTTTAAGTAGGCTGTTCTAAGCATAGTTCTCAGCGAAAAAGAAGCACAAGCTGAAAACAAGATGTACTTTTGCCTTCCCCGGCGAAGGAAGGTATATCAAAGATTGATTGGCGAAGGAAGGTATATCAAAGATTGTTTGTCATTTTAATCGTGCTTTTCACGCCTATTTACTAGGTTGACAAGTAAATGACTAATTCGAGTTAAATGGTACAAATTGTTTAGATTGATGGCTCGTGGAAATCATGTTTTCACAAAATAATTGTGCTGTCAGAAACCACTCGATCAATGCCCTTCGACTCTCCCAACTCGTTATGTGCAAATCTATAATTCAAATAAGCTAGGCTAAAGATCACATGCATGATGAAACATTTACGAGAGAATTTCATATTTATTTCCTTGTAGAGTAATTACCAAGTACCATCGATGTCACGTTTTACAAATTTCCACTTTTTCCAAAACTAAGACATTTATGCTTTTACTCCATTTAATTGACTAGTTATCTCCTCGCTGACAAGGCGGCTCATTTGTTGTCCATTTGATGCGTGACTAACATGCCATGTGGATTCTAGGTGACAAAGTTTTGGAAGGGCCCACATATATCTTACACGTTTAACTCCAAATTGAGTGGTATATATTTGTTCGTGAAAATGTATAGAACTTTATTATACATTTCTATGGAGTATTGAACTTCAATTTTTTTTGTCGAACTTAATTTAATTATAAGTAACTTCAATTTCCGTCAATTTTGTTTCAAGCCTAATTCTTTTCTTCCATAACATCTCTACGAGTATAGTATATGTTCATTTCAAATTGATTTAAATTCATTATCCTTCCTGTATAAAACCTATTTCAAGAATTATACTAGGAAACCATTATTCTCTATATAGTTCCAATTACATCATGAGTTTGCATCCTAATTTTGAATTTCACATTTGATAGAGTTTCATTTCTTAATGAATAGAAGTTATGGTTTTGAGAAGGTAAAGGGAACCCTCAATTAATGCTTATGGTTGTTAATGGATTCTACCCCTTCAAACTCCCAAAATATGTTTCATAATTACATATTTACTAAAAGACAGAAATATAAATTAATACGTAATTACACAATGTGATCAAAGCTTTCAAGAAGCATATGATTTCTCAAAATGTATCACATGGCATCCATGTAGTATCTGAGTCATCCACCACATGTGTGGATGGACATGATAGGTGGGTAAACCTTGTCGGAATATTAGCAATCATTAAATTGGGTACGAAATAGACTAAAGATTTCATGATCAGTAAATCTTTGACATCGTGTAACAGTTGCGTGGTAAAGCTGATATTTACTTGAAATATCTATCAGCAATTTATCCGAATCTTTGACATTGTGTAACAGCTGCGCCGTAAAGGTGATATTTACTCGAAATCTATCAGCAATTTATCCATGAGAACTCATGGATTAATGACGAACTCATGGATTAATGACTACAATGCTTAATAGCAACCTCTTCGAAAAATTTAGAGTTGTTATACAAATTCTTCTAGCGGAAGTTTCTATCGGCTCAATAAGTTGCAGACAAACATGCACATAACACATGAAAACAATGTATTATAACTCATTTGTTTAAAGTAGCTATATGTATCTTGTTAGATGCAATATGTACTTGCAAATTAACTTATGTGTTGTAAAAAATACTAAGAGAAGACGGTTTAAAACAACATATATAAGTGCTCAAAATTCTAGGGCTTTCTTGGAATGTTCCGCCTTAGTTGAAAATATTGACTCCTTTGTAAATAATGTTTCCTCGCTAGTTAATGAAACGACAACACTCTGCCGGTTACTGCATCAAAAGAGTGCAAAAAATATTCTTTTACATGGAATTCATATCTGCATATCCTTGTGCAAAGTTTACAAGTTTTTTTTTAGATTCACAGGGGGCGCCCCCCCCCCCCCCCCCGGTTCCATTAATCATAACGAAACCATAAGCGTCTGTTAACATCCTTGCCGCAGCATAGGTTCATCAAAAGTAAAACTGAAGGAAGAACAACAGCTAAAATTTACAAGTTCGTGTCTATTCCAACAATGGACCAAAAAAAAAAATAGAATTTAGCCCTCTTCTCTTGCTTTTACTCTTTGCATAGACCATGCTTAGCTGAGCACATCCAACTGGCCATTTTTGGTATCACCAAATTGTCAAACTGCAAGTTGCAACGGGCACCACTAATATAACTCCTTATGACTATGTGCCTCGAACCTGTAATTAGGTCTTATCTGCTCGTGTTATGTCATCTTGTAACTTGTGCGGTTCCCATGCTGTGATAGTAAATATATCTTGCAGCTCGTACTGTGTATTCGGTTCGCACGCCTGGCTGTCTCACTGAAGGGGGCAGGGTAAATTAATCAACTGTCAGATGCCAATGAGCCCTGACAGCTTGGGATGCTAGATAATGCCGTTGAGGACGCTGAAACTTTCGTCTGCAGGTTCGTGAGTTTAATTAGGATTTGGATAGTCAAAAACTCTTACCGGAAGGAGCAAGCAAACGTTTGCATGAGAATCAATGGTCCACGCTGAAGGCCTGAAACAAGGTTTACCTTCAGAATTTGAAAAATGGCTCTATAAGACTGTACCTTTTTTTTTGCGGTTTAACTATAAGACTGTACCTTGAGAGGCCAAAATGAATAGCACCAGACAGGCAATACGTATTTTTCTACTAGTGCAGCATGCACCGATTAGTAATCATTGGATTTTGGCATCTGAAGGCCCTGTTTATCCCACCTTACTGTAGATATCAAGCTCTGAAGGAAGCTACAGGTAAAAAAACAGACACTGATAGACCACCATCATGTACGCGTCAGCCGTCAGATAACAGTGCCATATGGTGCTGGGGTTGGTTAGGCTTGATGGCTGATGCGGTTCAGCTGCAACCGTGCAGCGAGTAGCAATGCGACGCACAGTGCTTATGCCTCCCAATGATGAAGACGCAGAGGTCCTTAAATTCGATCGTACGTCCGTTTCGTCCCACAGTGTTTGCAGTGCAGATTTCAGTCCAGAATTGGCTTTACATACGCAAAGATTACTCGATGGAGAAACACAGTGGCTATTTCCTGGCCAGAATTGTACAAACATGGTTCGTAGGGGTATAGAAGATGGGATTTTCATAGAGTTTTTTTTTTTTTTTGAACGGGATCTGATTCATATAACAGAGAACTGAGTACAGATTACAAGCAAGTCCAAAAAAGAAAAAGAACTTACAAACGGACCCCTGCAAAAAGCACAAAGGACCCTGAGTTGAAGCTGTGACCTGCGAGTGGGAAGAGTAAAAAGGTTCAAACTGTTTTGGCGAGAGCTCTGTAGTTTAAAAGAAAGTACTAATAGCATAGATCAGTTTCTTAATCAGCCAGATTAACCGGGGTGACAGGTCCACACGGAGGTGTTAATGGCCGTTCAACAAACATGAAACTCAATCGATTCTAGCAATCGCTTGGGAATGGTTTTGTAGGGGATCCGCCTGATATTTCTCGTGCGTCCTGTCATCCGAGCTAGTCATGGATCATGATAAGCAGCAAGGGTGTGTTTGGTTTCCTACAGGCGTTTTAGCCCATTTGCATCCGTGGCTTCCAGGCCTGGCTCAAGAAAAACGAGGTCGGAGCCACGTTGTGCAGCCCGTTTGGTTGCCTGTTTTTACTGTTTTGCAAATTTCCTACACGTTGTTTGGTGTCCTGTTAACGTGCGTGTTTGTGTATTAGAGCCAAAATCTGGCGTTTGGTTACAGCCAAGTACCGTGTTATGATCACCACATATGAAAATGGTGACCTTACCACCTAAAACGTGCACTGCTAACACACATTCAGACATAACACACATTCAGAGCTAACTTAGTAGATGTTCACTAGCATCTACGTACTTACATTAGAGTCCATCAGACTATATTCATGGGCATCTATAAGCCTGAGATCATCAACTAAACAGGGGCATCCCATGCCCCTGGATCAGCAACTTACAGGGGCACCACATGCCCCTGACCAAAATGGATCATCACATCAATTCTGGGCATAGATAAATGCATGATTTAGAACCTTACCACGCTGGTTCTAGCCGTGGTAAGGGCAGCTGTAGCCCTTGGAGGTCGACGTCGCGCTCTTGAAGAAGGTAAACTTGAAGCCCCAGGAGGTGAGCTTGAAGACGATGGCATCGGCCTCCTCCAGCTCGTACTTGCGCACCACCTCCGGCCAGTTGCGGCCTAGCACCATCTCCTCGCCGTGCATGCTCACCTGAACCCACTCGTCGCAGTATTGACAAGCAGAGATCGGCAAGCAACGAGGGAGTGGTATCTGGAACCACTCCCTCAGCACGGGCTGGAACTTCCTGGGGACGATAAGCATGTAGAGGTCATCCCTGTCCAGCTGGGCGTAGAACTGCCTTGGCGCCACCGGCCTGGGGCTGTGCCCGAGGCCTTTGCTGCGGTTGCAGAGCTTCAGCGCCTCCTCCTGCCTGTTGGGCACTTCAGGCCTGAGCAGCAAGCGGTTGCGAGGGAGCACACTCTCCAAGCCAGGTTGTGTCTGTGGATGGCGCCCGGGGATCTCCCATTCAGTCTTGGGTACCTTGTCATCATAGAGGCGTCAGACAAACATGAAAAATGACAAACATAGATGCACAAGATCATGCAAACATTGCCAACAATGGCATGTCATGGACATTGGCAGTGAGACATGCACAAAATCATGGCAACTTGCCAACAATGGAAGTCCCAGGATGTACAACTAATGACGGCAGCATTGCCAACAATGGCAATGTCCTAGGATCTACAAATAAACCTGAATCCTAGAACAGTACAAACCCTAACAGATCTACAAGCTATAGGAGTTGCATAAACATCCTACACAAAGATGAATCGAAATACAAGGACTAGTGAGGAAAAACCCCAATTGTGCACGAACCTTAACCGGAAACTAAATCGGCACACAATGTGCAGTCCGGTGTCCTATTAAGTAGAGGGGAAATCTCTTACCGTGGCCAGGGAGGGCGTGGGTCCGGCCGCCGGCGTCGAGGAAGAAGGGGGCGCCGCCAAGATCGACGCCGCTCCGGTGCGCTCCTTGCGCGGAGGCTTCGAGAAGGATGCCACAGCCGCTGATGGCGCCGTCGTGGAGGCCCCAAGCGGCGATGGCGCCGATGCGGCCGTCCGAGCTTGGAGACGGCCACGGCATACCGGCGACGGAGCCTTCAGCAACTTCGCTCAATCGGCCGGCGCCTGGCCGACGAGAACCTCCACCCACTTTTGGTGAGCGGCGGCGCCGGACGGGCCGGAGGGGCCACTATGGTGGGGAGGGGGAGGAGGAGCGGCGGCCATGGAAGCGGAGAGGACGAGGGTGAGAGTGGAGGAGTGGGCGGTGAGGGGAGTGGGCGCTGGGAGTTATTCCCGAACCGTCTCGTCTCCCGTGCTTCCCAACGCGTGCGAGACAGCGGCACGCGGAGCTCGCCAGGGCCTGGCCACGCGGAAACGGACGAATCGGCCGTTCCTCAAGAGCCAGACACAAGGGTGCTTTGAGATTCGTGCTATGCAGGCACGTGGAGACGGGGCAGCCCACCAAACACCTGTTTTTGCACCAGCGGGCCTGGCCGGCCTCCATGCAGGAAACCAAACACGCCCCAATAGATTCATGGGTCCCCTAACTACAGCTTGCTCGATGCATTCAAGGCAAGCAAGCTAGACGCTGAACAGGACTGCTCAGCGGGCTTATTCAAGGGATCGGACAACCTAACAGCGCAGTGTACTTTTCATTTGCATGGATGGAAATATCCATATCATGATATCATGCATGAATCTGCATATTACGTGTTTCCTGTGTCGAGATCTATCACGTCGAAAATGGGTAAGAGATTGACACTGTCAATTCTGCTAAGAAACATGACTATTTACGATCTGCGAAAACATGCTAGGGTCTTCCGACACCATACTACATCTTCGACCAACATCATTGACAAGATCAAAGAGGGGGCACAAGTATGGAGTGTCGCTCATGCCAAATTTTTGAGTAATGTAATACCGGGAGAGTAGGATTTTGTGTAAAGTCCTAGACAGTGTCCTTGGCAATTGTCCTAGAAACTCTAAAAGTTCTCTTTAGTTAATGAAAATGGAAGGTTTTTTCCAAGTTAAAAAAATGATTAAATTTTTTACCAAAATTTAGACAATTATCTATCTATTTTCTGCATGTGTGATACTTTTTCATAATTTCACAAAACCTAGAACCTACCTAGTTCTTACAAATCGAGAGCTTGCATCTTCATGTTCGTCGTTAAAAGATTATATCCATGTACAGATTGGCATTTTCCTTAAATTCAACAAATTCATTGGATAGATCTCAGAGGCAGTACTTCCAACTTGATTTATATTGGTGCATACCTTCAAATTGTCAATGTTAGGTCTAGTGGTGTGCATTCTCACATAACTGATATTCTCAAAAATCCTGGTATAGAACTAAAAAATCTACAATTCGAACTATATGTAGTCAGTAAAGTGGGTAAGTTTTAGCTCATTTTACCTACAAGTTTTCACGTCTTTTGTAATTTTCAGTCAGTATTTGCTAATAAGAACTAACAATCTTGTGAAATTTTAATTAATTCATGCTACATGAAAGGAGTAATTAGGAGTTTTTGAGCTCCTTTTGCTAACATTTAGCCAAAATTGAATCAAAATTTGATTATTTTTTCTAAAAATATGACAAATTGCGGTAGCTATTCCCGTGAATGAAGTTGTATTTAACTTCTAGAGTGTTTAGATTTTTCAAAATAGTTTAAATTTTGTAACAAGTTCGGGTCCAATACCGGTTCGGTGTGTAGCATAAACAAGATGGAGAAACTGCATGTGTCATCTGACATGTCCCACCTGACATGTGGGTCTAGGTTGTTTGAAGCGGTCAAGTTGACTAAATTGTGAGACTTTGGTTTTCTGAAACAACTTCTCTCAAAAGTTTTTTTAACTTACCTCAAAAGTTGGGGACCCTAGCACCGATATTTGTGATTTTTGTGATGTTTGCTCCAACCATTGTCATCCCTAGTTCGCTACATGGATAGCCTACAAACCATGCATTGCAGCAATATCATGCTAATGTTAGGCTAGTCACAGTGAGATTAACTTAGCTAGTAACATCACATATCTCAAGACAAATATTATTTATGTGGCACATAATTAATGAGGAGATAAGTTTTTTTAAACTTACATCCGAAGTTGTGGACTCTAGCACCGATAGTTGTGGTTTTTGTGATGTTTGCTCAACCATTGCCATCCCTAATTCGCTACATGGATAGCCTAAAAATCATGCATTGCATTAATATCTTGCTATAGTTAGGCTAGACATAGTGGGAGTAACTTGGCTAGTAACAGCACACACCCTAAGATAAAAATGATGAGTAACCTAATATGTTACTGCAATATTACACATAACAAGGCAAAATGAGTCTACAACCTAATAAATAAAGGACACGACACATATATTACTCTCCACCATAGAGGTAGTAAAATACACTATCATATGCATGTTAGATCATCTCCAGCCAGGATTGCCAAATTTAGCCCCCAAACTGTCCGCGGACACGTCCGACCGGACGAATCTCAAATGTGGCCTCCTCCAACCGTGTCCCCCAAATTATCTCCAAATTGTGGGGTCACTTGCATGTGATTGATGGAGAAGGAGAGAAAAATAAATGAAGGACAAAAGAAAGAAAAAGAAAGCAAAAAAGGTGCTCCATGCGGACAGCCCGGCAGGCTAATCCTACTCCAAACCCTCCCCACATATAGAGTGAGTTTGGTAACTGTCGGACAGCCCGGACGTATATGGTGTGTTTGGAGACCATGGTTGGCCTATCCGGGCTGTCCGCCCGGACGTTTGAGTCAGGTTTGGGGGACCCGACTTGAGATACTCTTTACTAGTCTAAATTACTCTCTGTTGTGGCCAGCCACACTTCTCATTCTTTATTTTTGGGTCTAATGATGTGTATTTTGGAGGTGTCTGAGATTTACAAAATTCTGGACAACTAAGATTCGGTACCACAGTTTCAGAATTCTTTGTAAAATTATTATGGTCGAAATTGGTAGTGGTCAAAGTGTACCATAATTACCATGTATATGTCCCGAAGGACCGATGTTGTGCATCTGGGCAAGCATACAATGCTTGGACTGGGTATCTGCGGCTGGCTAGTGCATTCAAAGGACATAAACATCACATATTTATGAGCTGCTGGTGAGGCATTGATAGGAAATGGGATCCAATCCCTTGAACGCTATGGTGTCCGATCCATTGTCCGATCCAATCACAAGCGAAAGGCTGGATCTTCAAAAGATGTTTTGGAGACTTAGGATGACTCCAACGGGGCGACGCATCGAGTCCGCGCGCATCTGTTCGTGTCCGCGAGGGCCAAAAACACGGCCCAACGGGGCGACGCAAACGGACCGCGGTCCGTTTTTTGGTCCGCCGCGACGCATCCCTGGCCCAAATTTGGGCCACCGATGCGTCGTCCCCGGACGCGAAACGGAGCTCTTTTGTGTCCTCCCCTGGTCCGCTTTTGGAGGCAAAATCCACAGTCCAGACCTACCCCATGGCCGCCGCCGCCTCCAGGATCGCCAAGGCCGCCGTCAAGACCGCCGCCGCCGCCGCCGCCGCCGAGAGCCTAGAGCTGGCCGACGACGCCGCCGGGCTTGCTCCCCGGCTGAAGAAAGTGAAGAAGGAGCTCACGGAGGAGCAGAGGGCCAAGGAGACGGCCAAGCGGGGCCAACGGAGGAGGAGGCTGAAGCAGGACAGGCTCGACGCCGCCAGGGCCGCCGCCGAGGAAAAGGGCGACGACGACAACGCCGACCTCGTGACCAAGACCGCGACAGCTGCCCTCCTCCTCATTGGACTTACCCCGTCCGCGGCGGCGGTTGGGGTAGCGACTGCGGCGGCGGTCGGGGTTTCCTCTACCGCGGCCAGCTCCAACGCTTCCACGGCCCGACCTCCAAGGTCGAAACCGCTCGCGACCGCGCCATCTCCTGCGCACGGGTTCGCCCCTGGAACCATGCCGCCGCGGGTTTCTCCTACCTCCGACGAGTCGGTCGAGGTACCTGCCCTCGTTCTCAACCCGCCTGCGACACCGTTGGTCGCACAGTCACCCGCGCCGCAGACTGCGGAGGCGCGTGCAGCTGCCCCGCCAGTGGTCGCCCCCGCGCGTAACCTGTTCGGCACTGTGCCCACGCCATCGCCGGGTGACCCCAGGTACTACGAGGAGGACGATGACCCCTACTACGGGGAGGACGTCCTCCAGGACATGGTCTGCGACAACACCCAGTACGACGGCGACGACTACAATGCCGGGGATGATGAGACTCTACCGACCGGCCCCGATGTGATCAACATCGATAATGAGCCGGTCTTCAACGAGCTCGATGCCGCCGCCGCGGCCATGAGGAAGAAGGTCAGCCAAAGAGGCGCCTCGTTCACCACCGCTGAAGACATTCTCATTTGCGAGTCGTGGATCGAGGTTGGAACCAACCAAATCATCGGGGCCGAGCAAAAAGGGTCGGCATTTCGGGGCCGGTTCACCAAGCGCTACAACGAGGGCCGAATCCTTCCGCCCCGGAACATTCTGACGCACCGGACCGAGTGTTCAATCTCTAAGAGGTGGAACCACATTCAAGAGCAAATGAGCAAGTTTTGCGGCGCCGTTGAGCACATCGAAAGCCGGCCGCCGCAAAGTGGCTATGGAATCAAGGAGCAAATGTTGCAAGCTTTGGATCTCTTCAAGGCTCAATATGGCAAGGTCTTCACCTTGACCCATTGCTACCGGGAGCTCAAGGACCAGGAGAAGTGGAAGGAGCTATACGCATCCCTCAAGAAGGCGGGACAAGCGGGACATCTTGGTGTTGACAAGGGAGAGGGCACAACGGAGAAGGAGAAGGACGGGAGGCCAAGGGGGAAGAACAACTCCAAGGCCGAGCAGAAGCGCGATGCAACGACCCTTGCGTTGCAAGAGACTTTGAGCGGGTTCCTATCCCAAAAGGATAAGACCTGTGACAAGAGGGAAGAGAGGAGAGAAAAGGAATGCCTCGAGAGAGAGGCGGCTTCGAAGCTCTACGTCGAATTGCAAAAGAAGAGGCTTGACATAGAGGAGGAGAACGCTCGGACCCGGGCGGCGGAGGTCGAGATCAGGGGCAAGGAGGCCGAGGCAAGGACCAAGTAGGCCGACGTGAAGGCCAGAGAGGTGGAGCTCAAGGCCAAAGACCTTGAACTCGCCCTACGCGCCGAGGAGGCCAGGATCATGGACATGGACATCTCCACCTTCACCCCTAGGAAGAAGGCCTACTACGAGAAGAAGCAAAGGCAGTACATGGATCAGGTTTGATCTATTCTCGGTCCCTTCTACATATTTGTGTTGAACTATGGCCAACATGGCCGGAAAAACATGGCCGGTGGCCGAAATTTGTAATATTTTGGGCACACCTGGGGACATGGCCGATGGCCGCAACTTGTAATGTTTTGGGCACACCTGGGGACATGGCCGATGGCCGCAACTTGTAATGTTTTGGGGGCGTGGAAACGATCATGCCCGAAAATGATCAAAATGATCAAAAACCCTGGCCGGGCGGACTCAATGCGTCGGCCCGTTGGGGGCAGTGGCCGGAAAGGGGCGGACGTGGCCGGACATGGATCCTTTTGGCGATGCAAACGGACCAAACGCGGACCAAACACGCGTCCGTTTGCGTCGCCCCGTTGGAGTCATCCTTAAGAGCATCTCCAAACGGAGTTGCCAAAATTAGCCCCCAAAGTGTCCGCGGACACGACCGGACGTGTCCGCGGACACTGTCCGGGCTAACCTCAAAAAAAGCCTCATACAACCATGCCTCCCATATCCGCACCCTCAAAACCATACTAGCCATGCAACGTAAAGAAGAACGTAGATCATGAGAGCTCAAATGTAGTACGGAGTGCATAAGATGTTCGATCGATCGGAGCTCAGTTCAGATTACAGACAAACTACTTAACTATATAGACAAATTAACAAAAGAGGGCAAACCGGCGGCGCTGCCATCCTCTGTGCCTGCCGGTCCCTTCACCTTCATCGGCGGCGCTTCACTGCTTTGACGCCGGCCCCTTCCCCTTGTCATCACCGGAGAGGCGGTGGCGGCGCAGCAGCTCGAAGGCCGCGTACGGGTCGGCGTTGGAGGAGCCGCCGCTGTTGGCGACGGCGCGGGTCTGCTCCTCCGCGAGCCTGGCCGCGCGGTCGCTCTTCGTCGCCTCCTTCTTTGATTCGGCGATGGCGGCGTCTAGCATCTCCTTGTTCTTGCGGCGGAGGCGCCTGGCGTCCGTCTCCGCGGTCGTGTACGACCGCTCCAAGACGGCCAACGGCAGCGGCTCTTTCGCCGCGGCACGCAAAGCCTGCTCTGCTGCATCGAGGTCCGCCTTGCGGAGCTGCCGGAAGGCCTTCCCCTCCGTCTCCGGCGTGCGCATCCTCTTCGAAGACGGTGGGGTCTTTGGAAGAAGCCGCCATCCGCCGGCCCCCGTCCGGCAGGATCTTCCACCCAGCTGGAGCTTGGACGGGGGGTGGGGGCGGGGCGGCGGAGATGAGGAGGTGCAGATCTTACCGGATGGGAGCGTGGTGCCGGAGCCGATGAAGCCGCAAATGACTGCGCCGGCTGTGCACGTCGCCGCGCAGACGCCGGCGCAAGCTCGGACCAGCGGCTGTACTGACCACCGCAAGGCGGCGCCGCCGCGCTGGATCTGGCGCAATCCTTCAAGGATCGCTCACAGGCGATGCGGATGGCCTCCTCCTCCGCGTCTACCGGCTGCGGTGAGCGGCGCGGCGCCGCCGCGTCGCTCCGCTCCTCCTCCGAGCCGACGGTCGGCCGTTCAGCGGCGACGGTCAGCGTCCCAAAGTGGGTCCGCGATGTCAGCGACTGAGGGGAGGACGCGTCCGGGCCGCCCCAAACCCGCCCCACATTTGGGCTGGGTTTGGGGTGTGCCGGACCGCCCGATCGTTTGAGTCCGGTTTGAAGACCGCGGTTGGGTGTACGTTTTTTGCCCAAAGGCTGTCCGGGCTGTCCGCCCGGACGTTTGGGCTGGGTTTGGGGGAGCCGGTTGGAGATGCTCTAATAATAACTCTTGGTGCCAAGAAAACTGTGAGGCAACCACATCTATGTCGTCGCAGGCTAGAAAAATACAAGAACGCGCAAATTTGGTCAATGAATCATCTCAGCAACAGATATACTACAACTAATGGAGTAACGGGTCAGCATCGATTAGTTTTAGCAACTGTACAATCATTCCATACCTCTCTCACCAGCTCGCAAAGAATTAACAAAAACTCTGGCCTGACTCCGGACGAGAGAGATTCTTTAAAAAAAGAGGCAAAAAAAACTAGGTCCTCATCAGCTCTTCTCTTCCTCGTCGAAGGTGGCCGACGAGTAATCCTCAAATGTAATGCACGACGACGACGGCGACTGCGACGGCAGCGAGGGGCTCGGCGGTGTCGCCAGGCCCACGAGCATGTCCACGAAGGCGCCCACGATGATGGCGTGGATTCCCTTGGCGTTGAGCTTGAGGTACCACGCCAGGAGCTCCTCCAGGCCCTCCCAGTCCCGTAGCCCGTGCGCCGCCACCATCTCCAACATCGACGCTCGGAAGTCACCGTACGGGTCCTCCGACTCCATCGTCACCACCACCGCGCCACCCTTCAGCTCCGCGGACTCCGAGTCCGACGGCGGCGTCTGCTCCTTATCACAGGCCGGCACGGTGGTCACTTCGTCGTCCTTGGCGGTGGTTTCCGTGGTGGTCGCCTCGGCCTCGCCTATTGGCGCCTCCGCCTGAAACATCTCTGTCGTGTTAACAACACTGCTTCGGTTTTGTACCGTAATCTGGTCAGATTGTACACGACGTGCATTGCATTACCTGCTTGGGCGATAAGAACTCTGCGCCGGCCGGCTCGAAGAAGAGCCGCTCCGACCGCACGCCGCACACGACGGCCGTCTCGCGCAGCTGCACCTCCTTATTCGTCTCCTCCGCATCCGGCTCCCGGTCGACGGCGGCCTGCCCCGACACGGCAACAGAGCTCCGGTCGCTGCACCACGCTTCGTCCAGGGACGGCCGCCGGAGGAAATGTTCCGACGACGCGTCGTACACCGCGTTCGCGGTCCGGTACACGGTGGCGGCCGCGGCAATATCCTCCGGGCGCGCGCGGAACGAGCTGGTGCGCGGGTGCCGGCACGACGGCCACGGCCACGTGGACGGGGCCGGCGGGTAACAGAGCTGACGGTAGTGCGGGGTCGACGGCGACGGGGACGGCAAGGGCGAGGGCGGCGACGACGGCGGGCGGTGCACGTCGCGGAGCTTGTACAGGATGGCGGCGATGCCCTTCCTGGCCTTGGCGGCGGGGCGGTGGTGGCCGGTACCGCTGGCGATGGCGGCGCGCGCGCGCTTCTTGAGCTTGTGGAAATGCAGGTGGGGAGGGTGCAGGGGAGACATTGCGCTGCCGCGTTTCACGGAAGGGGTTGGTCGTTGTGGTCTACTGGTCTGGTCTTGGCGCTTCTGCTCTGCTCTGTTTGTTTTGCTAGATTTATAGAGAGGAGGGAGGAGGGAGAAGAAGAGCGTCTGGTAAGTGAGATCATTTACTGCAGGGTTGGAGAGGCTTCGGTAAAGAATTGAATACTGCCGTTGAATGGTCTATTGGCCAATGGCGACCACAAGATTTTACGGGTATATTGTTGCCTAGAAACAAGAAAACACGGAATTTGATAGAAATACAAGTGCGACATATAGAATTGTGAAACACACGAAAACTAAAAAAAAATTGTTTGAATTGGACGCAGAGAAAATAAGTTGACCCTACACGAACGAACAAGCATAAGACAAGGTTAGAGTATAGCTCAATTTCCTAGAGAATCGAACCAAACCACGAAATTTAGACAGCACCGTTCTTTTTATCTAAGGCAATTTAGGATCTCTTCAGGTCGCATATATAGAAAACTATAAAAAATGATATGAATGCAAGTGTTGAATAGATGGTCGCAGCACAAGAATTACATATAAATAGTTGTTTAAATGGAAAACGAAGAACACCATAGAACTGCCTCAATCCTAGGTGAACAAGGGTAAAAATGTGATTGACGTGAGCGTTGAAGTTCCTGTGGAATTGAGTCACAGGCAACCAATCACTTGATAACACCACACATTTGATCCACATAAAACTTATAGGAAAAGGAACTAAAACTAGATTCTTACAAAAAATCGTACAAAGTTTATAGTTTCCCAAGAGGATCCTTGAGAAATAGATCCTAAAAGCTGAAATCCTGCATCTTTTGAAATTTCCTACAATGCAAAGGACATCTTGCTCGCATCTATGTTTTTCTCCTTTATCTTCTCATTTTTTTACGGTTTCACTATTTTCTTAGAGTAAATTTAAATTTTGTAAGAGTTCAAACTGTGTAAATAGATTGTTGTGCTAGAGGAATAGCAATCTAACTGAGCTAATATCTAGTCTATCTTAGTTCAATGTTATAAACTGAATTTAAGCCATGTCTAGTGTATCCTAGTTCAATGTTGTAAACTGGAATCCTTTATGTAGACATTTTATTTACCGAGTTTCATAAAGATGGTTCTTTGCTTCATTTCCCAATTATTATGTAGGAAACAACTTTTTTGCTTTGATAGTATGAGGAAAGTGGGAGAATGGCATTTTGGCTCCTAGGAGCATATGCTCTCATATAAATAGTAAATTTGTAAGAACCATAAATGAAAAATTGTCTTACCTTGTAAATGTTTTTTCTTGTATGTGCCTATAAAGTTTCATGAACAAAGAACATATGCTGTAACCTAGGGAAAAAACAGTGATGTAAAAAAGCGACTTTTCGAGCACCATATTGTTTTATTTCACACAGGTCGGATATATTTTTTTTTCCTGAAAATTTATGGGTGACCATAGGACATGGCAGGTACATGTGTTGAAATTTTTGGACACTCGGAAGTGGGGTATCCGAAAACTAGTTGCGGGTCCGCAACTAGTTTTCGGATACCCCACTTCCGAGTTTCCAAAAAACGCGAAAAAATCCATGATTTTTTTCGCGTTTTTTGGCCTGTGCAAAAAAGACAAATGAAGGTTCGACATAACCCATGTCCATGATTTTTTTCGCGTTTTTTGGAAACTCGGAAGTGGGGTATCCGAAAACTAGTTGCGGGTGCAACTAGTTGCGGATAATTCTTTTTTGATATTGGGAATGCTTTTTTTTTAAGCGGGAGCATGTGCTCCCGGGTTCTATTCCTAATGGCTCTTTGATGAATATGACCTAACATTTTTTTATCTTGTATATGCATACACATAGGAGTTTTTTCTTAAATCTTTCATATGTTTAATAGTTTCATCCTTGACTTTAGAAAAACAAAGACATCTCTGAATTTAGAAGTTCTCGCAGAAAGGTTTCTGTGAACAACTAGTATACTTTTAGGTGGACATCAGGCCATGTTTGTTGCGAAGATTAGGGTGTGCTCATCATGTTCCTTGCCCTCCGGCTGTGACCACTGTCAACAGCTTTTTCGCTCATTTTAAATCCGTATTTTAAATGTGTCGATCGAAAGCTACTTTGCAAAATATTGTAACATGAAATACTCAGCTGTTTCCGGCTTTCTGCTAGTAGAATGTAAAAAATAGGAAACAACAGAATGAGGGGTTTGTGGCTTTGCGTTGGAGCCTTGGTTTTATTGTTGAGGCCAAAACTTGCTTTTGTAAATGTTTAATGTGTTTTTCCAAAGCTATATGAATGGCAGAGTCACCTAAACTCTGCATACAAAGACAGTACAAGTCAAAAAGATGTGCTGCTGTAGTGTCCCGCTGTCCACAAACCTTATGAGGACTGCCCAAATTTGACCTGTGTTCTCACAGTTAATTTCTACTGAAGAACTTGACATCTGCACACGCCTTCCTACTCTGAATCGCTACGCTGCTTGCACCATCACTCTCTGGATCCCACTTTCATCACTGCCCGAATAGTTTTACTGTCCTGTAGCATTTGAAAACTGAAACCATACAGATGCAAGAAAAATCTATAGAGATGTCCCTGGCAGGCTGGCACAATCTGCAAGCTATTGAATGCAACACGGAGGCAGGTGAAGGGTGTCACGTCTCACACTTATGGTTTTCTGCTCTGCTGCTGCTGCTGCTGCGAGGAATGGTATGGGAAAGATTTGCCACCAGACGATCAATCATGTGAAGGAAAACTGCGCTGAATCTAGCACAAACTGGTGATGTGATCCGTGTAATCTCTGTCTGAAGACTGAAATGGAGCGAGAACTGAGAAGAGATCGATCATCCCAGGGAAAAGGCTATTCAATCATAGGTTGGGCATTGCGACAAATTTGGAGCAGCCTACATCACGGAGAAATTCTCTCTCCCTGACCAGCGTCTCTTCCCGCCGGCCGGTTGATTATTTAACCAGTACGCACCTTGCTGTTCTTGCTCTGCATCGTCGCGATAACCGAGCGGTTCTTGGAGGGCGCGGTTCATTTTTTTTGCTAGTTAATCTCCACGCGCGCTGAGTGTGTCATCATTCTCAAGATCAGACACTCTGCCAACTTTGATTGCTTAATCAAGCGTCGCCGTCGGAGCTTTTGAGGAGGAAAGCTCTGTCGTTCGTCTGCTCGTGCCATGGTTTAAATTACAGGATGGGGCGAGGGGCGAGTAAGTTCGTGCCGGAGTGGGGAGCTGCACGCGAGTTATTTGTGTTGTGGATATATACTAGGGCAACGGTGCTATGGGGATAGGACTGTGTTTAGCATTGAGCGGTGTCCTACGATAATCCCGTTTGGCCAACTAAATTTAGTCTATTTTATTGTTTGTTTAGAGTGTTTTTGTCTATGTTGAATTGTTGATTGCCAATATGCTACATTAAATTATAAATTAAGTAAATCACAGTCAACAACCGTAAACTGAGGCTAAAACCAACTATTCACACATTTGGGCTTGGGTGGTTTTGTACTTTTCAAACCACTTTATGTCTATTATACTTATAACATCATGTAGATAGTTCATTTACTTGGATACGTGCTTACACGATTATATCGGTGTTTTGTTGTCCCTTAGTGGTGCCTATTTGCGAAGGATACATGCTTGATCAAAGACTTATACTTTGAATATGCTTATGCATTTTTACTAATTAATATGCACTTTTGCCATTTTTATTGTTGTGTGTTCGTCAAAAGTCAATTTTTTTCTTCCACGAGATCGTCTTTGAGATTCGAACGTTGTCTTCTTTTCTTTTCCAGGATTGTGGATCGACCGTATTTCACGTATCGAGTAGGTTTGTTTTTGTCACAGGCCTTTCGTGTTTTCTAGACTAGGTTTTTATTTTTTGACAAATAAATTGTGGTTTTCACGACATGTAAATTACAGCTTTGACGACCGTATATACAATAACCCTACATTTAGATGTAATGTACAGTTGTGTAACACATACTCCCTACATTTGTCAAAAGAAGATGTATAACTTTTTTTAAATCAAACAATGTAAAGTTTGACCAAGTATTTAGAAAAAACTATCAACGACTATGATACTACGAAAATATATTTCAAGATGTATCTAATGGCATTGACTTTATATTGTATGTGTTAATGGCTTTTTAAAAAACTTGGTCAAACTTTGTGTAGTTTGACTTCTGATACAATAGTCATACATGTAATTACTATTTTAACATAGTGTCAAATAAGGAATTTCCTCAAAAACCAACTTTTGATGAAATAGCTAGAAAGCAACTGACTGTCCACAACATCTTATGAGTGGAACAAAAATTGAATTATGGGGAGTTCAAAATTAGATAAGTGCCAAATATAGTGAATCATCTAAGTAGGTGCTTGCATTGGAAGAGATGAGATTTATATGGGTGTTCAATGATGTGACAATATACTCTCCCTATAATCACTCATATAGTCATATGTAAGCAACTTGCCTAGTGAAGGCTAATCAAATCCTTTTTTTTATTTTTTCCATGTCTATTGTTTCGCAATTAATTATTCTTTAAAAGAAGGAGGCTTATTACTCTGGTGTCTAGCCACTGCATCGAGAATGCACATGACCAACACAACTTTTTATTTTTATAAATATACGAGTTGTGGTGGTCCATTCACCCTTATGAGATCAGTTCTCCTGTTATTAAAGAATTAACAACCACAATTGTCATACATTTTTAAGTACTAGATATAAGTCCCTTCGGGGACATCCGATAAGTAGTAGACATAAAATGTAAATTTTAGATAATTTTTAAATTTGCATAAAGTTAAGGACTCTGATGACGCATGGATTTAAACAACTAGTAGCGGAAAAAAACCGCATGAACATTTGACTAGTATAATATAAAAAGGGGTGGCTTCAGACTTATTGATATATTAATTTGTAAGGTTTTGTTAAATAATTAATAATAAAAAGGTTGTGTGCATCGATTCGATACAGAGGCAAGGGGTTCAACCTCCATTTCAAAAATAAAAGGGGTGTATGCCTTTTAACGTAAAAACAATATAATGGTTGTGAAGCTTAATAATGAAACGATAGTAGCAATGCCAACATAAATAAACGAGCGAAGAGATTAAAAACTTCTGAAACCGATCACTGCAGTTGTTGCGATTGTTTAACGGTGTTGTGTTGAGTTGTTTTATTCAGTAATGAGAAAATTGCATGAAAACAGAGAATATGGCTACCGAGACAAGATTATCTTAATTCATCGTAATGCCAGTGTTGTCAAATTTGTTCTCAGGTTGTAACTCGAAGACCCGCTAGTTTTAGCTAGTCTTAGTTTTGGTTTTATTTTGTTTCTTTTTTGTACTCTTATTTATAAAATCAATAAAATCACAGCAGCGTCTTGTTGTTTCCTAAAAAAAACTCAAAAAATCGCTCAAAAGAATGATAATAAATGGGCCAAAGGTCATGAATCCTCACGACGTTGTCAAATGGGGATGTCCCGCGAGGCTCCCCTGTTCGTTGGCACAACAAAAAGGCTTGGACTGTACCTCAACCTAGTTCCACATAAAAGTGGATCATTGGTCTAAGTTTGATCCAAAGTGCTCGCGCTTAAAAGGGGCCTTGCTTCCTCTTTTCAGCGCGTAAACGACCTGTTCCTTTCCACTGGCAAAAGGATAAGAAAGGCCGTGGTGATC
This sequence comes from Poa pratensis, assembly GCA_947311845.1. NCBI lineage: Eukaryota > Viridiplantae > Streptophyta > Magnoliopsida > Poales > Poaceae > Poa > Poa pratensis. Next base: position 23,063,538 of record CAMZMU010000051.1, on the reverse strand, counting down.
ATAAACCGACAAAAATGGCTAAATATATGTTTTCGCTTTAGAGATTTTCATCCAGGTTTTTGGTCGTGGTTGGATGCCATCTCCTTGTTTTCTTGCAGTGCTTCTCTTCTTAACTGAAAGAAGGTGGTTTCTGTGAATTACGGTTTTGGCCTTTTTCGTGTATCAAATCCAGTTAAAAAACTTGGCCAAGAACTGAGATTACTGTGTATATTGATGTAGACAGTGATGATGAAGAGTAGGTAGTTCCTTTGATGGCGCTGAGTTATGAGGAGCAGACTTGAGAGATGGGGAACAAAAGTTCCTTGTCTGACATAACAACACAAGTCTGTTCTCTGTGAACAGTTGTTGTTCAGAGTAGCATTTCTGCACATGCAACGTTGACTCCTGGCTTGTTTTCTTGCATATCTATATGTCGTAGCAGAATCACCCTAGCATTCATGATTCCTATAGATCACCAGCTTCGAGCATGTTTAATTTCCCCTATAAGAGCAAGTACGATAGTATAGCCGGCCGTTGGCTATAAGATGGTGTCATGTCATCTATAGCCAACCTAGCCAACCTAATAGCCAACAAGTATAATAGTTGGTTATAAATATGGACTACTTTATTAATAGTTGACCCACCTTCCACTCTCACAAATTGCCTAGGAGCACGTGCTGCAGCTGGCTCTTACATGAGAGCCCGCTTTCACTCTCTCTTCCATGTAAGCATAAATATATTATTAAAATCCTTATAGCCCGCTGACTGGACCTTATTGTACTTGTTCTAAGACACTGCTCCACTGGAATTTAGAGCCGATCCTTCGATGCCATGCATGACCAAATCGAGAGACAAGATCATAGGAACTGCACGATGGTTCATTGAGACGAGACAAAATTGACCCGACATGGTTGGCTTAGACAAATCGCGAGTAAGTAGCTAAGCTTCGTAGCATGGCACGCCAATGATAGATTCTTAAGAATTCACACGCGTTGCGGTGGGAGCGAACTGACCTGATTTTGCCGTCGAGAATCGTCTCTTATCTGTTAGGTGCCGTCGATGCTTAATGTTTTGTTCTTTTCTGGACAAAGGTACCGCTCTGAATTAATTTTTTATCCGGCGAGAATCAATTTTCTGCCCAATGAATTTTGATTGCTCTAGACAAGGTATATAAATGGAGCGCGGCAAGTAACAAGAACGACTTCCCTTTATTCAATAGCCGAACGCCATGGTTTTTTAGCAAACGATCCGACGTTATCGATTGAATAGATATAGTACATCAGATGAAAACATTGAAACACCGACAAACAGTAAAAGGATCCATGATATACAACCAAAAGTTACATCGATTACCTTCAAATTCGTTGTCTCAGCTTTGCCTTTTGATCTGACTTTCATCTAAACCCCATTGAATAAAACCGCATAAAAACAAACTTGCACTAGCAGGATTAACCTCAAAGGTTTTGAAAAACTGTTTTTTTTTTTAATGGGTAACCCGGCCTCTGCATCGTGATGATGCACATAACCTTTTATATTAAAAAAAGTAACCAAGTATGAGAGTGCCAAATTCAACTTATTACAATCATGGATCTGCTAAAGTGGCTACATGAACTAGCCACCGAAACTCAGGAGATCTACGAAGACTACTGCCAACAACCGGGAGCATCCAGACTCCATGATCAACCGCTGGTCCTGTGGTAAAAGGAAAGACCACATATGTATCCAGTAGAGTGTGCGATGAACAACCTGCAAAAAAAATGAGCATCTCTTGTTTTGTTAAAAACCACATCGTTTCTACAATTCCAAATAGCCCAAACAAAAGCACAAGTACCAATGCGTATGCGTGCCTTTGTTTTCTTAACAATGCCATCCAACCAATGTCCAAACATATTTGCTACACTAGTTGGTGGTGATATACTGAAAGTAAAATGTATTAATAATCTCCAGATGTCTTTTGCAAAAGGACAGGAAATAAATAAATGCTCAACCGTTTCATCCAATTGACAGAAGACGCATTTTTTATATCCAGTCCAACGCCTCCTAGCTAGATTATCTTTAGTCAAAAGAACTTTCCGTTGAAGAAACCACATAAAGATTTTTATCTTCAATGGAACTTTCAGCTTCCAAAGATATTTGCGCAAAAATGGAGTATGTCCATGCATTAAATCGTGGTATATAGAGCTAACAGTAAATTTCTTGTTTGTAGTTAGATTCCATAAAAACTGATCATCCTCATCTGTTAGCGTAACATCCATGAGTTTTTCCACTAAGGACAGCCAAGAACTCCATTTTGCTCCGATCAATGTCCTCCTAAATTCAATATTTAGTGGTACATTACCTAACACATGCGCCACCGTGACATTTTTACGGCGTGCAATATTAAATAGCACGGGATATTGAACAGCTAGAGGCTGATCACCAAGCCAAGTGTCTTCCCAAAATCGAGTACGTAGGCCATTACCTACGCTAAAACTTCCTCGCTGAAAGAAATCCTTCTTAACCATCATCAACCCCTTCCAAAAAGGGGAATTTGGGATTAGCCTTGACTTGGGATAAAGTTTTGTTATTCAAGTACTTGTTGCACAACAACTCGTGCCAAACACCATCTTCGTTAAGAATTTTAAAAAGCCATTTGCTTAATAAACACTTATTTTTAAACTCAAGTACTTCAATTCCTAGCCCACCCTGGTATTTTGGTCGACAGATAATATTCCACTTAGTCAATCAGTACTTTCTTTTGTGTGATCACTTTGCCAAAAAAAATCTAGATCAGTAATAGTCTAGCCTCTTCCGCACCCCCACTGGAATTAGGAAGAAGGAGAGCAAGAACATAGGTAGGCTAGTTAGAACAAAATTTATTAACACCAGGCGATCTCCATACGATAACATTTTGCCCGCCTAGAAGCCAAGTTTGTTTTCAAATCGATCCTCTACCGGTTTCATTCTTTATTTAGCAACTTCCTATAATGAATAGGAATACCTAAATACTTGAAAGGCAAAGATCCTGCAGCGCACCCAAAAATTGTACGATACTCATTTTGTGAATCCTTTGCTTTTCCAAAAGAATATAGTTCACATTTGTGGAAGTTTATTTTGAGTCCAGATAATTGTTCAAACATGGACAAAATAAGCTTCATGTTCACTGCTTTTTCAATGTCATGCTCGAGAAATAAGATAGTATCATCAGCATATTGCAGTATGGAGACCCTCCCCCCCCCCCCCCCCCCCCCCTCAACCAGATGAGGGATTAGGAACCCAACTTGGTCGTCTTCCTTTGCCCACGCAATAAGAACAGGCAGCATATCGGCAACAATATTAAACAAAATTGGTGATAAAGGATCACCTTGTCGTAATCCCTTAAGAGTTTGGAAATAATGACCAATTCGTCATTTACACGTATTCCAACACTCCACCTTGAACAAATCTGCCAACCCATTCACACCATTTAGGGTCAAAACCCTTCATGCGAAGAGCCTGTTGTTGGAAAGACCATTTTACCTTGTCGTATGTCTTCTTGATACGTCTCAAACGTATCTATAATTTTTGATGTTTCATGCTAATATTATACCAATTGCTACATGTTTTGCATCCACTTTATGTCACTTTTATACATTTTTGGGGACTAACCTATTAACAAGATGCCGAAGCGCCAGTTCCTGTTTTCTGCTGTTTTTGTATTCCAGAAAAGCTAGTCTGGAAATATTCTCGGAATTGGACGAAAATTTACGGAGGCCCCTATTTTATCAGAAGACACCTGGAGTCCGAAGGAGAGGCGAAGTGGAGCCACGAGGGCCCCACACGTGGGCTCGTGTGGCCAAGGGCCCACCGGCGCCGAGGGGTGGTGTCGCCTCCTCGTGCACCGCCTCGCGACGCCCTTTGGACTATATATTGCTCCTACCCCGAAAACCCTAAGAGGATCGACGATTTCCCCAGAGAAGTTCCAGAGCTCCGCCGCCATCCGAAACCCTAATTCAGGGGACAGAAGTCTCTGTTTCGGCACCTTGCTGGGACGGGGAATTGCCCCCGGAGCCATCTCCATCGACGCCACCGCCATCTTCATCGCCGTCGCTGCCTCCCATGATAAGGAGGGAGTAGTTCTTCATCGGGGCTGAGGGCTCTACCAGTAGCTATGTGGTTTATCTCTCTCTCCCATGGTGTGATCTTTATGTGATCATGAGATTTGTAATCTAGTTAAATCCATAGATGTTACTCTTCATTATCCTATATGCTACTCAAGTGGTTTTATTAATGTAATCTCCGGAGTCACCTTTGTCCCACGGTGCGAAGTTGACAGTGTGCGCCCCGTTTGTGGCTCTTAGGCTAAAGATTACAGGAATACTTATCATGAGTTATTATTTGCGTTGGATGTCTCTATGAAATTGCGTTGTTTGTCTAGTACTATTTAGGGCGCTCAAGTTGACAGTGTGGGGTTCCCTAGATGTGGAATGCGACTTTAAGGTGTGCTGTTATATCCCTACGCAGTGGATTGGTGTTCGTTATCCAACGAGAGAATAATTCATAGTAGCATAGTGAAGAGGAAATATCTATGTATTCAATTATATTATTATTGTTGAGAGTGTCCACTAGTGAAAGTATGATCCCTAGGCCTTGTTTCTAAGCATTGAAACACCGTTTACAACCAGTTCTGCTACATGTTTGCTTGCTGCCATTTTTATTTCAGATTGCAATTACTATTTATAATCATCCATATTACTTGTATTTTAATATCTCTTCGCCGAACTAGTGCACCTATACATCTGACAAGTGTATTAGGTGTGTTGGGGACACAAGACACTTCTTGTATCTTAATTGCAGGGTTGCTTGAGAGGGATATCTTTGACCTCTATCTCCCTGAGTTCGATAAACCTTGGGTGATTCACTTAAGCGAAACTTGCTGCTGTTCTACAAACCTCTGCACTTGGAGGCCCAACACTGTCTGCAAGAATAGAAGCGTGCGTAGACATCAAGCTATTTTCTGGCGCCGTTGCCGGGGAGGTAAGGTAAAAGGTACTCACATCCTCCAGCTACTTAGCTATTTTCTAGCACTGTTGCTGACGTGTGAGTGCTCGAAGGTATTTCCTTTAGATTTTGCAATTATATCTTTTTGTTTCTTGTTTTTATTTCACTAGTTAGGCTTAATGGAAAACAACAAAAAAATTAGAGAGCTCTATGAAATTTATCTTGAGTTAGGACATGATACTTTTGAAGAGAAAATTAAAAAACCTATGGAAAATTATTTGCATGATGGTAGCAATGTTATTACTATAAATGCTTCGAACACCATTATTGCTAATGCTATGCAAATCTCTAAGCTTGGGGAAGCTGGTTTTGATGAATATGATATTTTCAGTCCCCCAAGTTTTGAGGAGAAAATTTTCTTTGATGATACTTTGCCTCCAATTTATGATGATTATAATGATAGTGGTATTTTGGTGCCACCTACTATGGAGGATAAAGTTTATTATGATTATACTATGCCTGCAATTTATGATGATTACAATGATGGTTGTGATAGTTTTACTCCCACTATTATTAATGAAATTGATTATGCTTATGTGGAGAGTAATGATAATTTTATGCATGTGGATCATGATAAGAATGCTTTATGTGATAGCTATATTGTTGAGTTTATGGGTATAGAAATCTTCATGTTATTAAATTTCCTCTCTTTGTGATGAAAGTTTTGAGCTTTCTCTTGTGTTGCTTTTATATGATGGTTTCTTTAAGACCTACTGGTCATTATGAGAGAGGGAGACACGGTTTCATATATCTCAATAATATTAAGTCTCCTCTCTTTATGTTGAAAGTTTTGAAGTTACACTTGTTTTGCTTTCCTATGCTAGTCACTTTGTTCTTCATTGACTTGTTTTCTTACAAGGCTCCTATGTAGGAAGAGTATTAGATTTAAACATGTTTTATATATGCTTCTTGATACTCTCTTTTATGTTTCAACTCTCATCTTTATGTGAGCATCATAAAAATCACTATGCCTAGCTAAAAGGCGTTAAAGAAAAGCGCTTATGGGAGGCAACCCATTGTTTTTATTTCTGTAATTTTTCTTTTCTTTTTGAGTCAAGGAGTTGTTTACTTCTGTACAACTCCTTTGTATCTTTATTTTCTCGCATTGTTGTGCCAAGAGTAGCCTCTAATGTTAAGATGATGCTTAATTTTGATTGCTGCGCAGAAACAGATTTTTGCTGTTCACTGTACGAAATTCCTAAAATCACCAGGTTGTTAATTAAATCTGAAAAAATTTGTGCGTAATCTTTATGTATGTCTGAATCTTTCGTTAGTTCAAAGTTTTTCGATCTGAGCGTTGTAAGTGCCTCGAAAAAATTCGTCTTTGCGGACTGTTCTGTTTTAGACAGATTATGTCTTTTATTTTGCATTCTCTCTTTTACTAGTGTTGAGTGAAATTCTTTTTTGGGTGGAAGAGCTTCACATAACATCAGTGGCAGTAGCTAATGTTTAAAGTAACAAGTCATATTGCGTCTTTATAGAACATGTGAGTTTTTGATTATGCACTAACCCTCTAATGAGATTTACTTTGAGTTTGGTGTGACGGAAGTTTTCAAGGGTCAAGAGGGAAGAGTGATATAATAGGATGGAGAAGAGTGAAGAGCTTAAGCTTGGGGAGGCTCCCATGGATCTCCCCAGCATATTTCAAGAAGACTCAAGCGTCTAAGCTTGGGGATGCCCAAGGCATCCCCTTCTTCATCGGCAAAATTATCAGGTCATCTCTAGTGAAACTATATTTTAATTCTTTCACATCATATGTGCTTTTCTTGGAGCGTCTGTGTGCTTTTTTTTCAGTATTGTACTTTTATTTTCAATAAAGCTTGACTGGACCCTAGCATTCTTGATTGGGAGAGAGACACGCTCCGCTTTTTCATGAGAATACTCTATTCTTCACTTATATTTGTTGAGTATTCATATCTAGCGTTGTTCAGCTTTTAGCTCTTGTTTTCATGTATCTCTTGTCAGAGCTATTAGCTTTCTTTTGTAGAAAGTACTCTCTTGCTTCACTTATATTTTTTGGAGAGTTGATTAAATAAATTGATTGGTGTTTGGTTGGTTCAGAAAATGTTGCATGTGGTAATTGGTATAAGGAAAAACTTGCTTAATCTTGTAGATCACTAATTTGGATAACTTGATGCTTGTCAATTGTTTTGAGTTAACAAGTAGATCATGATTAAATTTGTGCATCACATGAGTTAAGCCTATTAGTGAAGAACTACCGTAAAGCTTGTTGAAAATTTGGTTTGCATCGGTGGTATCTCTAAGGTCTAGATATTTTCTAATAACAGGGTTTGGTTAACAAGGAAGACGGTATGAAGTCTTATAACGTTTGCAATATGTTTGTCATATAAAACTTGGTGTACGGGTTGATATTCTTGTTTGCTTACATAACCTTGCTAGCCTAAACTCTGTACTGAGAGGGAATGCTTCTCGTGCATCCAAATCCTTGAGCCAAAATCCATGCCATTTGTGTCCACCATAACTACCTATATGTGGTATTTCCTTGCCACTCCAAGTAAATTTTTCATGTGCTACCTTTAAATTATTCAAAATGTTATTATTCCCTTTTTGTGTCAATGTTTACTAGCTCATGAGGAATTAGTGTGGTTATTCTTTATTCTATTTGTCAAATGGACTTTTACACCTGGACTAGCGGCATATACATCCGCTTATCCTCTAATTTTGCAAAAAGAGCTGGCAACGGGGTGCCCAGTCCCAATTAATTACAACTTTAACCATTAATTCTCTTCACACTTTTGCCCTGATTCATCAGTAAGCAATGACAAACAGTGAAATACCTGCATGTGTGTAAACAAAGAGAAAGAGGGATGATCTGCCTTGCTGGTAGAAATAACGTCCTTCATGGGAGCCGCTCTTAAAAGTCCGTTTGACAGGTAGAATACTGTTCTCACCCACTACCATTCGTTGACAATTAACAAACACCTCTCAAAAATAGATACTCCTCCATGGTATGTGATTGATGGAAGGCACCCGAGGATTCGGTTAGCCATGGCTTGTGTTAGCAAGGTTGGGAGGAGTATCAAATATTTTATGCAATCTCTATATGCTTTCAAAAACCTAAAAGCTCTAGCACATGATTTAATCCCTGCTTCCCTCTGCGAAGGGCCTTTCTTTTGCTTTTATGTTGAGTCAGTTTTCCTATTCTTTCTGTCTTCCACAAGCAAACACTAGTGTCAACTTTGTTACAACATTCGTTATATGCTACGTATTGGACTTGTTATACTACTTTGTGTTGACGATATCCATGAGATAAATATGTTGAAAGTTGAAGCAAATGCTGAAACTTAATTCTTCCTTTGTGTTGATTAAATACCTTTTATTAGAGACTATTGCTTTATGAGTTAACACTTATGCAAAACTGTTTGATGCTTGTCTCGAAAGTACTATTCATGAAAACGTTTAGCTTGTGTGATTCATTGTTTACTCATTATCTATTTGGTAGCAAATATAGACCATTGACTTGGATCACTTCATTCATTTACATGTGCCTTACAATATTATTTGATCAAGATTATGATGGTAGCATGTCACCTCAAAAATTATTTTTTTTTATCGTTTACCTACTCGAGGACGAGCAGGAACTAAGCTTGGGGATGCTGATACGTCTCAAACGTATCTATAATTTTTGATGTTCCATGCTAATATTATACCAATTGCTACATGTTTTGTATCTACTTTATGTCACTTTTATACATTTTTTGGGACTAACCTATTAACAAGATGCCGAAGCGCCAGTTCCTGTTTTCTGCTGTTTTTGTATTCCAGAAAAGCTAGTCTGGAAATATTCTCGGAATTGGACGAAAATTTACGGAGGCCCCTATTTTATCAGAAGACACCTGGAGTCCGAAGGAGAGGCGAAGTGGAGCCACGAGGGCCCCACACGTGGGCTCGGCGCGGCCAAGGGCCCACCGGCGCCGAGGGGTGGTGTCGCCTCCTCGTGCACCGCCTCGCGACGCCCTTTGGACTATATATTGCTCCTACCCCGAAAACCCTAAGAGGATCGACGATTTCCCCAGAAAAGTTCCAGAGCTCCGCCGCCATCCGAAACCCTAATTCGGGGGACAGAAGTCTCTGTTTCGGCCCCTTGCCGGACAGGGAATTGCCCCCGGAGCCATCTCCATCGACGCCACCGCCATCTTCATCGCCGTCGCTGCCTCCCATGATGAGGAGGGAGTAGTTCTTCATCGGGGCTGAGGGCTCTACCGGTAGCTATGTGGTTTATCTCTCTCTACCATGGTGTGATCTTTATGTGATCATGAGCTTTGTAATCTAGTTGAATCCATAGATGTTACTCTTCATTATCTTATATGCTACTCAAGTGGTTTTATTAATGTAATCTCCGGAGTCACCTTTGTCCCACGGTGCGAAGTTGACAGTGTGCGCCCCGTGTGTGGCTCTTAGGCTAAAGGTACAGGAATACTAATCATGAGTTATTATTTGCGTTGGATGTCTCTATGAAATTGCGGTGTTTGTCTAGTACTATTTAGGGCGCTCAAGTTGACAGTGGGGTTCCCTAGATGTGGAATGCGACTTTAAGGTGTGCTGTTATAGCCCTACGCAGTGGATTGGTGTTCGTTATCCAACGAGAGAATAATTCGAGTAGCATAGTGAAGAGGAAATATCTATGTATTCAATTATATTATTATTGTTGAGAGTGTCCACTAGTGAAAGTATGATCCCTAGGCCTTGTTTCTAAGCATTGAAACACCGTTTACAACCAGTTCTGCTACATGTTTGCTTGCTGCCATTTTTATTTCAGATTGCAATTACCATTTATAATCATCCATATTACTTGTATTTTAATATCTCTTCGCCGAACTAGTGCACCTATACATCTGACAAGTGTATTAGGTGTGTTGCGGACACAAGAGACTTCTTGTATCTTAATTGCAGGGTTGATTGAGAGGGATATCTTTGACCTCTATCTCCCTGAGTTCGATAAACCTTGGGTGATTCACTTAAGGGAAACTTGCTGCTGTTCTACAAACCTCTGCACTTGGAGGCCCAACACTGTCTACAAGAATAGAATCGTGCGTAGACATCACTTCTCAAAATCAATTTTGAAAAGAACTCCATCCATTTTTTCCCTTTGAAGTTCATGAATGGTTTCATGTAAAATAACCACACCCTCAAGGATGTTCCTACCCCGTAGAAAAGCAGTTTGAGAGGGCCGAATTACTTTGTGTGCAATTGATGATACTCTATTAGTGCTTACTTTTGTAAAAATCTTGAAGCTAACATTTAAAAGGCAAATGGGTCTATATTGTTCTATCGTGCTTGCATCCTCTTTCTTTGGTAGTAATGTTATTACTCCAAAATTCAACTTAAAAAGAGGAAGCTCTCCCTTCTGGAGTTGGTAGAACATTACCATCAAGTCAATCTTGATTAGATCCCAAGACTTTTGGTAGAACTCATCTGGAAACCCATCTGGTCCTGGAGCTTTGTTATGTTCCATTTGCGAAATAGCTTCAAAGACCTCCTTTTTAGTGAAGTCGGAAACCAATATATAATTTTCTTGAGATGAAATCTCAGGCATATCCCCAGTTCTATCCTCATCCATGAAAAATAACATAGTTCTGGAGCCTGAACAATTTTTTATAGTATTCAGAGATGAATGTTTTCAAATTATTCTCCCCAACAATTGTTCCCTCATCTTGCTCGAGCTGAAAAATTCTCTTTTTCCTATGCTTTCCATTAGCTATGAGATGAAAGTATCTGGTATTATTTCCTCCTTCCTGGATATGTTTTACTTTTGCACGTTGAGCCCATTTTGACTCTTCATCACGTCGTGACCTAGCCAAACACTCATCAGCCTCCTTTTAACCTTTCTCTCTTCCGCCGAGAAAGGTATTGTTTCAGCTTTTAAATCTAGTTCGCTGACTAACAAAAGCAATTTCTCTTTTGCTTTTTGTATTCTCCACTGATATTTTTTGCCCAACCCCTAAGGTATTGTCGAAGATGTCTAATTTTGTTCTGCCACCTCTCAGTTGGAGTCTTTCCATCATTTATAGAAAGCCATTCTCTCCGAACCAACTCTGAGAAACCCGGTGGCGAAGCCATGCCAATTCAAAAGAGAAATTGGCTTTGTTGCCTAAATGCGCCTAATCTCCTGTATCAAGTAGGAGATGCCTATGATCTGACCCAGTACGCGTCAAGGCATGTACCGAAACCAACGGAAACTTCTGTTCCCACTCAACACTCATTAGGAAGCGATCTAACTTCTCAAATGTTTGGACCGGTCTCATGTTCGCCCACATATATTGTCTACCCGAGAGATCAATCTCTCTTAGACTAAGACTTTCAATTATAGCATTAAACATAAATGGCCATCTTGCATTAAAGTTTGAATTATTTTTCTCAGTTTCTCGCCTAATGATGTTAAAATCACCACCAACCAACATTGGTAGGTCCTCATTTTCACAAATTCTCACAAGTTCTGCAAGAAAATCCGGTTTAGTTGCATCCTGGGCAGCCCCATAAACGACAACTAAAATCCATCTAAAACCATGAGATTTTGATTTCAAATGGAACTTGGCACAAAAGTCACCAGCCGAAATAGACTGTACAGAAATTGCAACATTATTAAAGCCTACTAAAATACCACCAGATCTTCCATGAGGAGGTAGACAATACCAAACGTAATCAAAAACCCCGGCTAGTTGCTTTAAAAACAGTGTAGAAAAATTAGATCGGCCTGTTTCAAGTAAGGCCATGAAATCTAACTTGTGTCCCCTAACTGTTTCCTGAACCGTAACGTGTTTAGCTGGATCACCAAGCCCATGACTATTCCAAATTACCCCTTTCATTGTGATTTATTATTTAATTTTTCAATTCTAGCACTTCTTCTCTTTACCTGAAGGCCAACGCCTTTCTTTGATCCTCTTTTTCGGCCAACATGTACTGGTTCGGAAAAAGAGTCCAAATGGTCCATAGACACATCCTCTTCCTCGTTCCCCAAGTCATCAGATAGGTTTGCTACCCTTTTGACAACTAGACTAGTGTACCCTTCTTCATCATCATTTTGTAAGTTATTTTTAAAAGGTCAAAGCTCTATTTTCTTCCATCAATTTCATCGAATTCACCGAACTAAAAACTTGAGAGGGAGATGAATGTAACAGCCCAAAGTTTGAGAACCTAAAAACCTGAGTAAAATTTTCGCTTTTGTGTTTCATTGCATCATGGCATCCATTTTGAGTTGCTAAATAACCCACTAATTGGTTTGGCATCATCATAAACAAAATGCCAAACTTGCTACAACAAATCCCAAATTAATGAAGGCACCCAAACTTGCATAACAAAATTACTTGACATTTTATGTTTGTCAAGGAAGTCCCAACAGTTCCAAATACTATTTTTAACTTGCTCTAAAATTTCTAAAGGAGCAACATATTGAAATTAGCAAAAATGCCATAATCCCACCCAATGAACAAATGTTGTCCAAACTATTTTATTTTGCAACCCCAATTTTTGTGGTGCTTCTACATGCTGTTGGGAGACTACAAGAATTTTCTCACATTTTTCTAAAATGTCTAAGTGCCTTAATTAAATCACTGAAATGCTGCTGGTTTTAAAAAGAAAAGAGAGAAGGACTTGTTTGTGATGGAAACAAATATTCCAGGGGGCTTTTTGCAAATCCTGCTTCTTCCTCCTGTAGCGACAGAGCTCCTCCAGCTCGCGCCGCACCAGTTCGACGCCGCGCCCCTCTGCTCGCCGCTGCCACGCGGGGTGGATAAGGAGACCACCGAGGGCCCCGTGCTCCTCTGCTCGACACGCTCCATGCCCCCCTCCGTTTTCTCTCTCCTTCGTTCGCGTCTCCCGCACCGCCGCCGCCATTGTCGAGCACGGCGCCGTCGCTCCGAGCCGCCCTCGACGAATCGAAGAGCACCGCGAGCTCCGCCGCATTGCCTGCTACATCTCCGCCAAAGGAATCGAGCCGGGAAGCCGTAAATCGCCGCCGCCGTCCGTTTCCTTCTCCGACCCCGACCACCGCGTCCGAGCTCGTCGCCGCCGCTCTGGTCCACCTCCGACCTCGCCGTCTCCTCCTACTCGCTCAGGGTGAGCTGGCGAACCTCACCACTGCCTCCGTTCCTTCCCTACCCCTCTGTGTCGCCGTCGCACCGCACGCCGCCGTGCGCTGCCGTGCCATCCCCGCTGCTCGGATATTCCGACACCAGAAAAACCGGATTAACCGAGCAGTTCCAGTACGAGATGTTTCTGGTCCTTAGAAAAATTTTAGACCCTTGGAGGCAATCGGATAATCCGGGGCACTCCAAAATTGGAAAATCCGAAATACCTCAGTACTTAAAATTTCATATTTCCAGCCCATCGGATAATCCGGGTGAGAAATATTCGGATATTCCGGTGGAGTTCAGCACCAATTTAATTTCTATTCCACCTCTTTCTTTCGGAATTGTATAAATAATTCTAGTGTTGTTTAAAATAACTTATCAAGAGGACATATTTAAAAGAGGAATTTATAATTGTAATAACTTTTTATCGGGACATCATAGAAATGTGTTCGTTATACCAAAATGTCCGAAAATTGTGAACTAACCTTTAAAATAAATATCATGCATAATTGAGCACCATTAGAGAACTGCACTTGTTACAAGTTAGTAGAATCATTAAGTTAAATATGGGGTGTTTTCCTATCTGGTTGAAGTAATTATTCTCGCACCCCATTTAAAATTGCTAGAAAGCTTATAAAAGGTTCAGTACCTTAAATTGTCATGTCATCATGTTTGTGCATTGCACCTTCGGTGTTTGTGGTATTTATTGGTTCCTTTCCGGTGTTGTTTGTGCATCGGTAGATCAAGGAGTTGAAGTGCCACCACCGTATCGTGACGATCCGTATCACCAGCCGTATCAACAAGGCAAGCGTAATCCCCCTCTGAGCATGTCTTATCCTATGTTTCCGCAAATATTTTCTCCACTATAATATTGCATGCGGTTCCAAATGTCAATTTTATTGGATTAGAGTATCCTATAGTTGCATTAAGTTTCCGATGCCATTACCTGTTTCCCTCCTATTATCCATAGGTTTGTATTGTTGGCTGGAGATACTTAACTATGCTATGTTGATGCTTAGCCATGCTTAGTTAAATGTTATTCGTCCGATGGATATATCATGTTGGGAACAGATGTTAAATGTTTGGATAATGGTGGAGAAATTGTGGTGACAGGTAATAAAATGCTTAAAGGTGGGGATGAGAGGCCACTGTGGTTGTGGTGCTTTGTCTCGTTCTCGCCGCCTAGGTGCGAGTTCTTTACCTCTTGAACCAAGACTGAGCGTGCAACCATGCGTGAGGCCTATGCAATTGCAGGAACCCTTATTCGACTAAATAACTTGTGAGGGGCTAGCCAGGGTCCTCTAGTTCGAGCTTCCATTTGCGCGTGCGTGAGATGGTGGTTGAGAATGGGATGAGGATTGTGGTGTTAGGAAAATAAGTGGCCGAGGGGCAGGGTGTTGGAGGCACTGAACCTGTCCTACCGCCACTGATGATCCTGGAAAGTCTCGAGCGAGGGAGAAGTCGTCACCGCCCACCCAGCCGGCTTTCCCCGGAAGAGAGATAAGAGCTAGGCAATGGCCGGACGGTACGCGTGGCAAACATTGTACACCCCTGCAGGGTTAAATCTTTTCGAAAAGCCGTGTCCACGGTTATGGACGACTTGGGAAAGGACGATAAGATCATAAAATAACTTGAACGGAATGATTAAAAACTGAGTACTAAAGGTACTACTCATGAATGCAAGGTTAGCTTCCTCGAGGGTGATTCGGGGAGGTGCCTTAGTAGAACAGGTACAGTGGTAAATGGTGGTTGATGGTGAGAAAGGTGATCAAAGAAAAGAGTTACTTCTTACCTCTTTTGAAAATACTCTGATTAGTCGATGCCATGGAGTTATGTTTTCTATAAATAAAATCAGCTTTATGCAAAACATCCATAAAACTTTGAAAGCCTCATCGAGCTAAAGCTCTATATTTAATCTTGCGAGTTCGTCGAACTCAAGTCGTTTGTTTTGTTTCAGAGGAGGACTTCACCGACCTCGAAGGTGGGTTCTTTGTGGACGTCGACGAGTAGTCTGGGGTTCCCAGGTGGCAGCTTGGGACATCCCGGAACAGCTGGCGCTGGAATGTTTATCTTAGGCCTCTTAGGCCATAATTTGGATCTTGTTGTTTAGAACAACTTAATTCGCTTCCGCATGTTGTAATGTTGGGTCTGTGACCTCTGGTTGTAATTTGCTATCTTTCTCTATTATAAGAGTTGAACTATAATGCTTTGTGTCGTAGAGTCTGTGATGTGCCAGTTGTTCCACAAGTCTTGATCTCTCTATTATGCATTGATTATAGTTGTGCCTGTGTTAAGGCATCAATCGGGGTGTTGCGTTGCCGATGATCAATTCCGAGCAACGCCTGCCAAAGGTTTTGGCCGGGGATTGGTAAACCCGTAACCTCCGGTTGTATCGCTTAACCGGTGACACACAGCATCACTGTATAGCAGTCGGGTCGGGGCGCCACAAGTTGGTATCAGAGCAGTACTGCCTGTAGGAAACCCTTCTACTGGTCGACGTTGAGTCTAGTGTTTGTGAAAATATTTTTAACCTAAAAATGAGTTGTGAAAACCATCTTAGGATTCTTTTTACTCCTTATCTGGTTACATTCTAATCTCGGAGCAATCTTACCTCGATTTGAGTTAAAGTTTTACTTCTCATCTGTTACTCAAAACTTTAGGATCACGGGTTGGGTTCTACCTTTAGTGTTATGTGTCCGGTTGCTCCCGCTGCGTTGAATCCGAAATCAACTCAGATGTTTCTACCGAGTCTGATCACTTATTCCTTCGTTGGGTTTTAACCCAAGGACTTGAACAGAAGGTCCCGGATTGTGCCAACTAGAGTGTGTAGAATCACGTGGTTTCTTAACCATTTGAATCCCACGCTAGTAGTACATGATGCTGATCTTTGACCCAAGTTCTATCTTGTTGATCCCTTGTTAGTTGTTACACAATGTATTATCGTCCCTAGTCTGTGTACTTGAGTAGACGCTAATGCTATTGTTTCAACCATTCGGAGGAAGATACTAACTGTGTCATTGTAAATTCTCCAGAATGGCTCGAGGAGGCCGTGGTAACCACAATGATGAGGAACCGCCGCCACCACCCTCGATGGCTCAGGTCTTGATGGCCATTGAGGAAACCGCGGGCGAATGAGCGGTTGTTTGAGCAGTTGGTGCAGCAGAATGCACAGAGGAATGGCTGCAACACTCTCACTGATTCCTGCGCTCGCAGCCACCCACCTTTGCTGATGCTAAAGAGCCACTGGAAGCTGATGATTGGCTTCGCGCCTGGAGCGCAAGTTCTCCGCGCTGCATGTCCCAGTGGCCGAGCAAGTCAACTTCGCCACCTACCTTCTGACGGGTGTGGCTGGCTGTTGGTGGGAGAGCCATGTGGCATTGTTCCCGGCCAACCATGTCTTCACTTGGGCAGATTTCCGCACTGCCTTCCGTGCGGCTTACATCCCTCAGCCGATCATGGATTTGAAGAGGAGGGAGTTCCTGGATTTGCAACAGGGACGTATGGACCTCCGCACTTATGGTTGTGAATTCAACCATCTCTCTCGTTACGCCCCAAGGGACGTGACCACTGATGCTGACAAGCAAGAGCTGTTCCGCAAGGGTCTTGCGCCGCAGCTCCGCTATGAGCTATTGCCCTTCAAGTTCCAGACCTACCAGGAGCTGTTCAACCAGGCTCTTACTCTTGAGCAGGGAAGGAAGGAACTCGAGGCTTCCAAGAGGCCAGCACACGGGGACCACCAGAGTTCCTCGGGTTCTGAGAGCAAGAAGCGCAGGGTGTTTGTTCCCTACAGCGCTGTGCCGCGTGCTCCATTCATGCCGAGGGCCGCGGGATACAGGCACCACCTCCGCGCCCCACTACTTCGACATTTGGGTCGAGCGGAAGTGGGTATCGTCCTCAGCTACCTGCTCCACCTGGACTCACTGCTACACCTGTGGCCAGGCTGGCCACTACTCCAGGGAGTGCCCCCAGAAGGCACCTATCACGGGAACTCCTGCACGAGCCCCGCACACCAGCTGGCAAGGCTGGACCTATTGTGCGTGGTCGCCTGAACCACGTCTCTGCTGAAGAAGCTGAGGAGGACCCCGGCGTCCTCATGGGTGAGTTACGAATCAACGGCAATTCAGCTACAGTTTTGTTTGATCTGGAGCATCGCATTCATTCATATCTATAGCGTTTGCAAAAGACCACAACATACCGTTCGAGAAGATGAGCCATCCCTTGGTGATCTCCACACCTGGCTCTAAATGGCGAACAGATGGTGTTACTCCTGAGGTCCAGATTACCATAGGTTACTCGTCCTTTCCTTTCGCTTTGGTAGCTCTGAGGTCAAGTGGCATTGATGTCATACTGGGCATGGACTGGTTAGTAAAATACCGGGCTAATCTCGACTGTGCTGCGAAGACCATTACCGTGACCACTTCTTCCGGTGACATTGTAGAGTATTGGTCTGCACTCTCAAGACCTCCATCTTCAGTCATACCCAACTCACCCGAGATCCTCCTTTGCTTTATGGAAGGCGAATCCCCTCCTGAAATCCAGGACATACACGTGGTGTGACTTCCCGGATGTGTTCCCAAGAATTGCCTGGCATGCCTCCTGACCGAAGTGTGGAGTTTGTCATAGATCTGCTTCCTGGTACCGCTCCAATTTCCAAGAAGCCCTACCGTATGCCGGTGGAAGAGTTGGCTCTGTTGAAGGAGCAAATCGATCAGCTGTTAGCGAAGGATTTCATTCAGCCTAGCAGTTCACCTTGGGGTTGTCCGGTACTCTTCGTCAAAAAGAGAGATTCTACCGTGCCTCGTCTATCTCTGACTATAGACTGTAATGCGGTGACAATCAAGAACAAGTATCCTATTCCTCGCATCAATGATCTGTTGGATCAGTTAGCTGGTGCAACAGTATTCTCCAAGATGGATCTGAGGTCAGGGTACCATCAGATCAAGATCAGAAAGGAGGATATCCCAAATACGGCATTTGTTACTCGCTATGGCTCATATGAGTATACCGTCATGTCCTTTGGTCTCACCAATGCTCCAGCTACCTTCATGAGGCTCATGAACTCCATCTTCATGGATATCTTGACAAGTTTGTCGTCATTTACATCGATGACATCCTCGTGTATTCCAAAACCGATGAAGAGCATGTCGAACATCTTCGGTTGGTTCTGACACGACTTTGAGAACACCGCCTCTATGCCAAGTTCTCCAAGTGTGAGTTCTGGTTGGATAATCTTGTCTTCCTTGGTCATGTGATATCCGCTAATGGTGTGGCTGTCATTCCCGACAAGATTCAGTCCATTTTGGATTGGAAAACTCCAATGTCAGTCAAGGACATACATAGCTTTCT